>CM077165.1:5088862-5429452 GCA_039583875.1 Platanthera guangdongensis
TCAACAAACTGCTGCTCTGCCCGAAGTCATTGCTTGTTTGCTCCTCGATCTTTCTGGTATTCATTGAAATTCGTAAGAGTAGCAGCTTTTGAAGAGGTTCTGGGGTCAATTCTACTTCCGCTTCCCAAACCCTCGATGAAGATCCTAGCAATTACAGTTACCGGAAGGTTCCAACTACTGCTTCTAGGATCATCGAGGGCTTTGTTTAGTTTGAATATAATGAAGGGAGAGGAACCACTCTCTTCCTCCTCAGGCAGGGGCCCAACGAGTCATTGGGGAATTATATCGTCCGTTTTCATGAGGATATCTTGGAGATCAAGAAGGTGGATAATTATACCCTCCAGTTGGCACTTACGTTCTGCCTACACAAGGGGTTGTTCAAGATAGAGGCGGACCAAGATCCCCTACCTTATTTGAAGTTTTGATCAACCGTGCAAGGCGTTTCATTTAGGCAAAATCCACTGACAGAAACTTCTTTAGCTATATTGATAAGGCTAACAAAGTCATATGAGTCGAGGACCAAGATACCTCAGACTCAACTTTTCAAGCGCCGAATACTGGACACGTCTTTGAATGGCTTGGTCTTCAAATATATTCAATCGTCCACCGCAAACTCCACGTTTCGGTGTTTAGCGTTGTAGTATTTTGTCTGCCTATCTTGGGCTACCAGTAGTCGCTAACGTATCAAGCGGATAGTCGAATTTGCATCTTTGACTTCCTTCCGCTTATACAACTTCGATTCGTCTGTTTCCGCAAGCTAAAGGAGTACGACACTTCCTACCGTATAAAGCCTCAAAGGGAGCCATCTGAATACTAGTTTGATAGCTATTAATATAGGCAAACTCGATGATATAGAGATGGTCCTCCCACCTCTTCCCAAAATCCAAGGTGCACATCCGGAGCATATCCTTCATTGTTCTGTTGGTTCTTTCGGTCCGACCATCCGTCTGTGGATGAAAGGTCATACTGAACTGCAGTTTTGTACCCAACAACTGGTGGATTAGCCTTCAATCATTTGAAGTAAAGCGCCAGTCTCGGTCACTGACGATGCTACGGGGTATACCGTGCAATCGTCCTATCATTTTTGAATCAGACCCAGCTGCAGAATATGGTTATTTCCCTCCATAAGATTATGAAGAAGCTTGGGAAGGATATGATCTCACTCCAACAGCAGAGCAAGGAGAATCATCTTCCAGGAAGAGGAGGATTGATCAAGTCCAGGATGAGATCATGGAAGCAAGGCAGAGAAGAAAAATTGAAATTCAAAATATGTTAGGATATGAACAGTGCAGTCTCATATCCAGCAATATCATTCTCTACACCTGGAACAATTTTGATAAGCATGGAATCAATATATCCAGATACTACAATTCAGTGGAATGGAAAAAGCATGAAGATCAGGAGACAGGGAGGAGAATTCATAGAAGGAAAAAAACTTAAATGGTCATCCTCCTCCTCCCAGATACATTTCAAAGCCAGTGGATATTTTGATAGGCAGAAGAGAAAGGCAAAAGGAGAATTTCTAAAGTGCTGAGAACCTTGGGATAACTTAACTGATGTTCTTGGGATGTTTTTATCTTGGTTAATGTAATTCTCACTGTTTTAAATCAAGTTAATATAAATCTGAATTGTTTCTCTGTCCAAATTTGGCTTAGTTTATTTTTATATATCTATGGTTATTGTCATATGAAGTTCTGACTTATTCAAATAGAGAGAGATTGTTGGGAATATTGACTTGAGAGTTGTTATGTAAGTCGTATATTCTGGGTTTATTTATTATTATTGTGCGTAAGTTGGTTTAGTCCCACACTATGAGTCTTGTTGTTATGTATCATTGTAGCTCATATATATTCTCACGTTGTGGAAGAATAAAGAAAGTTTTCTCTCGATTCAACTTGGTATCAGAGGGAAACACAAAAAAATCTAATTTTGACCTCATCCCGCTCATCCCGCGCTTGATCCAAATCCTGCGTCCTGACTCCGACCTACCCCGCCCTGCTCCGGGTCTGTCCTGCTCGGCCCAGCACCGCCCCGCTCGACACCGACCTAGATGTCGGGCGGTCCCCATACCACTGCCGGTTTCTGAGAGGGGTGTCGCCGTCGTCCCTCCGTGATGCAGCCCGCTGTCTCTTCTCCGTGTTGTCGTCGTCGTCTCCTCTCCATGATGAAGCCTGATGCTACCTCCTATGCATGTTGTCACCCAACTGCCGCCTTCTCTACCTGTTGCAGCCCAGCTACCATCTCGTCTGCTTGAGGCAGGTCGTCGTCTCCTCAGCTTGCTGCCGCCTTCTCTGCCTGCTGCAGCCCGGTCGTCGTCTCCTCTGCTTGAGGCAGGCCGCCTAGTCTCTCCGGCCGCCACTTCTGTGTTTGGCTCCGGGTTATTGCGTTTTGTTTCCTTCATGGCTGCTCACTCCTCCGATAAAGGTGACTCTTCGGTGTCATCCTCATGCGTGATTCCACCTCAGATGAGCGACTCTCAGCGGTCTCATGGCTTCTCTGGTTCCCTAAAGATCATCACCGTCCTATTAGATGACACAAACTATCTTGAATGGTCCCGGACAGCGGTACATATCATCCGTAGCCACCGGATGTATGTCTACATCGATGGGACTGTTAACGAGCCCCAACTGACCGATCCCTCTTGGAAGCAATGGGAGGCAGAAAACTCTCTGGTTGTGTCCTTGCTCCTTCACTTTATGTCTCCGAAGGTTTACCGGAGTTACATGCTGATGGATTCTGCTTTTGATATATGGACTCATGCCCGGGAGACATATTCCCAGATTGGCAACTTTACGCATGTTTATGAACTTACTCGCCGCATTTTGGAACTACGACAAGGATCTATGTCGGTGTCATCCTTTTTCTCCGAGTTCAAGCGGCTAAACCAGGAGTTGGACTACTTCTCCCACTTCACTCCAGCCTATACCGTGGATGTTGTCCAGCTACAACAACGAGAGGATCACTTCGGTCTCAATGTTTTCCTGATGGGACTGAACATAGAGTTTAACATGGTACGGACGCATATTCTTCACCGCACTCTGTTTTCGTCCCTTCGCGAGGCATTCAGTATGATCCTGGGTGATGAAGACCATCGGAGGTCTCTCAGTGCTAGTGCCCCTCCTGATCGCTCTGCTCTCACTAGCATTGGTCGGGGCCGAGTCCTCATCCCTAGCTCGTCTACTCCTATATGTGATAATTTTGGCCGCAGAGGCCATACTCGAAAGGTGTGCTACAAGCTTCACCCTCATCTTGCCCCTCGTGGTTGTGGCCGTAGACGAGGGCCTGGACGAGGGGGTCATCGCTCGGGTGGTTCCAGGCCCCATGATGTTACTTACTCTGTAGACGTCTACAACGACACACACCCCCCATGCTGTGTCCGAGCCTCTTACTGCTCCTGAGTTGGATGCATTTCGTCGTCTGCTGCACTCTCAGTCTGATCAGCCTCCAGGTGCCTCTGCTTCCATTGCTACTATTGCAATGCCACATGCTCATGTTGTCAATGCCTCCCCGTCTGAGTGTGTGATTGATTCTGGTGCCACTCACCACATGACCGGCTCTTCCTCAGGTTTCCTCTCTTACACCCCTTTGTCTGGTAAGGACAAAGTTATCTCCGCTAATGGCTTATTGTCTCTCATTGCTGGGAAAGGGCAGATCTCTTGTTCCCTTTTATCTCTCTACCATTTGTCCTTCATGTTCCCTCCTTTATTCGCAATCTTCTTTCTATCATTGATATTACTCGCTCTCTTAATTGCTCTGTAACCTTTTTTATGATTCCTGTGTTTTTCAGGAACTGGGTACGAAGCGGAACATTAACAGTGGTAGGAACCGCGGTGGACTGTATTACCTGGATCAATCTCCTTCTCAGGCCCTCTCTTGTGCTAATGTTACAGTTGATGATGTTCGCTGCTGGCACCTGCGGCTTGGACATCCCTCTCCTATCTACCTTCAGAAATTGTTCCATGTTTTTTCTCCTTTTTTAAAAACTTTTGTCTGTGATATTTGTGATGAGTCTAAGCATGTGCGACATAGTTCATCGCATTTAGCTTCTCCTTGTCGCATTCCGTTTGATATTGTTCATTTTGATGTTTGGGGACCATCCCCTATTTTATCTACCTTTGTCTTTCGTTGGTTTGTCACATTTACTGACTGCTTTTCTCGTAAAATCTGGGTGTATTTGCTCAAAAGAAAAGTGAGGTCTTCCCTTGCTTTCAGCTTTTTCACAAAATGGTTCAAACCCAATTTAAGGGTGTGGTTCGTGTCTTGCGGAGTGATAATGGTGGGAGTATGACGATCGGGGAGCCTTTGGCTCGTATCTCTCTAGTCATGGTATCATACACCAGACCACGTGTGTTCACACCTCTACCCAAAATGGAGTTGTTGAATGGAAAAACAGGCACCTATTAGGCTCTGTTTGGGGGGACTTATTTCACGGTCAAGCGGTCATGACCGCATGAACCCGGACTAAATTAAGTCCGGGTTCATGCGGTCATGACCGCTTGATCGGTGAAAATAAGTCCCCCCAAACGGAGCCTTAGACGTCGCTCGTTGTCTTCTGAGTTTTGAGTGTTATGCACCTTCCTAAGTCCTATTGGGGCGATGCAGTTCTTACTGATGCACACATTATTAATCGGCTTCCCTCACGTGTGCTTAGCTATGCTACTCCCCTCGCTCGGTTGTCTACCATGATTGTGGTCTATACTTCTCACCTTCCTGCTCGTGTTTTTGGTTGTGTATGTTTCATCAACATCCATTTGGCCCACCGTGACAAATTGGACCCTAAGGCCCTCCATGCGTGTTCCTCGGATACTCGTCCACTACGAAAGGTTATCGGTGTTACCACCCTCCCTCTGGGCGTGTTTACTGCACTATTAATCTTACTTTTCGGGAAGGGGAATCTTTTTTTTTCATCGACTCATGCTCCTCGTTAGGGAGAGAATACTAGCGATATGGATGTCCCTCTTCCCCTTCTTCCTTCTCTACCACCACAACCTCATGTGTCTCAGGAATAGGGACCCCCTATCCCTGTTCTTCTGTCGGATACTCTGATATGTCTTTTTCCTCACGTATATCATCGTCGCTCCTCCCGTATACAACCTACTAAGGCTCCGCCTATACCAGTGCCTGCAACTGCCTCAGATTCTGATGATGCAAATTTGCACATCCCGCTTGCTTTGTTGAAAGGTAAGATTGCATGTACTAAACATCCTATTTTTAACCACGTGCCTTACCATCACCTTACACCGGCCCACCAGGCCTTTGTTGTTTCTCTCTCGACGGTCGTTGTTCCTAGGACATGGCAGGAAGCATTGGGTATTCCGGCCTATACTTATGCTATGAAAGAGGAGATGTCAGCCTTGGACAAGAACAATACTTGGGATGTCTCGCCCCTCCCTCCTGGTAAAAGGACTATTGGCTCGTGATGGGTGTTTTCAGTCAAACAGAATCCATAAGGTAAGGTCGAACGGTACAAGGCACGGCTGGTTGCTCGGGGTACACTCAGACTCAGGGAGTTGACTACCATGAGACCTTCGCCCTCGTGGCTAAGATGGACTCTATTTGGGTACTGTTGTCTTGCGTGGCTTGCATGGACTGGGATCTTCATCAACTGGATGTTAAGAACGTGTTCCTCCATGGTGAGCTCGATGAAGAGGTGTGCATGAAATTCCCTCAGGGGTTCACTAAAAAAGGAGCTGAAGACCATGTCTGCCGACTAAGGAGGTCCTTATATGGTTTGAAACCGTCCCCCAGAGTGTGGTTTGGCAGATTCCCCATGGCTATGCTCAAATTTGGGTGTAACCAGGCGCAGTCGGATCACCCTATGTTTATTCGGGGCGTGTTCAGGTGTGTTGAGGTTTTGTATTATGTTGTGGTCCTTATTAATTATATGACATGTAATCATAGGCAACGATTTGGAAGAGATTGCAAAACTCAAGTCCCTCTTAGCTGTTGAATTTGAGGTGAAAGACTTGGGAAGACTATGATACTTTCTGGGAATTGAGGTGATTAGATCTGAACAGAGTATTTTTATATCACAGCGGAAATATGTCTTAGATTTGCTGCAGGAGACCGGTATGCTTGGTTGTGTTCCTGCAAACTCTCCAATGGAAGAAAATCATGGAATCAGTGAAGACGATGACAGTGACCAGGTCGATGTCACTCGCTACCAGAGATTAGTTGGGAAATTAATATACTTGTCTCATACTCGTCCAGACATTACTTATGCAGTTGGCATTCTGAGTAAATACATGCATGCTCCTAGGGCCAGACATCAAGAGGCAGCATACTGTGTGTTACGGTATTTTGAAGAAAGCCTCAGGTCGAAGTCTTTTGTTCTCCAAGAATGATTACCTGAGGATTGAAGTTTTCACTGATGCTAAGTGGGCCATATGCCGTGAAGATCGGAAATCTACAATAGGTTATTGTTCCTTTGTTGGAGGAAACCTGGTAACATGGCGCAGTAAGAAGCAAAACGTAGTGGCCAGATCGAGCGCTGAGGCAGAATACTGTGTTATGTCTCAAGGCATGTGTGAGGGTCTATGGTTGTGTACCATTCTACAGGAGTTGGGGTTTCCCGTTACGTCCCCCTTCTCCTTATTTTGCGACAACAAGACAGCCATCAACATAGCCCACAATCAAGTTTAACATGACAGAACAAAGCACGTGGAGGTGGATCGATATTTCATCAAAGATCACTTGGATAAAAAGACAGTGGTCACACCGTTCGTGCACTCTAAAGATCAGCTGGCAGATGTGTTCACTAAGAGCTTGGGAAGTGACTCGTTCACGGATCACATCAAGAGACTTGGAATGACTGACATCTTCCATCTGACTTGAGGGGTAGACTTGAGATTTATTATACAAGTCGTATATTCCAAGTTTATTTATTATTATTGTGCGTAAGTTGGTTTAGTCCCACACCGTAAGTCTTGTCGTTATGTATCATTGTAGTCCTTATATATTCTCACGTTGTGGAAGAATAAAGAGAGCTTTCTCTTGATTCAACTTATTGTGCTCAAGATTTCTGATTTGAAGAAGACCTTAAGATGACAATAAACATCTTATATTTGATGGTTATTTGAGTTTTGGTGTGACAGGTATAACGAAAGTGAATGACTAATGTATTGTTAGACACATGGTCACCCAAATAGGGTTTTTCCCTTGTAATCACTTAAGGAACAAAACTTATGTTAACCTCTTTCCTAATCATATATTAGACATGTCACTATCAGAAAGAAAGTCATTAAGGACAAAAGAAAACAGATACAGAAACAGAAATTTGGTTAAATAAAACATCGGGGCAAAATTCTAAGGAAAAATTCGACTGCATCGATTTCATGGTAAAGGAAAAGTTCGACTGCATCGACTTCATGGTTAAGAAAAAAATCTGATTGCATCGACTTCATATCTAAGGAAAAGTTCGACTGCATCGACTTCATAGTTAAGGAAAAGTTCGACGGCATCGACTTCATGGCTAAGGAAAAATTCGACTGCACGGATTGCATGGTGACAGAACTTTTTTACAGGTTAAATTTGCTAAGTGGCAGGAGTTTCCTTATATGACTTTAATGTGTTTTAAGCTGACTACATATAAATCATGAGGGCCGTTTGACCTTGCTTATGTTATCATGTTATGGTCACTTAGAATTATTTTTACCAGCCTGACACGTGACACAACGGCTATATCCTTGATTTAGGGTGCAGATTATGCAGAGAATTTAAATCAAATTAATATACGGGATTTGTTGCATATATTCAGAGATTGCCAGCGGTGGAATTATACTCATTCATTTGAGAATATTTTCAAATTTCAAATTTCTTCCATAGACAGATTCTGCCAATCTATAAAGATTCTATTTCTGGATTTCTACCTAAAGTATTTGCTAGCAGATTGAAGAATTCAAGCCAGAATGTTTTCTTTTCTGTAATCATTTCTTATGCAAAAAAATGGTCGTTTTAGTATTCCTAATTAAAAATTTGACTAAGGAGGATTGACTAGTCATTGGAATATACTATTTCAGATCTTATACACTCTGTTGACCAAGTCAAGTATATAAGGGAGACTTGAAAATTTGAGAAAAAGTTATTTGCCAACTTTTACAAGAAACCCTGAGAAAATTTTTACTCCAATTTCTTTGAAAGTATTAAGCAGTGTTCATACATTCTAAAAAATACATTCTTTACTCATTGCAAGATTCAGAGAAAGACTCTTCGAGATCTTACTTCAGCAACATTACTTCTGAAAATCTTTTCTCTAGTACAAGTACACTTGATCAAGCCCAGTTCATTTCAAGAAGATTATTTTAAGTGTTGATCAAGGAAAAGAAGAAGAAGCGTATTGTGTGCTTCTACCTGAAGACTCTTAAGTCAAATCTGTATTCTATTTTTTTGTAGGATTACTTTGTGAATCTGAGTTGTAGGATCTGTAATAGATCTAAGTGTAGATCTATGATGATTGAGTCTGAGTTGTAGGGTTTATGGAGCCTGAGTTGTAGGGCTTGTGGAGCCTGAGTTGCAGGGCTTGTGGAGCCTGAGTTGTAGGGCTTGTGGAAAGCCTGAGCTGTAGGGCTAGTGTTAACCCTGAGGTGTAGGATCTGTGGAAGATCTGAGTTGTAGGACCTGTGTGAGGGTCTGAGGTAGGAAACTTATGTCCTGAGTTGTAAGATTGCGGAGAAATTTTGGAGAAGTACTGTTTTACTTTATCATTGTGCTCATCAAAAAAAATTCAAAAAACTCAAAACTAAGTAAAAGCCATATTCATCACCCTTTAAGTGAGTAGCAACCCATGACTTTCAGGTAGCAACAGAAACCATAACTCTCACCATAAAAAATCTGTATCTTTTTCTACTACTTCCCAACCTTCCAGCAAGAGTTCAAAGAAAGTTCAAAAAAAAGGTCTCAACCCCTTTTGTGTCATGTGTCAAATGCTTTCATTTTGGACACACCGCGAACTTTTGTAGGATGAAGGGACGATGTGATTAAACAAATCTGAGTGTCTAAGGTTTCTACCTACTCTATGGAAGGGACCTCTTGAATATCCGGATCTTTACTTACATATTCTTTCTAGGTATGTTGACATGCTAAAGGAAATGAAGACATGTGGTATTTGGACTCGGGATGCTCCAAATAAATGTCAGGCAACAAAGCAAAGTTCTCTTAGCCTCACAAAGAAGAAAGAAGGGATGATGACATTTGGCGATAATGGAAAAAGAATAATCATGCGCATCGGAACAGTGGGTAACGATTCTTTTTCAATTGCAAATGATTTATACGTAGAAAGTTTAAAACATAGCATAATTTCAATTAGTCAATTGTGTGATAAAGGTCTAAATGTCTTATTTGAATCTTTTACAAATCTTTGCAAAATTATAAATCTTAAAACTAATGATATTGTACTCACTGCACCAAGAACTCACAATGTTTATGTGATTGCATTTTATGATCTTTTGCATGCTCTTATAAAATGTCTATTTTCAAAAAATGAAGAACTAGAATTATGACATAGGCGTCTTGCTCACTATAGCATCAAATTAATTTTAAAATTGTCAAAAGATTAATAAATTGAGGGATTACAAATCCTAAATGGAAATTTATCTTCACTTTGCTCGCCAAAATTTTCAAAAACTTCATTTAAAAGCAAGAATGAAATTTTTATTACTAGACCACTTCAATTAATTCACGTGGATCTTTTTGGACCAATTAGCACTGCTAGTATAGGTGGTAAAAAATACATTTTTATTTTAATTGATGATTATTCTAGATTATGTTGGACAATATTTCTCACCTCCAAAACCGATGCATTTTTGAACTCACTAGTTGATGCAATTGTATATAAAATGAGCTAGATTTAAAAATTAAATGCATATGCTCGGATTATGGAGGAGAGTTCAATAATGAAAAATTCACCACTTTTTGCAATGAATTAGGAATAAAGCATAAATTTTCTGCTCTACGCAACACACAACAAAATGGTATGGTGGAGATGAAAAATAGAACTCTTCAGAAACTTGCATACACTGTGTTGTCTGAATATGGATTACCTAGATCATTTTGGGTTGAAGCTGTTAATACATCTTGCTATGTGATAAATCGAGTCATGTTTCGCCGGGTTTTAAAATTAACATCATATGAACTATACTTTCAAAAGAAATATAATGTATCTTATTTTTATATATTTAGTTGTAAATATCTTATATTAAATACTAAAGATACTTTAGATAAATTTGATGAAAAATGTGCTGAAGGAATTTTTATTGGATATTTTTCAACTAATATGGCATATAGAATATACAATAAAATGACAAAAAATAGTTGAAGAGTTCATTCCTGTTAGATTTGATGAATTTATTCCTTGTGTAGATCCTAATCTTGCAGGAAAAGAAGAACTTCTTCCCCTTGGAGCATGAGGATGATGAACCGCTTGGACATAAAGAGCAGAAAGAGGAGCAAGAGAAATATACACCTTCAAGCGTAACTGAGATTTTCAAGGAACCATCCAAGGGAGTTTGTTATTGGAGAGCCCTCAAAAAGGGTAACTACTCATTCTTCCTTACATGAATCCTTTTCAAATCTATGCTTTGTTTTCGAAATTAAACCTTAAAATGTTTTAACCGCTTTAAATGATAAATTTTAGTTTATAGCTATAAATGAAAAATTAAATCAATTTGAATATAATAGGATTTGGAAACTTATAGAAAAATCATCTAACCATCATGTTGTAGGGGTAACATGGATATTTAAAAATAAATTAGATAGTGAATCTAGAATCACTAAGAATAAGAGATTCAAATTATTCCAAATGAATGTTAAAAGTGTCTTCTTAAATGGGATTATAAAAGAAGAAATATATTTTGAACAACCCGCCGATTTTCTAAATGAAAAATTTTTTAATCATGTTTATAGGCTAGAAAAGGCGTTTTATGGTTTAAAGCTAGCGTCATGTGCTTGCTATGAACAATTAACATTATTTTTATAAACACAAGGATATAAAAGAAGAAGAAGAGACGGGAGCAGCAGTGCGACGGCGCAGCAGTGCGACGGGAGACGGGAGCAGCAGTGCGACGGCGCAGCAGTGCGACGGCGACGGAGCAGCAGTGCGACGGAGCAGCAGTGCGACGGAGCAGCAGTGCGACGGCGACGGAGCAGCAGTGCGACGGATCAGCAGGCGCGACGGGAGACGGGAGCTGGAGCAGCAGTGCGACGGATCAGCAGGCGCGACGGGATAATAAAAGCCCTAAAACAGCGAATCGCGCCTAAAACAGCGAATCGCGCCGTTCGGTACGCGTATCCGTACCGGAAACGTACCCGGTACGGGTACGGCTCTATTTTTGGCGTATCCGTGCTTCGTAGTTGATGATATTATTTTTGAAGCCACTAATAAAGAATTGTATAATGAAGTAATTTTAGTGATGCAAAATAAATTTGAAATGAGATTGCAAGAACTCACATACATTCTAGATCTTCAAATCACACAAATAAATAATGAAATATTTATTAGTCAAACAAAATATGTTCATGATATCCTAAAACGATTTGGATTTGAAGATCTAAATTAAGCTAGTACAGCAATGAGAGCGTCACTAAAACTAGGCAAAGATGATGTTGGAATTTCAATTGATCAAACTTTATATAGAAGAATGATTGTATTAATTGTCCCCCAAATGACATGTCTCTCAACATGTCATTTTTAAGGATAAAACAATATGTTTTATAAAAATTTTATGTTCTTTTATAAAATATAGGCCGGCATATCCGATTTTTACCGATATATTGGCTTACACGACTTTTAAATATATTGTCCGCTATTTTATTTTATGTTATATTTGCAGACTAGCAGCATATGTTTAGATCGCTTATATATATATATATATATATATATATATATATATATATATATATATATATATATATATATATATATATATGGGTTTGGAATATATAAGCTCAAGTTATTTTAACCCTAAAAAAACTTGAGCTGGTTATCCCACAATACTTGTCAGAATTAGATGAAAAATATATACATTTTGTAGCAAAAACGAAATCCACAACATTCATAGAGAATATTTTTCCAAAATTTGCACGGTTTGGCCGGAATCTGACACGAAAGGTTGTTAGCTCGAATTTTGAAATTTATTATTATTATATTAATTTCGAGTCAGTAACCTTTCGGGCGAGATTTCGGCCAAATCGTGCAAACTTTGGAAAAATGTTCAACATGGAAGTTTGAGATCTCGTTTTTGATAACAAAATACATATATTATTTGCATAATTCTGACATTTATGGTGGGACAACCAGCTCAAGTTTTTAATGGTTAAAAAAACTTGAGCTTATATATGAAATTTTGTATGTGTGTGTGTATAAACACAAGGATATAAACACAAGGCTATGAACAATTAACATTATTTTTATAAACACAAGGATATAAAATGTGAAAGACTGATACCATACTATTCATTAAGCATGTTAATAATGATTTGATTATTCTACAAATTAATGTTGATGATATTATTTTTGAAGCCACTAATAAAGAATTGTATAATGAAGTAATTTTAGTGATGCAAAATAAATTTGAAATGAAATTGCAAGAACTCACATACATTCTAGATCTTCAAATCACACAAATAAATAATGAAATCTTTATTAGTCAAACAAAATATGTTCATGATATCCTAAAACGATTTGGATTTGAAGATCTAAATTAAGCTAGTACAGCAATGAGAGCGTCACTAAAACTAGGCAAAGATGATGCTGGAATTTCAATTGATCAAACTTTATATAGAAGAATGATTGTATTAATTGTCCCCCAAATGACATGTCTCTCAACATGTCATTTTTAAGGGTAAAACAATATGTTTTATAAAAATTTTATGTTCTTTTATAAAATATAGGCCGGCATATCCGATTTTTACCGATATATTGGCTTACACGACTTTTAAATATATTGTCCGCTATTTTATTTTATGTTATATTTGCAGACTAGCAGCATATGTTTAGATCGCTTATATATATATATATATATATATATATATATATATATATATATATATATATATATATATATATATATATATATATATATATATATATATATATATATATATATATATATATATATATATATATGGGTTTGGAATATATAAGCTCAAGTTATTTTAACCCTAAAAAAGCTTGAGCTGGTTATCCCACAATACTTGTCAGAATTAGACGAAAAATATATACATTTTGTAGCAAAAACGAGATCTACAACATTCATAGAGAATATTTTTCCAAAATTTGCACGGTCTGGCTGGAATCTGACACGAAAGGTTGTTAGCTCGAATTTTGAAATTTATTATTATTATATTAATTTCGAGTCAGTAACCTTTCGGGCGAGATTTCGGCTAAATCGTGCAAACTTTGGAAAAATGTTCAACATGGAAGTTTGAGATCTCGTTTTGATAACAAAATACATATATTATTTGCATAATTCTGACATTTATGGTGGGACAACCAGCTCAAGTTTTTAATGGTTAAAAAAGCTTGAGCTTATATATGTAATTTTGTATGTGTGTGTATATATATATATAATATATATGTTTAAATCGATTACACTTATTGTTTTGATTTTTCTAACATTTTACTCTTATAAGCAATTTTGTATAATTCTTTCATAATTTTTAAATTTCATAATACAAAATATATAAAAACAGTTAATACAATTATTAGTTGATTGATTGCATGTTTTTAATATAAATTTATGTGTTTAAATAGACTGATAATCAATCAAGAATCTTTAACATTTAAATCTTCTTTATTTGCAATAAATGTATTGTCATCAAAATAAATTATTGTATACTATTAAATATATTGTACAGTATTTCATTTTGTAAATATTAATAATATTTTATCTTAGATATTGTAAAGTATTCGATATTATTTTATAATATAAATGACTCATTTTTATTTATTTGTTATATTATTTTTTTACTTTTTATAATATATAATTATAGTTTGTATGCATAAAAATAAAAAAATAATTTATAAGACATGAAAATCTGATATTTTAAAATATCTCTGTCATGTCTCCGACTTCCGACATCCGACATTTAAAAATTCAATCTGATATGTCGTCGACATCTGATATTTACAATATTGACTATGATACTTGAGTGCATCTAGACTCGATATTACGTTTGTGATATATTTATATGTTAGATTTCAAGATAATTCAAAAGAATCACATTTTAAAACGCTTAAACGAATTTTTAGATATTTAATCGGAACATCTAGATTAGGAAAATAGTATCCTCGCAATGATTCAGTCATTTGACACGGCTATTCTGATTCAGATTATACGCGTTGTTCATTAGATAGAAAAGCACTAATGGCATGTGTCATTTCTTAAGCCCTTCAATAGTAGCATGGTCGAGTAGAAAACAGAACTTTGTTGTCCTCACCACCACTGAGGCCGAATATATTGCATCAGGAAGTTGTTGTGCGCAAGTCTTATGGATAACTTAAACGTTAGAATACTTTGGAGTCCCGCTAACTAATGTAGAACTAAAATGTAACAACAAGAACGTTATAGACCTAACAAACAACTATGTCCATCATTCTATATCCAAACACATAAACGTAAGACATCAATTCATTAAAGATCAGATTAAGAAGGAACATGTTCATGGGAACTTTAAGGGTGCTGTTAATAGCAAGCCCGTTTTGGTTTCTAGCAAACCATTACTATTAGCAAACCTTCATATTTGAAAATGGCTATTTGAAAACCATTTTATTACTAGCAAACCATCATAAAAAATTTAATTTTTTTCAAAACGTGTTGTTACTAGCATTTGTAGGAGCAGATATGCAGTTGCCCAGAAATAAAGTTTAATGCACTTGCTTTTTTTCTTCTTCTTACATCATCTAACTGCCATGAAGAGATAAAGTCCACTGAAATATCATCTCAAGCAGCTTTTACGTCGTTGTATCAAATGACAGATCTTACGTTCAATTTCAAACACAAGATTTATCTGTAATAAGGAAAGCAGAATTTATTGATTGGAAACACAATTGGGATGATGGACCCTACAGGGAACGTGAAGTCGCGACTCGTCATAAAATCCGAAAATATATTTGAAACCCTAGATTTCAATCCAAAAACGATAAAATACTCTTTGTTCCCTGAAATGATAAATTAAGTTGCAAGTGCCTCAAAATAAATTTGATTTTTAATTCCTATATGGATGTGTTGTATATACAAGTTAAGTATATATAAGAATACATGCGTCTTTTTGAGCTGCATCTTATACGTGCATTTTCATAAGAAGTGTTCAACATAACACTTTTGACTCCTGAAAAAAGTCACGCCGAACATATGTACGGACGCCCGAGATCGACGTGACTTTTTTCGGGGGCTTAAACGGCTTCAAATCAAAAAGTGTTCAACATGAAAGTTGTAGATCTACAACTTTCATGTTGAACACTTTTTGATTTGAAGCCGTTTAAGCCCCCGATTTGGGCCCCGAAAAAAGTCACGCCGAAAATCTGTATGGACGACTCATTCCGGGCGTGTCTTTTTTCGGGCCCAAATTGGAGGCCTAAACTATTTCAAATCAAAAAATGGTCAACACTTTTTCAAATGAAAAACATTTGGGACTCAAAATTTAAAATTTTAAAAATTGCAAAAAAACAAGATTGGTTTGCTAGTAGTAATTTTTGGGAAGAGAAAAAAATGCAAAAAATGGTTGAATATGTTTTTTTCTGGTTTATTAAAAACGAAAATGGGTTTGCTAATAACAGCATCCAACTTTAAAGGTACTGAATCGCAACTTGCAGATATATTCACCAAACCTCTTCCAGATGCACGATTCACAATGTTTACGCTAGAATTTGAGGTTTTGGATATTTCAACTTACAATACAAAATCCACAACATTTTTTTGTTTTTTTCTTGATTTCCTTGTTGCATTATATATCACTTATATTGACAAATCATAATCAAGCAAAAATTGAAAGCAAAAAATAACATATTTTTTCTTTGAAAAATAAAATCTCTGTTGCTAGCACCCAGCATTAGTTATTAACGTTGGCGTTAGCATAAAATACTGAATTTTGATAATTTTTTATATATACTTTTTGTTTTGTAGTCATTAGCCCTTTTTTATTTTCTATGAATTAGAAAACAAAAATATATATATATACAACAACACTCAAGCCTCCATCCCACTATGGTGGGGTCGGCTTCTTTTCTATATATGGATCCTTTGTCGTCATTGTGGCATATCTTTTGTCATAATCTCACTAATGTCTAAGTACATCATGTCTTTCCTTACAGTTTCATTCCAAGTCTTTATTGGTCTACCCCTCCCTCGTTTGACATGCCTAGTGACTAAACTCTCACAACGCCTAAGAGGTGCCTCTAAAGGTCTCCTTTGTACGTGTTCAAACCTTCTTAGGCGAGCTTCTTACATCTCCTCTGTAATTGGTGCTACTCCTGTCTTATCTCTGATACTTTCATTCGTAATTTTATTCAATCTCGTGTGTCCACACATCCACCTAAGTTATCATCTCCGCAACTCCCTTTTTTTGCTCTTGTAAACAATTCATTGCCCAAAACTCAGAACCATAGAGCATCGCGGGTCTAATTGCAATACAGTAAAACTTGCCCTTACGTTTTAGTGGTACTTTACGATCACATAAGACCCCTAACGCGCCTCTCCACTTCAACAAACCAGCTTGGATTCTATGTGTCGCATCTTTATCAATACCTCCGTCTTTTTGAACTATCGATCCAAGATATTTAAAACACTCACTACGGGAAATATCTTGATCACTCAACTTAATAACGAAGTCATCTGTCCTTCTTGTACTGCTAAATTTAAGTTCCATATACTCTATCTTTGTCCTGCTCAACCTAAAACCTTCTTTTCTAAAGTATCTCGTCAAGATTCAAGTTTTGTGTTTACACCCTCGGGCGTCTCATCAACCAAAACGATATCATCCGCAAACAATAAACACCAAGGTATTACTTGTTGGATATGTCTGGTGAGCTCATCTAAGATAAGGGTAAAGAGATAAGGACTTAAAGCTGAACCTTGATGTAAGCCAACAGTGATAGGGAATTCTTGTGTTAATCCTCCAGATGTCCTCACCCTTGTCACTGAAATTGTATACATATCTTTGATTGTGTAATTATATCAATACACCTTGCTTTTCTAAGAAAGGTGTAAATATATCATATATTTACACAATCAAAAATATGTATACAAATTCAGTGACAAGGATGAGGACATCACTATAAAATTGAAAATATTTTAAAATCAACTATTAATATCAAAAACAATTTTTATATCAAAAATCAACTATAAAGTTGAAAAAAAAATCCAAAAAAATTTTATATATTTTTTGATTTTTTTATATATTTTTTGAAAAAAAATCAATCAAAAAAATTGCATGGCTAAAATTACAATTCCCAAGGATGATTAGATTATTCTTTTCAAGATTAAATACAATGTTTAATTTAATTTTTCAAGTCTATTAAAATATTATATTATATTTATCATGTCATGAAAACTATCTTATATGCAATGAAATTGACTATAACGCACATGTGTAGGAATAATTAGCATGCATCTAAGTAAGAATAATATTTTATTTCTGATAATGATTCATTTGCTCACTTATTTTGATAAACTGCATTTGTTGTTAATTTTATTTTTTCATGATTGTGTGGTGTAATAACATAATAGATTAAAATGTGTGAATAAATTAACAACACAATATTAAATTATTTATTGCATTTTTTTGTTTTTAATGCTCTAATTTACTATAGAAAAGTGACTTTAAAAAATTAATTAAAATATTATAGTTTGCAAAATAACTGAATTCGAAGTTCTTAGTCACTAAAATAAAAATCAATTAAAAATTGACAAGGAAAACTCCACCACGCACTACTCACCCTTCTAATAAGTTTTAATAAGCATTTTGAGGTTGAGCATCTTGAAGAAAAATTGTAAAGTGTCGTGTAGCAAATAAATTATCACCACTTCTCTTAGTACACCGAATCAGGAAAAAAATGTGGTCCTCAAACACTATTTTGCACCCTAATAAGTCTTAATAAACATTGTGTGCAGAGCACCTTGGTAGTTGTACATCTCATTTATGTGCATTGAACTATTGTGAAAGTAACCATATTTCTGTATTTTAATATTGTGTTATTTCATTATATATATCATGTGTTTTTGATTAACTTACTTGTATACTTTATCAAAACACGACTTTGTACACATCATTATCTTTCATCAAACTTCTACTCATGAGAATTGGACTCTAATGCACATCAACACAATTATCTATAATTTTTAGTAAAATGCACTAAATAGCAATGCATGATCTCAACAATATTTAAGTATACTAGACATGCAAATTAAAAAACATTATAATTTTCTATCTTGTTTTGAGTGTTGGGCAGTGAATTGTGTACATGACCAAAAATAGGAGTTACAAAGATGAGAATGCTCAGGTGGATGTGTGGACACACGAGACTGGATAAAACTAAGAATGAATGTATCAGGAATAAGACAAGAGTAGTGCCAATTGCAGAGAAAATTTGAGAAGCTCGACTAAGGTGGTTTGGACATGTACAAAGGAGACCATTATGGGCCCTTGTTAGGCGTTGGGAGAGTCTAGTCACTAACCATGTTAAACAAGGGAGGGGTAGACCAATAAAGACTTGGAATGAAACTATAAGGGAAGGCATGAAGTACTTAGGCAATTATTGAGATTATGACTAAAGATATGGTATAATGGCGATAAAGGATCTATATAGCCGACCTCACTAAAGTGGGATAAAGGCTTGAATGTTGTTGTTTCTTATCCTGTTTTGATAAATCACGTGCTTAAAAATATTATATATGTTAGAGAATATAGGGAAAAGCAATGTAAAGGTCCAATAAGTTGGCCCATTTATAGTATTTTTGTTTAGTCTCACATCTTCTGTATAGGATGTTTCTTCTCTCTTCTCACTTATATATATGTACTCATACTTGTATTTCAGTTTTTCAAGAAATATATACAAGGTTTGAACCACTTCTCTACATGGTATCAGAGGGATCGGTCCAACCTGTTTTTATTCTAACCGCCCAGCCTTTCGGCTAACCAGGCGGCCTGTTTTTTTCGGCTCTTGCCTCACCTCTTTGCGGCCTCCCGTTTCTACCTGCCTCTAGCGGTTTGACTTTTTTTCTAATCGTCGGCCTTCCCTTTAAATCCGTCGGCCTCTTGCCCTAGTCGTCGCTTCTCTTCGCATGTTATCCGCATATAGTTGCGGTCTCGGCTTTGTTATCTGCCTCCCCTCTTGTCGTGGATCCAATTCTCTCCTTCCCCCCCCCCTCTTGTTTATATAGCCTTTTTCGTGGGCCCCACTCACCTCTCTGACCGCCGCGGACTGCTTCTTTGCTTGCGTGTTGCTTTCCGCCACGGCCTGTTTCTTTCCTCGTCGCGGATTGTTTCTCTGCTAGTTGCGGACTATTTCTCTGCTACTCGCGGACTACTAATACCATGTTGCTTCTCTTCTCTGCTCGTCGCGGATTGGTTCTCTGCCTGATGCTTGCCGCGTGTTGCTGTCCGCTGCAAGTTCTTCCGGACTTGGCCTTCGGCATGCTACTTTCTTCTATAAGACCCTTTCCTGTCCGCTGAAGTCCTCTCCCAGGCTGCCACTCTTGCTCTTCTGGTCGTTGTTTCTAGTCTGCATCTACTCTGTGGCGTGTCCGCCATCTGTGGTGTGCCCGTTGCTTGCTGGAGACCGCTACCTTTGTTGCTTGTTGTTTACAGCTTGTCGTCTGCTTGCCAACTGCGTGTTGCTTGTCGTTTGCCAGGGGTGCGCGGTATGGCTCTCTTCCCACTGCGGTCTGTCGCCCTATCCGCTCGGCCTATTCGCCTAACCGCCTGGCCTCTATTTCATGGCCTCTACTGCTGCTTCCACACATCCCTCAACAACCAGTGACGACATTGTTGCTCTGCGTACTCAACTTCAACAACTTCAAAGGATGGTCAGTCGCTCCTCTGGATTCGTGGCTTCGATCTCCGATGAAGGGATATCTTGCTTCTCCCATGGCTCTCACTGAATTATGGACTCGGGTGTCATACATCATCTCTCTCCGCAGAAGTCGTCGCAATACTCCGCTTCTGATTATCCCCAGTTTATCACTGTGGTTAATGGTGACACGACACCGGTTTCTGGTGTTGCCCATCTGCCTCTCACCCCCTCTTTCTCCTTATCATCGGTTCTTCATGTTCCGGGGTCACCCTTTAATCATTTCTTTATTAGTCGTCTTACTCAGGACCTTGACTATTGTGTAACCTTCTCATGTTCTTCTTTTGTTGTGCAGGATCGACCAACGCAGACTATACTTGGTCGGGGGCGGCTGTCCAACGGGTTGTATCTTCTTGATGTTCCTCCTACTGCTCTTACCACTATCTCCTTTGTTGACTGACATCGTCGTCTTGGGCATGCTCCTTTTCAGATTATCAAGAAAGCTCTTCCAGGTGTTCCTCTTCAGGAGTTCTTTTGTGAAGCGTGTATCTTTGACAAAAAACAACATCGTGTCACTTTTACTTCTCTATGTACTAAGAGCGATGCTCCCTTTTCGCTGGTACATTCTGATATTTGGGGACCATACAAGATCCCTAGTGTCTTTGTCTATCGGTACTTTGTAACCTTTATTGATGATTACTAGCGGGTTACCTGTTTATACTTCCTTCGTAATCGTACCGAACTCACATCGACTTTTTGTACTTTTCTTACCGAGACTCGTACATAGTTTTCCACATGTGTTAAAATTATTCGTACTGATAACGCTCGTGAGTATACCGGTCGAACTTTCTCCAATTTGTGCGTCGAGTTTGGTATTATCCATCATACTTCGTGTCTGTATACCCCTCAACAAAATGGCGTCGCAGAATGAAAAATCGTCACCTTCTTGATGTTGCTCGCTCTTTTATGATTCAAATGCAAGTTCCTCCTCTCTATTGGAACTTTGTTATCTCCACAGTCTGTCATCTTATCAATCGCATGTCCTCGTCTATCTTTCACTTTGGGGTCCCCCATGACACTCTTGTACCCATCCAAGAATCTCTTCTCTCACACCTCGCGTGTTTGGATGTACCTGTTATGTCCATACTCTTGGCCCCGCAAATGACAAGCTTGCACTTCGTGCTACCAAGGCTATGTTTGTTGGACACTCTCGCACTCAGAAAGGGTATGTCTGTTATTATCCTGCCACCTGTAAGGTGGTTGTCTCTGTCGATGTCTTTTTTCATGAGGACCATCTCTATCACACTGCTCCTACTGATCATCTTATTCTTCCTTCCCCTCTACCACGGTCCACAGTTCCAGTTACGTCTCCGCTTCCACCTCTTATTCCCACACCTACTCCAGTTCCAGTTACATCTCCACCACCTCTTCTTCCCACACCTCCACCGCTAGTCCTCTCCAAACCACCCATCGTTCAGGTTTACACTCGTTGTACTCCACGTTCTGATGCTCTGCAGCAACTTCCCTCAACTGATGTGGTCTCGCGGCCTGTTTATTCGACATCAACCTCTACGGCTCATCCCTTGGCCAATTATGTATCTTTACATCACCTCTCCCTGCCACTTCTTACATTTGCTCTCTCTCTCTATCTTCTATTTCTATATCTAACTTTGTGCAGGAAGCTCTCCAGCATCCGGGGTGACGTGTTGTCATGGATGAGGAAATGACTGCTTTATGGTGCAAGCAGACTTGGGATCTTGTCTCTCTCCCTCCTGCCCATAGTTGTGTTGGTTGCAAGTGGATTTTTACAGTCAAGCATATGGCGGATGGAAAAATTGATCGCTTGAAAGCTCGGCTTGTGGCACGGGGGTTCACTCAACAATACGATCTTGATTATGATGAGACTTTATCCCCTGTCGCCAAGTTAAACTCAGTTCGGGTTCTGCTCTCCTTAGTTGTTCATCGCAAGTGGCCCCTACATCAGCTTGATATCAAAAATGTCTTCCTGAATGATGACCTCACTGAAACTATTTACATGCATCAACCACCCGGGTTTGAGACCACGGGGGAGTCTCGTGTATGTTTGCTTCAGAAATCTATCTATGGTCTCAAACAGTCTCCTCGAGCGTGGTTTGAGAAGTTCAGTAACGTTGTTCGTGAGGATGGTTTAAAGAGAAGCTCGGTTGATTTCTCTCTCTTCACTCGTCATCAGTCAACTGGGACAGTCATACTTCTTGTTTATGTGGACAACATTTTGATTACTAGTGACGATTTCGCGGGAATACAACATGTGAAGCAACACTTAAACTCTGCATTTCAAATAAAAGATCTGAGAAATCTTCGGTACTTCTTTGGCCTTGAGGTAGCAAGGCGACCTGATGGACTTGTCTTATCTCAAAGAAAGTATTGCATTGACCTTCTGCAAGATGCTGGACTCTCAGGATGCAAACCTGCGGAAACCGCGATGAATGTCAACCACAAGTTATGTGCTCAAGGATCTGAGTCTGACTCTCTACTTCCGAATCCAGGGTACTATCGACGTCTCGTGGGAAAACTAATGTATCTAACGGTTACAAGACCTGATATCTCATTTGCAGTTGGAGTGGTCAGCCGGTTTATGCATATTCCACGGGTTTCTCATCTTCAGACAGTCGAACGCATTCTCAGGTATCTGAAGACTGCTCCTGGACAGGGACTCGTGTATACGTCATCCTTGTCTCTTTCTCTTGTTGCATACTCTGATGCAGATTATGCGGGTTCTCTTGACAATCGACGGTCCGCTACTGGCTTTTGTACTTACTTTGGAGAAAATCTCATCACCTGGCGTAGCAAGAAGCAATCTGTGGTTGCTCGCTCATCCGCTGAGACTGAATACCGTGTGATGGCATCTGTTGAATTAGAACTCACATGGCTTGAGAGTCTCCTTGGGGATCTGGGAGTTGAATTATCATCACCATCAATTTTGTTTTGCGACAGTCAGGCTGCAATCCACATTGCAAAGAATCTTGTGTTCCATGAGCGAACCAAACACATTGAAGTCGACTGCCACTTTGTTTGAGAAAAGATTCAATTGAAGAAGTTGAAGCTAGAGCATGTTCCTGCCTCTGATCAAGTTGCTGACATTCTCACCAAGGCATTTTCACGAAAATTGTATCATCAATTCTTGTCCAAGCTTGGTGCCTACGACTTGTACGCTCCAGCTTGTGGGGGAGTGTTAGAGAATAAAGGTAAAAACAATGTAAAAGCCCAATAAGTTGTCTCATTTATAGTCTTTTTGTTTAGTCTCACATCTTCTGTATAGGATGCTTCCTCTCTCTTCTCTCATATATATATGTACTCATACTTGTATTTCAGTTTTTCAAGAAGTATATACATAGTTTGAACCACTTCTCTACAATATATAACATATCATGGTTTCAAACTCCAAAACATCTGCTTTTAAAAGACTACAACTCTTATATTATATATGCTTTTAATTTCCAAAAATATATTTATCTTCAAAGAATGCCAAAACATATTTTTCGCTGCATTACTACTTACGCTCAATCATGATTAGTTGTTCATTCAACAAGTGGTAATTATAAACTTATCAATTTTTTCATCTCTACATAGAACACAGAAATTAAACACTCAACTCCACCCTATTTTGATAATACCAAAAGGAAGAGAATAAATTTGAGAATGAATATATCATTTAGGGGGAGTACAATATAAGAAGCATCGATGTAGGGGAAGCATCCACATAGGGGAAGTATGCACGTTTATCACGCTTATCACTTACTACAGACACCACTCCTGTTATATTTGACTTATTCCTTCCTAGAGGATTTGTTATTATCAAAAAGGAGAGTTTGTTGGAACATGTGTTTCGCATCTCTTGTCTTGAGAATAACAAATCTCATTATGTATTTGATCATATTTGTTTTGAGGAGCAAAGGAGAAAAGAGATCTGACGGCGTAGAGGAGATAACACTAACGCGACACAATAGCACTATCGCGGTGCAGTAAGAAGTGTTGCCTAAATTGGAGAAGCATGACTATCATTTTGGGCTTGATCCGTCTGTCGTTCACATTCTTTATGTGTTGTCGTCCGACGGTAATGCTAACGCTGGCGCTAGATCCAAGTTTATTTAAGAAGGGAATCTCTTCCTTTCACGAAGACACGAACTAGAGCCATAACTCAGATATTTCGTGAGAGCCCTCTTCCCTGAAACTAAGAGAATTCCCACCAATGTTCGTGAAGGCGGAGAACTCGAAGGAGAATTCAACAAGCTTACTCGACGCAAAGGTCGCATGTATCGACTCAGACGATCACAATGGTGTGCCATCGACCTCATCCTCGGGTTTTCTATTGAGGGAATTTTTATTTTAGATATCATTTCTTGCGTCTCTTGTTATTTGTTGCTAGTAAATTTGTCGTTGGAGACCGCTACTAAGTCTTGCGAGCTTAGGGGGAATTCGTCGCGGGTTGTCGCGACTAGGTCTAGGGTTAGATCTAGGGGTGGCTCGAGGACTCATTTGGGGATAGATAGGCTAGAGCCAACTGGTCTTTGGGAGAAGGGTCGATATAGAAAACCAAAAGGATTTCTACGATCGCCTCGGTTCCAATTGTGATTGGAATCAATTTTTGTAATCATTTTTACTGAAATAAAATTGTCATTTACTCTATTTTTGCCTATCATATTTCTGATCGTATTAATCTAAGTAAAAGGGAATCTCTATCACTAACGTCGGGCAGTAACTGCTACTGCTAGCGGTAGCAACAGTGAATCGACTTCTTATCTCTCATCTGCTTTATAAAAGTTTTTCTTTAAAATATAAGATCAAGCTTTCGTTAAAATATTTCTGAAAATATTTTCAACTCATTACTACTTTTTTCTATAAATTTAAAAATATCTTAAAACCCTTGTTCACCCCCCTCCCTCTAAAGTGCCTGCACATCCAACAACTCTTATATTAGAGTGTCGATTCCATTGATTTCTTCGTGCATGGCACCTTGACGGTAGAGGTACCACAAATTGACGATTTCAACCCGCTTGGTTGGATTGAATGTATGGCACAATCATTTGAGTTATAGCTCACCCAGGAAGCCAACAAGGTCCCCTCCCCACCTGGATATGATTTACAGGGAAGAGTCCTCCCTTCATTGGACGTCAATCACTAATCAACGTCGTACATGGGTCAAGGAAGAATTCATCATGCGCTACAACACGCATCACTTTGTGAACACCTTTGAGCATCAGTATTGTTCAGCAAGTCAACATGATAGAAGAGTCGATGACTTTATTGAACTGGCTAATCATGTTCTAGTCTTATTCATGGATCATTACCTTGGGTATTTCATGCATGGCCTGCAACCACACATTTGTGTCTGTTTGCACACTTTAAGCCTGATAATACTCACAGTGCGACATAGCAGGCTCGTTTTGTGCTAACGGAATTTACCACAACACTAGGGGCCAGTCACTATGGCTTTACAACCTCCAAGTTGCAATCATATGTCAGCGCACCCAAATAGGAACATGCTCCCTTTTACCGCCATATGAAGCTGCCTTGCCGCAGAACCTTCTTGCACCCCCTCTCTATCATCTGCCTATAATTCCATTCCAAAGACAAATCCTCGAACACACCGCCTCCCATTAAGAGTACATCGATCTCTACCGCCAAGGCCTTCATTTCCATTGGAAGCAGATATACTCCCCGCTTCACAAATGTCGTCATTAAAACTGTTAATGTTGCTCGCGGTCGAAGATGACGACATCACAGTTGCAGATTTTGAATCCCTGGAGCTCATGGATGTTATCAGGTAACTCGATGGACAAGATGATTTTGAAGAGTAGAGTGTTATACATTTACGTTAATCTACTCTCAGTTAAGACGTGTCAGCGGCACATGCTATCTTGTACCCCTCATATATAAAGGGGAGTGAAACTAGTTATATCTTGGGATCTTTGAGTCTTGGTCTAGGATCCCTCTTCTGAGAGAACTCCTCGAGAGAACCATCCCTCAAGAGCGTGGAACAAGCATACCTTGCGGTGTATACCTCTTACATTTTATTGTATTTCGACCTAGTGTGTATCATCCAACCAAAAATAGAGCAGAAAATTAAATTACATCTTTTATATGCAATGTTGTAGATGTTCGCCGACATGTTGGCCAACATGACATTTTTTTGGGAAAACAGAAGCAAACTGATATTCTTTTTTAAATAGTGATTCTGAAACTATCAACTGATTTATCGGTCTCATCATTGGGCACGATTAAAGGGCAGCCCAGTGCACAAAGCATCCTCGCACAGTGAAGGTTCAGGAAAGGGTCCGACCACAAGGGTGAAATGTAAGCAAACTTTATCCTGCATTTTTGCAAGAGACTGCTTCTAGGACTTGAACCTGTGACCTCATGGTCACACGACAACACCTTAGTATCTGGCACAATTGTTTAAAAAATTAATATATTAAAATTTGGGAATCTTGATTAAATTATTACTTACCTTAAACATTTCTCTTTTTTCTTTGCGCATCAGCGGACCCTAATTTTTCCTACGCGCTCTCTTTGTGCTCTTCCATCCGTGATTTTGTCAATGACTTGATTCTCCTCTTGGCTCTGACTTGTGGATAGAGGTTTCTCTTATGATCTGTTCAGGGCGCAGAAAATGGCTTTCTGGAATTGGCTTTGGGATCCAGAAAACAAATTCCGCTGTTAGGCAGGACAGAAGTGCGTCGGAATTGGCTTTCACGCCAAAGCCGTCGGTTTTCAATTTTACCTAAAACTAAAAACCACAAAAAAATACTTGAGACACACGGTTTTGCTCGGAGTTAAGGTAGTCAGCTCCTCGACAACTCCCATGACAAATACTCCTGACAACGTCTGCGGACAAATCTTCCTCAACGCTTACTAACCCCCCCCCCTCCAATGACGCTACGAGCAGTTCGTCGCCTCAAAGAAATCACTGAATCTTGCGAGTCCTGCTTCAATCCGCCCAACTAGTACGACTATCTCTACCGTCGGATCTTACGAGTTGAGTGCATTTCTTCGGCCCGAGATCGCATTTTGTTTTCCATGACGCCAGTGGGGTTAGTCCGGCGGTGAGGGTGGTGCTTGATCCATGGGTGAAGATTGGGAGATCCATGGTGCAGAACATTAGGGCTAAGGCGGAGTTTGACATGTACTATTATAATCAGTTCCTGGCATGCCACGAACTGGACTTTTTATTTCGAGGTGGACGAGTATATCTATTTGCTGGATGGGAGAGCATTGGAGAAAGTTCTTGCTGAGCTTTCAAAGTACATGCAGTTCACCATCGAGTAGAATCCAATGTCGAGTGCTCTCTGTGTCAAGGATCCTATTGAGGATTACTCCAGGTGAGATCTTTGATTCTTTGGAATTACTTTTCTCCAGCGATTAGTATCATTGAAGGAGTTGAAAATTTCAACAATTTTTTGCATCATGTTGTTGAATTTCATCCTCTTAATAAATTTGATGGCGGAGTTTTTTTTATAAGCATTTTCATTCTTGCGGATATTAGTTTTTTGACCAAAGTCAAGTCCTGCGCGCCGAACAGACCGTTACTCTCATTCATCGATGCTCCCCCTCTAGTTCTCTTACTTTTGCGACTTCTTCTTTGTTGCTCACTTTCTTCCCACTTCACATTTTTCTCTACCAATCGACGAATTGAGCTTTTTTTATGCTCTACTACACTTTGTGGGCTCCTACGAGCTCTTACCCTTGCCACTCTTGGCCTTTTGGAAGTCATATGGAAGGAAAATCAGCATTTTATTGTCTAATTTGTGAGCCCTAAGTATTAATGCTTTGTTGTGGTGGTTGTTCCAACTTTAGAGGCCGTGGAATGTGGATTCATTATTTCTGATGATTAAATCTCAATTTTTCAATTTCAGTTTTTCAGACATTGATTCTATTAAAGCTTTGATGTTTCACATTTCACACTTCAGTTTAATCACCATGTATGACGATTAAATTGATCTCAGTTAAGATTGTTTATTAGCCTTCTGTTTTCATTATTATTTTTGTGGTTGTGCCTCTGTTAATATTGGGAGTAATATTGAAATCAATCTTTGGTATATCTCCTACAATAAAATATTTCAAATTCAAACTGACATGAACCTGATATTCAGCAACTGCAGTATTGCTTACATATGATTATATTAATTTACATTAAATTTCAAAGTCTATTGGTGATGTAAATAACTTGTGAAGATCAATATGAACTAATGTGCTCACTCCCAAGAAACATATGAAACCTTTGAGGCCTATGATAAATTAGTTAGACACCAATTTTTAAGGAACTATCTAC
Source organism: Platanthera guangdongensis (assembly GCA_039583875.1). Taxonomy (NCBI): domain Eukaryota; kingdom Viridiplantae; phylum Streptophyta; class Magnoliopsida; order Asparagales; family Orchidaceae; genus Platanthera; species Platanthera guangdongensis. Next base: position 5,117,176 of record CM077165.1, read on the forward strand.
CGTCTAATTTACTCATAAGAAGCACAAACACGGGTGGTCGCCGGTGATTGTTGTTGTAGATAATTTACTTATATTTCACAAGCTTTGAGGAAATAAAATTTTGAGTAACAGCGTGGTAAAGAAATGGGACAAATTTTACCGGGTGTTAAACTTTTAGATGCCTTGACTGGCTTGTATGCAAATTCTTCTATATCCAGCAGCCTATCATCCTACAAAGTTTAGCGTACAAGTAAGTCCAGGAGAGCAATCACTTTCATAAAGCAAACTACCAAAAAGCTAAATCCTCAGTAAAGCCCAACGAAACGAGTTTAAGCAAAAGAGGAACCAGCAGCACTAGAATTAATTTCCAACTAACTAACAAATGAATAAAACTAAATCAAATGAAATGGAAAAAAAAAATTTCCACTGAATAAAACTAACAAAAATTTAGGGAAATTGAACTATACATATTATAATTTGTCCTCAAATTAAATACAAAAAGGAAACAGTTTTATGTATATATGTTGACTTCAAATTTTCACTAAAGATAGCATCAATTGTTGAATAAACACACTTTTAGGTTTTGAATTCAACTTTTCACTCTCTTTCTTCTTGCAATCCAATAGCCTGAGAACTGGATTAATACGCCTTAGCCATAGCATTAGATATAGGCTTCATTTGGCAATGTCGTGTAGTCGTGAACGCGGAGGTCATAAACCATAGTTCGTGAACGCCCGATCTCGCCTAAAAAAATCATGCATTTTATGCACAAAACTAGTTTATTATCTTGGTAGCGGTCATAACCTTTATCTTGTCAAACATACATTTTATGATAACGACGTTTTTTTATCAAATTCACCGAAGCAAATAAGCTCTGTCAAACGAAGTCATAGTCACCCCAGGTGAGTCTAAGGTTCCGCGGGCGACAGAGCGAGGCCCAGTTCACATAGTGCATCCCACGATTGTTGGCGGCCTGGGTTTTCACGCCACCGCAACTTGGTCGGGCTCGCTTCGAGCTCGATTTGCTTGGGAGTATTTCCAGCCCCAACACTCCCTATTTGTGCGCGCAATGCATGGTCGCTACTCGACGAATTTATTTAATTGCCCCGCCCGCCGCAGTGACTCCGTTGTTATTAAGATTCTCCGGGACGGTTCGGCTAGTTTATTATCGGTCTCCCGCTGGCGCATTGGCCGCGGGGACAATATTAACATTCTTGCCAGCCGTTGGATTCAAGACCGGGTTCTTGCCCGCTGGCCTACTTTTATTCACTCCCAATTACCGGAGTCCATGTTGCTCTCGGAGATGCCAACGGAAACCGGGGAATGGATCCGCCCTAAACTGCTGCAGTTCTTTGGCCCCTCTCTTGTCGACACCATCATGCAGATACCGACCTTCCCAGCTGCGGGACGGGACAAATTGGAGCTCACCTTTCAACACAATGGTAAGACCATTGCCTCCATGGCATATGGGGCTTGCTTCCCGAGCCCGTCTACGGATTTCTCTTGGCTCGCTCGGCTAGGCCTTCGGCCTCGCGAACGTCTATTTTGGTGGCGCATGGCGCTTGATGCCATCCCCACCCGTTGTTGGCTGCTGCGACGAGGCCTCACTGACTCGGACGCTTGCCCCGGGGCTGTCCGTCACCGGAAAACCGGGACCATCTCCTGCAGGGCTGCTCCAATGTTGCGGCCATTTCTCACGAGCTTCACCGGTGGGGGATCACTACACCCGCTATCACAGATTGGGCATCCTTTCCGGCTCTTGTTTCCTCTACCCGCAAACTGAGTTTGGAGCCCCTCCGGGTGTTCTGCTATGTCGTGTACCAGCATTGGCGGGCACGGAACGCTAAGGTTCATGGGCGTGAGGTTGGCACGCCGCTAATTCTTGCTGCTACTATTATGGAGAACATAAACTGCTCCACTATTTTTCCCTCTACGCGCTACTGGGGCACCAACCGGCCGAATAGGCCGTCGCCATCGATTTTTTGGTGCCCCCCGCCGCCGTATTGGATTAAAATTAATGTGGACGGGGCTGTTTTTCCGAACAACTGCGCAGGCATTGGTGTCGTTGTCCGAGATCACCGCGGGGCTGTGCAACTTGCTGCGGGCTCAGGCTTTTCTCATTGGGATCCCGGCCAAGTCGAGCTTGAGGCGCTCCGCTCTCTCCGCCGGCTTCTTTCCTCGGCAATGCTGGAGGCTAAGGGGGTCATCCTCGAGGGCGACTGCAATAATGTGTTAGAGTTCTGCCGCAACTCGATGCATCGGGCGAAATGGAGCGACGCCACCTTCATGGAGCAGGATCTCGCTTTCCTTGCGGAACTTAATGAAGTTATCATCCGGCACATTCCTCGGGAGGCCAACAGACTTGCGGATTTTTGTGCTAAATTTGGAAGCTGTAATAATTTTATTTGGCACGATGTGACGTCCGCCCCTACCGAATTCATGGAGATTGTCCATGATGATTTTGGCTAGGGTGCTGTTTTTTCTTTCCTTTTGTTTTTCTTCCCGCATTTTTTGATGCTAATGCAATTATCAAGGTGAGTCTAAGGTAGCTTGCTTTTTAACACCCCCCCCCCCCCCCCGCTCAAGCTAGCACGATAAGCATTCATCATTTTAAGCTTGAGAAAATGCGTGTGAAGAGTTTTACAAGAAATAGCATTGGTGAACATATCAACTAGTTGATCCACAGACGGCACAAACACAATAGTAATAGTTTGTGCTGAATTTTTTCTCACACAAAATAGCAATTGATCTCTATATATTTAGTCCTCTCATGAAAGACAGAATTGTTGATAATGTGATCAGTTTATCACAGTGCAAGTTTATGGGCTCCAGGACAGGAAACATTATATCGCCCAAAATAAATTTAACCCATATCAACTCACATGTCGTGATGGAGAAAGCTTGATATTCTACTTCAGCAGAAGAGCGGGCAACAGCATTCTGATTCTTAATCCTCCAGGAAACAAGATTTCCACCCACGAAAATAGAATATCCACTTGTAGATCTTCTATCAAAGGAGGAACCAGCCCACTCAGCATCACAGTAGACGTGAACTTTAAGATGATCATGATTTTGATAAATAATGTATTTTCATAGTCCTTTTTTAAAGTACTTAAGGATCCAAAGAGCGGCATTATAGTGACGAATTGTATGATTGTGCATAAATTGGCTAACCAACCCTACAGGAAATGAGATGTCGGGTCTGGTGATAGTTAGGCAAATTAACCTCCCCATAATGCGATGGAAGTCACGTTTCATTCAAGATTAGGAGAATCATCCTTGTAGATGTCATAATTAGCATACACGGGGCTACCCACGGGTTTCCCTCTCAGATATCCAATATCAGTGAGAAAATCCAAGACATATTTGCGTTGGTAGATCATAATCTTTTCGGCATACCTAGAATCGCAATTCCAAGAAAATATCGAAGAAGACTCGAATCTTTAATTTCAAAATTAGAGGTCAATTGTCTTTTAACAAGAACAATGTCTTGAACAACAGTTTCGGTGATAATGATATCATCCACAGACAATAAGAATAGTGGCATATTTTTTTCTTTATGTGGATGAAGACTTGGTGATCTCAAGTAAAACGGGAAAAATCTAGACTCAAAAGTTTGACAATTAACTTTTCAAATCAGGCCCAAGGTAACTGTTTAAGGTCATACAAAGCATTCTTAAGACAACACTCATGTCATTTACGAACTTCCATGTCAAGAGGGGGAGTCGTGTACATTTCTTCCTTTAATTCACTATGGAGAAATGCATTTTTCACATCAGGTTGGCATAAAGGGACAAGACTTGTGGGTACCAATAGATAGCAGAATTCTAACTGAGTTGAGTTTAGCAACAGGGACAAACATCTCCTGGAAGTCAATCTCAATAAATTGGGTATAGCCTATGGCAATAAATCTTATTTTATATCTATCAAGAGTGACATCATGAAGATATTTGATAGTATATATCCATTTACATACAACAATATGACGCCCATGAAGAATAAGAAAAATTTCCCGAGTATTTTAATGTTGGAGAACATTCATCTCCACCTCCATAGATTTCCTACAGTGAAGATTAGTCACAGCATCTTAAAAATTATTAGGAATATAAATAGAGCAAACTGATGTAAGATAAGACTTAAGTGATTGGAGAGATAGAGTGATACCTAAGATATTTATCAATAAGATATCTGGTACGACCATTAGGAATTTAGAGAAGATGTATTTATGTGTGGTCATAGTGTTTGTGATGCGGAGCAGAGACGAGCATGAGCTTTGGGCCCGCTCGGGACTGATTTGGCGACTTACCATATATAGCGTGCCCGGATCGACGATCAGACTCCGTGGATGCGTATGGAATGTCGTCGGGAGTCAAATTCATATATTAGTTTATTATTTTTGGTTCATTATTCATGTATTTTAGCGACCTCTCATACGGGTCAATCATAGTTGTTGATTGGGATGCCCTAGTGTTTCATTTTATTATAAATAGGAGTCTTGTGGGCTGAATAAAGGATTGCAGAATTTGGAGATTTCTATTCCCAGATTCCAGCGATCACTCCTCGATGCCGACGTCATGGAACCCCAGGTGACGATTCCTAGGCGCTCAAACTTCCACCCAAGGTACTACCCATCCATAGCCTTCTTCTTCCCCCTCCGAAACCCTCACCTGTAGCCGCTACAGCCCCCAAATTCCAACCCCCTACCGCTGTCCAGGAAGCCCGAACACTATTCACTGACACTGTTTACTGACACTGTTCGCCGACACTGTTCACCAACACTGTACACTGGCCCTGTTCACCGACCCTATTCACCGATCCTTGTTCACGGATTACTGTTCACCGACACTTCTTCCCTCCACTTCTTCCCTCACGTGGATTCACTCCCCTTTAGCCCTAATTTTTTGGATCAATTCAGATCTAAGAATTTTAGCTCTGGTCCGTTATTTTCACCTTCCGTTCATCACCCCTCCACCCGGATCCGACCCTAAATATCGGATCTACCCCTCCCCGGCCCGGATCTACTTGTACGTGGCCGGATCTACCCATTTCTCACTCGATCTCATCCTTTACCGCCGAGGACAGCCACCGCCTTCGTTTTCACGCCGCCGGTCCCACCTCTGATCGCCGATCTACACATCCGGACCTTAATTCTTCAGTGCCTCGGTTCAGCCCGCTACTTTGTGAGTTTGTTTTGTGATATTGGATTATTTGATTTGATATTTTCACTGGTGAATAAATATATGTATTGTGATTCTTGCTCGTAAAAATTGTTTCGTTACGCTAATAATTTGCAGGTAGAACTATTCGTCGCGCGCTTCGCTTTGGCCCTCCGAGCGGAGGAAGCCATTATAATTTGCTGAAATTAAATATTTGTTTTTTATTTAAATATCTGTGTGGTGCTGAAAATTTACATTGCTTTAATTTATTCGTCAACATATCGATCATTACATTGCATATAAGTTTGGATTAGCGTGTCACCCTTGCACTATAACCTAGAGTCGTAGGTTTTGTGCACCCGTAGTCTACCCCTACATCATTTTGGTATCAGAGGGAGGTTAGGCCTTTTGCATGTTTCGTAGTGGTAGGTTTTAAATAGTATTTGAGTTCATTTATGTCTAGTTTTCACCGATGGCGATCTCCCCTATCTAGGTATCCTGAGTCTACTTATATCCGACTTCATAGAACCCCTTTAGAGAAACTTTCATGCTAATCATTATGATTATCATCGTTCCCCGCACACCACTCTTAGAGATCGTGTCGACCCCTCAACACAATCTCATTATGCTAGAGGCGATCACCACGACAACATGTCCCCCATGTCTTCGTCCCGCGACTTCATGATGATAGAATTAAATATCGTTCAGGTCATCGCCGCTACACATCTCTAAAAGAGGAACCTGAGTTTGGATATGTGCGACCTCCACTGCACGTTCACAGAGCCCATACACACCCACGAGCAGAATCTGATTATGTTACAAACTACCGTCTAGACGACCCTCAGAAACCCTATAGAGGTCACTATTGTCAGGATCACAATACATGTCAAGACCCTCCTAGTGTTCCACCAATAGAGTTACCTGTGGCTGAATTTCTGCGATTAGTTCTTGACCGCTTTGATCTCTTAGAAGCTCAATTTGATCACCTAAGATCTACATTACGAAGACATCCTAGGGATGTGGGTCATGTCACCGATACGACGAGTAGTGCTCCCATCGAGATAAGAGACCCGACACTTGGTTTTGATCCTTCTCAGTTTGATGAGATTCAGTGCTCATGTGATCTTGAGGTTGAATCTGATCAAGACCTTTTGATACATGTGGAGAGTGATACTAGCATGACTAGTGAGCATGGTCACGTGGGTGAGGACGAGCGACCTAGTGACGTTGTGATGGTATACCCGTCCTTTTCACCTCACCCAGACTTACACATAAACCTAGTGTCCCCTTGACACAGTTCTCGACACTATATCGATGGACCCACATTTGAGTTTGGGCACCCCCTACTCTTCTCTTAGTACTATCTCGAGTCACTTCACTACTGAGAGTCGAGAGTATAGTGTTGACTTCATAGTGGCGGCCTCACGGACTCGAGTATGCTACCTCTATCAGCGATACTCATCTGAGGGACCTTCCCATTATTAATGACCTCATTGTTGAACCTCCAGATAAGTCTCTGGATGAGCCACTACTCCCTTGGGAGGTTCATGAAACTAGCGTTGACTTTGTTGTGTGTGTCATACTTGCTCCCACAGACACTATTTTTATTGGTGCCCTCCTCGTGGTGGACTATCCTATCATTATCGACCTCTTCGGGATCAAGTCCCCGAGAGGCTCGTTTGACAAGCCTTTTCTCCTACACTTGAGTGATGGATCGTGTATCCGCACTAGTGATCATCTCACACGTGATGACTTTTGGTATACACCCCCTGGTGAGCCACCTGATGGGTTATATCATTTGAGAGGTACCCGTCACACCAGAGCTCCACACTATTTTGTCACCCTCTACGTCGTCCCCACGGGCAATGATGTCGGTCATGACAGATGTTTTTATCGATCGCCCGGAAAGCCTCTTGATACGCCACCCCATGTTAGTAATATCCAAGTCATTGTCAGGCCTTCCCTTAGAAAGTGTGTCGAGTATGTTGTGCTCTATTTGCATCATTCGCTTCATTTGCATGAGTCAGTTGGGTCACTTGTTCGTCATTTGCATGCATTACATTGGTCGGTTCACCGAAGAATAATAACGAGCAATGAAAACTATAAAACTCATGCAGATAAGCGAAGGCGAGAACAAGTATTTAATGAAGCCGAGAAAGTAATGCTGCGAGTCCGCCCAGAGAGGCTCCCCTCGGGGCCTGCCAAAAAGTTAAGCGTCAGGCGAATGGGTCTGTACTCTATTATTAGTCGTATTGGGACAAATGCCTAACGGCCCGATATCCCGACTAGTATGGGAATTCAACTGGTGTTTAATGTCGAGGATCTGACGTCGTACTATGAGCATCACGAGTATGTGAACCCGAGCAATGGAGATGCCCAGCCGCCCCCTCCCCCACTTTTGTTGTCTTACCACTCTCTTACCCTACCTACGTCTAATGGCCACCCATATCCACCCCGTGCTACCACCCACCCACCCACCTGGGGACTTGTCTTCTCTGGTTTCACCATTGGCACCACCGATCACACCGGGATCCACCTTTCGAGAGATGAGAGATGAGTGCATCACGAAGGTCAGATCTCATCAGTTTGTTCCCACTACGGACGGACCGCGATGTCGCTACTTGGTACATTGGCAGGGCCTCCCCGACGCAGACGGCGCTTGGACACTTGCAGTACAGCTTGATCAATTCGCCCCTGGACTTCGACTTCAGCACGACCGTCTCCATTCACCGGAGATGACAGCTTTTCAGTCAGGTGGAGTTGATGGGCGAGGACACTCTTCCGTCGACGACACCTGAACGACTCCCGGCGGACCTCTTCGAGTGGTATCGAGCGTTCATCGAGAGAATTCCAATCCTAATTCATCGAAAGATGAATTCTTTCAAGTCGGGGAGATTGATGTGAAATAAAGACGAGCACAAGCTTTGGGCCCGATCGGGGATGATTTGGCGACTTACCATATATGGCGTGAGCGGATCGACGATCAGACTCTGCGGTTGCGTCCGGAATGTCGCCGCGAGTCAAATTCATATATTAGTTTATTATTTTTGGTTCATTATTCATGTATTTTAACGACCTCTCCCACTGGCCAATCATAGTCGTTGATAGGGATGCCCTAGTGTTTCATTTTATTATAAATAGGAGTTTTGTGGGTTGAATAAAAGATTGCAGAATTTGAAGTCTTATATTCCCGAATTCCAGCAATCACTCCCCGGTACCGACGTCGTGGAACTCTAGGTAACAATTCCTAGGCGCTCAAACTTCCCCCCAAGGAACTATACATCCATAGTCTTTTTCTTCCCCCTCTGAAACCCTCATCTTCAGCCCCTACAGCCCCCAAATCCCAACCCCCTACAGCTGTCCAGGTAGGCCGAACACTGTTCACCGAAACTATTCACCAATCCATGTTCACGGATTACTGTTCCCCGACACTGTTCATCGAAACTTCTTCCCTCCACTTCTTCCCTCCCGTGGATCCACTCCCCTTTAGCCCAAATTTCTTGGATCAATTCAGATCTAGAAATTTCAGCCACGATCTGTTATTTCCATCTTTCGTTCATCACCCCTGCACCCGAATCCGACCCTAAATATCGGATCTACCCCTCCCCGACCCGGATCTACTTGTACGTAGTCGGATCTACCCATTTCTCACCCGATCTCATTTTTTACCGTCGAGGACAGTCACCGCCTTCGTTTTCACGCCGCCGGTCCCACCTCTGATCGTCGATCTATACATCCAAATTCTTCAGTTCCCCGGTTCAGCCCGCTACTTTGTGAGTTTGTTTTGTGGTATTGAATTATTTGATTTGATATTTTCACTGGTGAATAAATATATGTGATGTGATTCTTGCTCGTAGAAATTGTTTCGTTACGCTAAAAATTTGCAGGTGGAGTCATTCGCCACGCACTTCGCTTTGGCCCTCCGAGCAGAGGAAGCAATTATAATTTGCTAAAATTAAATATTTATTTTCTATTTAAATATCTGCGTGGTGCTGGAAATTTACATTGCTTTAATTTATTCGTCAACATATCGATCATTATATTGCATGTAGGCTATGTTGTTAAAGGCACGCCTCAGGCGCGCCTAAGGCTCTAGGGTAACCAGGCTCAAAGGTTTGCGCCTTCGTGCGCCTTGTTTGCGCATTTGGACATTAAAGGCGCACATGAATGCGATTTTTGATATAAACCTTTTGTTTTCAAAATAATGAACAAAAATAATGTAAGAACTCATTAATTTTTATACAATTTAGTGTTTTGAAACATAACTGATCGCTGAGACTTAGATATGATGCAAGAGACCATTTTGATTTTATTTTTTAAGAGATATAAATGATAGTAATGAATGACTAATGAGTAGAATATATAAAGAACCTGTCCAAAAAGATGAATTTATGTTTGATGCTGATTATTTAAAATGAATCTGGTTGTGTCTTGTCTTCTTCGAGTGCGCGTCTGCGCCTTGAGCCTTGCGCCTAGGCTCCAAGACCCTTTTACGCCTTGTTGCTCCTTGCGCCTTTAATAACTAAGCATGTAGGTTTGGATTAACGTGTCATCCTTGCACTATCACCTAGAGTCATAGGTTTTGTGCACCAGTAGCCTACCCTTACATCAGTTTGGATCTGGCAAAGTGGCGGGGGGTAGTGGAACACGAGTATGACTCTCTTGCTCAGTTCTTATTACTTGCTTCCTTTGGTAGACTTGAAGATTTTTCTTTTTGGTGTAGACATGCAGATCATTTAAAGGCACTTCCCTTTCAACTAGAACATCCAAGCTATTAGGAGATAGAACATCCATTAGTGTTGCGAGTGGCGGCATCATACAGCCCTCGTCTTTATACTTCCCTTGATATGTAACATGTTTCCCTTCTCCATGTGCTCAAAGATGATAACATCTTTAGATATAATCCTTCTATGTAACAAAGGTAAGTAACACGTATACACTTTTTGGTTAATAGCATATCTAAGAAAAACACATTTAATAGCATGAGGACTTTATCCTTATGTGATCCTGCAATATGTACAAAGGCAACACATCCAAAAACTTTACGATGAAGATTAAAAAAAAAAAGATTTTGACAAATAGGTTTTAGAAGATACTTCCCCTCCAAAGTATTAGACATAAGTGAGAACTGTTCCATCCCACAATCCCTTAGGGGAATGCAACTCTTGTAATAAACAATGAGTAATTACAATAATATATCAATTTTTCCTTTCTACTATTACATTCTGTTGAGAAATCTCAAGGTATGAAATTTGAAAAATAATGTCATGATCTCCCATGAACCTCTGAAATTTCTCACCTATAAATTCACATACATTGTCACTCCTAAGAATTTTAATTTGACCACCAAACTGTAAAATAATTGAAATATATCATAAACTCCATTGTTCTTTTTCATAAGAAAAACCCAAGTAAAATAAGATTAATCATCAAAGAAAAAAAAATAGAGAAATTCATTCACAGAGCAAATGTGAGAGCTTCAAACGTCAGAACGTATCAAATCAAAATATTTAACACTATGAATATTGCTAAGAGTATAACTGGTTCTATAATGTTTTCCAAATTCACAAGAATTACAGTCATTTTTGGTTTTAGCCACATCAAAAGACCTAGGGAAAGTAGACTTCAAAGTCTTCAAACTAGCATGCCCAAATCATTTATGTCACAATAGATTTGAGGGAGATATTAGATGAGATTTCGATAATCTCTTTACTCGACATTGATACAGAAGATCCATCAGCAAGTCTAATGCAGCCAGATGCAGAAGAGACTGAAGTAATCTCACTAGAAGATCATGTCATGTGGTCAGAGGCTCTTGAGTCAATGATCCAAGGAGTAGGCAGCTTGGCTTCCTAGCAGATAAAGAGATAGTTTGAACATGAGCAGTAGTACCAGACATGTCTGTAACAAGAGGTCTACCAACACTGACCTTCAGGACATTTAACTCCCTAACTAAACTTTCATTTTCCATCATAAGGTGACATGTATTCTCCAATGTATCATATATAGTCGTTTGTAATCACACACACATTCCATCAGTACCAGTATCATGACTCTAACCTGGGGGTACCAAGTTGGGATGCAAGTCCCAACACTTATCCTTCTCATGTCCCTTCTTCCTACAGTTGGGACACTTCATCTTAGTCTTATATTCATGTTTTATGTTTCTAGAGTTTCACTTCATTTGTTCAGCAACAAGGGTTGATTTGACATATCTCACATGAACATCATTAGGAAGAGAGTTTCTACGATTAGCTTCTCCCCAAATGTAATGGGAAACGGTCTCCAAATCAGGACAGAATCTCTTCCTAACTTCTGATCTATTTAGAACTCAAGCACTTAAAGAAGATCAAAAAGCATTTCAAATACCCTTTGTTGCATAAATTCAATTTTGTAATCTTCGATGGTTTGAATAGTAGAGTATTGATCAATTTTTGTCCACTTAAGGGTCAATTTAGTATAATACTTCTCAAAGTCATTCATATCCGTCATATATATCTTTTCAATTGGAAGATAGATCCTGGCCAAGTTCTTTTTTTAAATAATCTCATTCAATTAATTCCCACATTTTCTTAGCAGTCGGACAGAATAAAAATTAGCTTGCAATCTTGAGTTCCATAGAGTTGACAGGCCAACTGATCACAGTAAGATTATCACATTCCCATTCCTCGTAAGAGGGGTCATTCTTGCTTGGAGCTAGGGCTGATATCGAGTCGAGTTCGAGCGATTTTGGCTCGGCTCGAAATCGAAATTTTCGACTTGAAGTCGGCTCGAAATCGACTCGAAATAGAAATTGATTTCGAGTCTAGTCGGCTCGAATCGAAATGACTCGATTCTGAGTCGGCTCGAAATCGAATCGAGTCGGCTCGAAATCGAATCGAGTCGGCTCGAAATCAAATCAAGTGTGCTCGAAATTGAGCAATTTTTCGTTTTATTTCTATTTTGCTCAAAATTAAATTGGTCAACCTATAAATTTAGCAAATGAAATACTTTAAGTCTTTGTTCTTTTTATTTAGGTTTAAATTTTGTTATTTTTAATCTTAAAATAAGAATATATTAATAAATACATAATTTTTTTAATTAATTTGAGTTGATTCAAATCATATTTCGAGCGATTCAGGGCTTGCTCGAAATCAGATTCGAGTCAAATTGAATTGACAATCAATTTTAACTGATTCCGATTCGCTTAAATTTACGAGCGACTTTTGAGTTTCGAATAATATGCTCAGCCCTACTTAGAGCAGTTTTGGATCCTGTAATAAACCCAAGTCTTCAGCAAATTCCAATGAATTACATAGACCGCGCCTATAAAGTTAGTTCCTCTCATTCAGTTTGATGTGAGTCGCTCCATGAGTGAAATCCACATTTGAACTTCCTCCGTGATGAGTCCGATTTATATAGCGTTTTTAGGACTCATCTAGGCTTATTTTCATGCATGTGCACTACTTTTTCAATTGGAAAAGTTATATTTTTGTTTAGGGCTTCACTTCACCAATAGTGCATTGTTTTGGGCCCGTGGGTGTGCAATTACGCATTCTTTTGTCGGGGGTATGCACATGGTGCTCCTCGTTATCTTTCTGTTTAGTTTTGTTTGCATTTTTTGGTGCTGCAAGCTTGTGCTCCAGCCTGGTTTTATTGTTGTGCAGGTAGTCGGGATGTCCCGAATTCCATTTCCAGTTTCTGTGTAAAACGCACAGTCGTGCACATTTCTTCGTGCACGGTTCCAGCCAAATCATGCGTTTTACACAGCTTTCCTGGGGCATCTGTTTCTGCCCGTGCGATTTGTTCCCGCACGGTTTCGGCCAAACCGTGCGAGAAGGAATCGCACGGTCTGCACCTTTTGCTGAGCTTTCCAGTGATCTGTGCTTAATCGTGCGTTTCCTTCACGCACGGGCAACAGCGCTCGTGCGCGAGTAAAACGCACGGTTCCACGGTTTTCTCCTGCTTTCCTGCACTCTGTGTTTACCCGTGCGATTTCCTTCACGCACGGGCGGAATCGCCCGTGCGCGAGTAAAATGTACAGGTCAACGCTTCTTCTTCCGCGATCCAGATCTGGAAGCGAATATCGCACGGTTCACGCACGGTCGTGCGACAGACCGTGTGTGACCAATTTTCTGATCTTTTTCTATTTAAGCGCAGATTTTTCACAGTTTTAAGAAACAACTCGATTTCAGTCATTTCCTCCGCCGTTTTAGGGCAAAGTTCCGCCCTTCCACCTCCGCCCTTCATCTTCCACCAAGGGGAGAAGCTCCGGCCATGCTCGCGAATCATATACCTCGTCGGTGCTTGCTCTCGGCCTTCTCCATCATATCTTGAGCTTCATTTCATGGTTTGATGTCATAGCCAACAAGCAAAGGAAAGCTTGCAACTTTCTTCCGGATCGTGACATGAAGAAGACGGGTTCATTGGGAGTTAGTGACAGCCTCCTCTACCCCGGACGTACTTGAGGACCGATCTTGGACGCGGATTGACAACCCGGCGATTCCTTCCGCGACCACTCGACGAGCCTTCGAATTCGATTGATTTCTTGCCTTGTTCTTGTTTTCTTGCTGAATATTGGTGTTTAAATCTATTTTTGTTGATAATGTGCTCTTAGTTGTAAACATTATTAGTTTCATGTCTATGTGAACTTGTATTGTTTATGCTTAAGTTGCTTGAGTTGCGTCATCCTTCCATCTGACATCCATCTGTTCTTGCTGTTCTAGCAATTGCTAGAAGCGTGCGCAGCGACGAGGTGCTTACGACCCTCAAATTCTGGTTCTTACGCTTGCCTACTCGTCCATCCGCCTAGCGATTCGGTGCATAGCGGCCAGTGTAGTCTTCCATCCCGCCTGGCGAAGCATCGCATAGCGGCGTTGCATAGGAGTATTTGTTAGTGTTTTGCTTTATTTTATCGCAACCATCAAAACCCTCATAGTTAACTCTGACCTAAGGACTTCAATCTCAAGTCCTCCTCGATATTAACTTCTCCCTTACTGTGTTCCTTGAAGAGATCGATACTTGGGAAAGCCACCCATTTTATATTACTTGTGCGACCGGTACACTTGCCGTTCAAACGCATCAAATTTTTGGCGTCGTTGCCGGGAAACACAGTCGTGTGAGTTTTTGGAGAGAGAGATAGTAGATCGAAACCCTTTTTCCATTTGTACAATGCATGTTTAATTTTTACTTTAGTTGTTAGAATTTTTATTCTGCTTATTTCTCTTTACCCTTTTCTGATTTTTGTTTTAGATAGCAGATCCGTGCTATTATTTGTTTTGGTTGTGTAGCACTCTTTGGTAAATTTTCTTGTTCGCGATGTATTCTGTAGCCGAGTGTCATCTTTATGACGCTTTGCGCCGATGCATCGATGTCATGCCTGATTTGAAAGCCGAGCATTGTATTAGATGTTTGTTATGTCAAGGTATCGGCCACATGGTGAAGGATTGCCTTCGCTTGTGCGCATCTTCTACCTCTGAGGGTGTGTGTGCAACAGCCTCCCGTTCACAGGAGACTGTGGTGGACATACCTACCAGGGTGTTGCCTGGCCCATACACTGACATCACACACCTTGCTCGCTCTTTACCCGTTGAGATTACGGAAGAATCTTTCGCTGCATATAGATCCTTCATAGGTCCCTCGCTCCCTTTTTACGAGCTTCCCTTGAGTGATGACAATCACTCTTGTGATAGCCAGCAAAATGAGGATCAGGAATTCATGGACGCTCCTGTATGGGACGCAGAGATTGTTCCGGTCAACGGGATGGCGTCTGCGACTGAGTTTGCGATGGGTCCTGCTCATTCTATGCATGATTTTGAGAGTCGTTTCGCGCCTCCGCAATTTTACCTGAGTTTGCTACTCCTTTTTCTTGTGAGTCGGCTGATGATGCCGTAGTTTTGGATGATTCGGTGTCTGAGGTTGTGCCGAAGTGGGATAAGGATTCTTCTATCTCCGATGGAGAAGATGGATCTTCAGAGCACTTTTACGCACCCCGGTGGGATGAGGAATATCCTCTTCCCGATGCGGAGGTTTGCACTTCCTTATTGGATGAGGTCGTTCACCTTACCACCGTGGACTTCGAGTTCTCGGATTGCCCACGATACGACTCGTATGATACCGACGACGATCGCTGCTTGGATCTTGCTGAGAGTGCTACCGGGATCACTCTCCCTTTTCCTGATTATTTTTGTTCTTCTCTTTTATTACTTGATCTCCCTTCTCTATCTGAGCCTGTGCAGGCTGAGTCTCCACGGGTACGCTTGGATGATGATGAGCCTGGTGTTCATGTCGTTGTCATCGCTTCCTACACATCTGTGGTTGATAATGCCTTGCTAGGCGAGGATATGTTTTGTGATAAGATGAGCGAGGACCAGCGCTCCTCCTCTTCTTATTTTCTATTTCATCTACCTGTGTTGGGCAGGTATTATTATTTAGGTAGAGGGGTAACTGTTTTATCTCCGTGTAGGTACCTGTTACCGCGACGGATTATGGAACAATTGTTTGTGCATTTTTCTTTTCATAGGCCCATTAGCTAGAACTCTTCCTTAGTCGAATAAGTCGTGTTGCGATGACAAAAACTTCAGTACTTATCTTTCATTTTCTGTATTTTTATTTTTCATGTCTATTTTAGTTTTAGTATTTCTTTGTATTTTGTATATTTTCTTTTGTTTTTACGGAGCTCACCCCTGCAGGTATTCATGGTAAATTCATCTTGGCGGGGTTGTGATTCTTCGTATGGAGGAGCTGCTTCTATTTTTCACGCGTCTTCTGGTATGCTCACTGGCTGAGCATTGGGTGACATCTTCCCTTGTCTTTATTTGAAATAAATTTCAATATCATTTGCTGTGTAGCTTAGTTTAAGTCTGGAGGAGAGACAGTATTTGTTACCTTCTGCACGCGCACATTTCATGTGCATACTAGAAGCTTTTATTATTTTATTTTGATTAGTTCAACGCATCGCACATCAAAGCACCCACATGAGCGCGTGCTAAGTTGTTAGCGTGCTGCGAGTTAAACTCGTTTCTTTTGTATGATTTGGGAAAATTATTGTGTCGGCATAGGATTGTGAGACGGAGTAAAATGTTGAGCTTGTTGTGCTCCTAGTCAAGTGTTCTCGTCTCGTGTAGAAATTTGAGTAAATTTAATTTTTTTGTATGCTTATAGTTTTATATTTTTCTAATTGCGTAAATACTTTTTATTCTACTCAAAGATTGGTGAATCCGGCGTGAATCGAACGGTAGCTTAGGGATGTGTGTAGACGGTCGTTAGTTTCGTATTGCTCGAGTCAGGAGTGTACAACCCCGTATTCGCGAATAGTGGGCCCCAAATGAGGCGTGCGTAGTTTTTAAGCTTTTTGAGTATTTTGAACTCTCGGTGGCCAATTTTGGCTCTAGCTTGGAAACATACTAGTAGGGGGAGGAGAAATCGGCCTCCCCCAGTGGCCCCTTAGTTGGAGTGTGAAAGCGGCAGGTTGGTAGGCTCCCGCCCGGGACATTTGGGTGTAGAGGCAGGATCAGCAGGCCCTCCCCCTCCCCCTTTTTTCCCTCAGGCCGGCGAGACCGGCCCCGAGCCCGGCGGGTAGGCCGGGCGAGACCGGCCCTCGGGCCGGGTCTCGCCCGGCCCCGCGGGCAGCTAGGCGAGACCGGCCCCCAGGCCGGGTCTCGCCAGGCCCGGCGGGTAGGCCGGGCGAGACCGGCCCCCAGGCCGGGTCTCGCCCAGCCCCGGGGCCGGGTCTCGCCCAGCCCCGGGGCCGGGTCTCGCCCAGCCCCGCGGGCAGCCGGGCGAGACCGGCCCCAGGCCGGGTCTCGCCCAGCCCGGCGGGTAGGCCGGGCGAGACCGGCCCCCAGGCCGGGTCTCGCCCAGCCCGGCGGGTAGGCCGGGCGAGACCGGCCCCCAGGCCGGGTCTCGCCCAGCCCCGCGGGCAGCCAGGCGAGGCCGGCCCCCAGGCCGGGTCTCGCCCAGCCCGGCGGGTAGGCCGGGCGAGACCGGCCCCCAGGCCGGGTCTCGCCCCGTCCCGCAGGGTGGGTCCCCTTTTAGCTTTGGGTGACGCGTTTTTCCTTCTCTACCCCCCGGCGTGGCGGTTTCCTATTGGCCCGAGACCTTTTGGCCGTAGGGGTATTTTGGTCATTTTCGGCCCCTTAGATTTGGAAAACTATAAATAGACCCCCTTGGGTGCCTTGGAGAGGAACTTTTTTCTTAGCTTCCTCCTCCCTTAGCTTCTTCTTGGTAGAGTAGAGAGAGCTCTCCAAGACGCCCAGCCTAGCCCTTTGGTAAGGGAGGGGAAGAGCTCAGGTAGCCTTCCGGGTGTGAGGTGGGACCTCCGCGCTAGAGCCGAGGGTCTGTTCATAGTCTCCTAAGTCTCCGGTCCGTGACGTTCTCTCGAGTGTAGTAGGTGTGAGGTCACCCCTTTCAGGGACCCCGAACTCCACAGAGGTCAATTTTGGCTTCAACACTTTTGGTGCGGTGAGCGTGGAGAGTGACCAGCACAGAAGATCTCGTGAGAGAATCATGACTGGAGGTGAGGGAGGTAGTGATGATCTCGGCGAGCTCCCTAGCTCAGGACCCTTTGTGGGGAGGCAAGAGTTCATGGCCTCCATCCAGGGTATCATGGAGATGCTGCGAAGCATTGCTCCTCAGGGTGGCAGCTCCACCCCGACCCCCCAGGAGCTAGCTCCCCCCCTCAACGAGACGACTCCTAGGGGTCTAGGCGAGATGACCCCAGCGGTGGGCGAAGGAAGTGCACCAGGAAGAAGGCCCGGGAAGGAGAGGATGGGAGATGGGGTCGAGCGAGACCTCACCGGCCGGGAGCTGTTCTCCAGCCCGGCGAGTGCCAACCTCCCAGGCGAGCAGGTCGCGCGAGTGGAGGTGGCGAGACCACCCCTTAGGGGGTCACCCTTCAGCGAGCTAATCATCTCAGCTCCCGTTCCCGAGGGGTTCAGAGAGCCAGACATGGCTTACTATACGGGGAAGGATGACCCCGTCCAGCATCTGCAGTGGTTCGAGGATGTCATCTCCATCAGGCCGATGACGGATGCCTTCAAGTGTCGCCTCTTTGCGATCACGCTGAAGGAGAAGGCAAGGGACTGGTTCCATCAACTCCCTCCGAGGTCGATCTATGGGTTCGAGGACTTGAGCCGAAGCTTTCAGCTTCGCTTCTCCATCTCCAAGAAGCGGAAGAGGAGCCTCGAGTCCATCTTCCTGATAAGGCAGAGGGCCGAGGAGTCGCTGGCCCGTTACGTAGACAGGTTCCAGGAGGAGATCCTGGAGGTCCAGGAGATGCCAGGGTATGCTCTCCAGATGGCCTTCACCGTTGGGCTGAAGGAGGGCTTCTTCAAGATGAGCTTAACCCGGAAGGCCCCCCTTTCCTTCGAGGAGCTGATGGAAAGGGCGGCAGAGGAGATTGCCATGGAGGCGGCCAACCCGGCATTTGTCAAGAAGTTGGCAAAGCTAACAGAGGCGGAGTCGAAGGAGCAAGGAGGCTCGAGACCTCAGGAAGGAAGAAGGAGAGAGGAGCGGAGAGCTCAGGAGGGTCCGGAAGCAGGTTGGAGGCAGCAGGGAGGACCCGCTCAGGGCCCGGGGAGAGGTTACGCCCCAGATGGGGGAAACTTCCATGGGGGCCAAGGGAGGTTCAACTTCCAGAGGCAAGCCCCTAGGCAGCTCCTGCCCCCACCACAGCAAGCGATGGAGATTGGTCGAAGGGAGAGGAGGAAC
Source organism: Platanthera guangdongensis (assembly GCA_039583875.1). NCBI lineage: Eukaryota > Viridiplantae > Streptophyta > Magnoliopsida > Asparagales > Orchidaceae > Platanthera > Platanthera guangdongensis. The sequence goes on from CM077165.1 coordinate 5,136,000, forward strand.
CGCCAGGGAAGGAGAAGGGTCAGGGTAGAGTTGTCGTACTGTGACTTCCACCAGGTGGAGGGGCACGCCACAGCTACCTGCCCCGAGTTCCTGGAAGTGAGGGGGGCGAGAGACCCTGCCCAGCCACAGCCACCGGTGCGGGTTGAAGAGGTTCTGCCCAGAGAAGGAGGGGATGATGTTTGTGAGGACCGGGTCGATGTCAGACCCCGAGGCGGTATAGCGGTGATCCATGGTGGAGTGAGGATCGAGGCCACTCGGAAGGCAAGCCTCCATGTCATGTACCGAAGGAGCGTCGTCTCAACCTCCCAGACCCCGCCCCAGGAGGAGAAGATCAACTTCTCGGTGAAGGACCTCCCGGATCATGAGGATCCGTTCTGTGATGCGCTGGTCATCCAGACGGCCATCGAGGGCTACAGCGTCTCCCGAATCTTGGTTGACAACGGGAGCTCCGTCAACGTCGTTTTCAGGAAGGCGTTTGATGAGATGAAGGTAGAGCCAAGGAGGGTGTTGGCCTCGGACGGACCCATGTTCGGATTCTCAGGAGAAAGAAAGGAGGTCGAAGGTGGAGTAGGACTCCAAGTAAATTTGGGAGGGGCCTCAAGGAACTGCCGGTTCGTCATTGTTGACGCTCCAAGCAGCTACAATGCCATCTTCGGAAGGCCCCTCATCAGCGCCTTTCGTTGCGTGTCATCTTCCTTCCACCAATGCATCAAGCTCAGCTCCGGAGGGATCCAGGTCAGAGTCAAGGGGGACTCCAGGATGGCAAGGCAGTGCTACGTCACGGCTGTCAACACCATCTCTTGGTTGGCCCAGGCAGAGGAGATGGAGAAGGTCATGGAGAGCTTGAGCAAGATGGAAGTGCCCGAGGAAAAGGAAGCGGAAGACGGCTGTCACGCCCAGGCCCCATGAGGGTGCCTCGCCTTGCGGTAGTTTTTTCATTTTTCTTGTTTTGTAACAAGTGCTACCCCTGACCAGCTGAGTCAGGGGGACTATGTAACCCATCTATTTCTCCTCGTTTGAGGATGTAGGATTTGGTAAGGGGCTGATTGAGATGCTTAGTTCTTTTGCTCCGAGACGGTCCCGCTGCCCAGGCTCTCACTAGCTGGGCAGGGCTGGTGGTACCTCTCGTTGATGCATAGGTCTCACCTCGGGATGGATTCCGCTATCAGGCTCTCACCTAGCTGGCGGGGCAGGTTGATCTCTCGGAACCTAGCTGGCAGGGCAGGTTGATCTCTCGGAGGGTGGGGTAGGTCTCACCTCGAGATGGATTCCGCTGTCAGGCTCTCATCTAGCTGGCAGGGCAGGTTGATCTCTCGGAGGGTGGGGTAGGTCTCACCTCGAGATGGATTCCGCTGCCAGGCTCTCACCTAGCTGGCAGGGCAGGTTGATCTCTCGGAGGATGGGAGATGGATTCCGCTGTCAGGCTCTCATCTAGCTGGCAGGGCAGGTTGATCTCTCGGAGGGTGGGGTAGGACTCACCTCGGGATGGATTCCGCTGTCAGGCTCTCATCTAGCTGGCAGGGCAGGTTGATCTCTCGGAGGGTGGGGTAGGTCTCACCTCGAGATGGATTCCGCTGTCAGGCTCTCACCTAGCTGGCAGGGCAGGTTGATCTCTCGGAGAGTGGGTAGGTCTCACCTCGAGATGGATTCCGCTGTCAGGCTCTCACCTAGTTGGCGGGGCAGGTTGATCTCTCGGAGGGTGGGGTAGGTCTCACCTCGAGATGGATTCCGCTGTCAGGCTCTCACCTAGCTGGCAGGGCAGGTTGATCTCTCGGAGGGTGGGTAGGTCTCACCTCGAGATGGATTCCGCTGTCAGGCTCTCACCTAGCTGGCGGGGCAGGTTGATCTCTCGAAGGGTGGGGTAGGTCTCACCTCGAGATGGATTCCGCTGTCAGTCTCTCACCTAGCTGGCAGGGCAGGTTGATCTCTCGGAGGGTGGGGTAGGTCTCACCTCGAGATGGATTCCGCTGCCAGGCTCTCATCTAGCTGGCAGGGCAGGTTGATCTCTCGGAGGGTGGGGTAGGACTCACCTCGGGATGGATTCCGCTGCCAGGCTCTCATCTAGCTGGCAGGGCAGGTTGATCTCTCGGAGGGTGGGGTAGGTCTCACATCGAGATGGATTCCGCTGTCAGGCTCTCACCTAGCTGGCGGGGCAGGTTGATCTCTCGGAGGGTGGGGTAGGTCTCACCTCGAGATGGATTCCGCTGTCAGGCTCTCACCTAGCTGGCAGGGCAGGTTGATCTCTCGGAGGGTGGGGTAGGTCTCACCTCGAGATGGATTCCGCTGCCAGGCTCTCACCTAGCTGGCAGGGCAGGTTGATCTCTCGGAGGGTGGGTAGGTCTCACCTCGAGATGGATTCCGCTGTCAGGCTCTCACCTAGCTGGCGGGGCAGGATGATCTCTTGGAGGGTGGGGTAGGTCTCACCTCGAGATGGATTCCGCTGTCAGGCTCTCATCTAGCTGGCAGGGCAGGTTGATCTCTCGGAGGGTGGGGTAGGTCTCACCTCGAGATGGATTCCGCTGCCAGGCTCTCATCTAGCTGGCAGGGCAGGCTGATCTCTCGGAGGGTGGGGTAGGTTTCACCTCGGGATGGATTCCGCTGTCAGGCTCTCACCTACCTGGCAGGGCAGGTTGATCTCTCGGAAGGTGGGGTAGGTCTCACCTCGGGATGGATTCCGCTGTCAGGCTCTCACCTAGCTGGCGGGGCAGGTTGATCTCTCGGAGGGTGGGGTAGGTCTCACCTCGAGATGGATTCCGCTGTCAGGCTCTCATCTAGCTGGCAGGGCAGGTTGATCTCTCGGAGGGTGGGGTAGGTCTCACCTCGAGATGGATTCCGCTGTCAGGCTCTCATCTAGCTGGCAGGGCAGGTTGATCTCTCGGAGGGTGGGGTAGGACTCACCTCGGGATGGATTCCGCTGTCAGGCTCTCATCTAGCTGGCAGGGCAGGTTGATCTCTCGGAGGGTAGGGTAGGTCTCACCTCGGGATGGATTCCGCTGCCAGGCGCTCATCTAGCTGGCAGGGCAGGTTGATCTCTCGTGGAAGCCAAGTCCTTTGCTCCGAGATGGATTCCGCTGTCAGGCTCTCGCTAGCTGACGTGGCTGGTTGATCTCTCGTGGGAGCCAAGTTTGTTACCCGGAGGAGGTCTCGCCACCCAGGCTCCCGTAGCTGGCTTGGCAGGTTGACCCCGCAGGAAAGTCACACTACGCGAATACGTTGGGGTTGGACATTTCTTTCCGAGCTTGTACCAATCTCGAAAAGAGCGGGGATTGTGTACAACCCCGTATTCGCGAATAGTGGGCCCCAAATGAGGCGTGCGTAGTTTTTAAACTTTTTGAGTATTTTGAACTCTCGGTGGCCAATTTTGGCTCTAGCTTGGAAACATACTAGTAGGGGGAGGAGAAATCGGCCTCCCCCAGTGGCCCCTTAGTTGGAGTGTGAAAGCGGCAGGTTGGTAGGCTCCCTCCCGGGCCATTTGGGTGTAGAGGCGGGATCAGCAGGCCCTCCCCCTCCCCCTTTTTTCCCTCAGGCCGGCGAGACCGGCCCCGAGCCCGGCGGGTAGGCCGGGCGAGACCGGCCCTCGGGCCGGGTCTCGCCCCGCCCCGCGGGCAGCTAGGCGAGACCGGCCCCCAGGCCGGGTCTCGCCAGGCCCGGCGGGTAGGCCGGGCGAGACCGGCCCCAGGCCGGGTCTCGCCAAGCCCCGCGGGCAGCCGGGCGAGACCGGCCCCAGGTCGGGTCTCGCCCAGCCCGGCGGGTAGGCCGGGCGAGACCGGCCCCCAGGCCGGGTCTCGCCCAGCCCCGCGGGCAGCCAGGCGAGGCCGGTCCCCAGGCCGGGTCTCGCCCAGCCCGGCGGGTAGGCCGGGCGAGACCGGCCCCCAGGCCGGGTCTCGCCCCGTCCCGCAGGGTGGGTCCCCTTTTAGCTTTGGGTGACGCGTTTTTCCTTCTCTACCCCCCGGCGTGGCGGTTTCCTATTGGTCCGAGGCCTTTTGGCCGTAGGGGTATTTTGGTCATTTTCGGCCCCTGAGATTTGGAAAACTATAAATAGACCCCCTTGGGTGCCTTGGAGAGGATCATTTTTCTTAGCTTCCTCCTTCCTTAGCTTCTTCTTGGTAGAGTAGAGAGAGCTCTCCAAGGCGCCCAGCCTAGCCCTTTAGTAAGGGAGGGGAAGAGCTCAGGTAGCCTTCCGGGTGTGAGGTGGGACCTCCGCGCTAGAGTCGAGGGTCTGTTCATAGTCTCCTAAGTCTCCGGTCCGTGACGTTCTCTCGAGTGTAGTAGGTGTGAGGTCACCCCTTTCAGGGACCCCGAACTCCACAAAGGTCAATTTTGGCTTCAACAAGGAGGAAGGATAGTCTTTCGCGTTGGCTAAAAACTTGCCCCAAGCTATTCTTGAAGCATGGGTACAGATTAGTCATGCATGAGTGTGATGTAGGTCATCGTTTTGGCCCGGTTGAGCTTTGTACCGTTCCTAACGTCATATCCTTGCTAGCCCCGTTGTTTCCACCCATTCTTTTGATTCAGCTCCACCATTATTTCACCAAAACCTCAAAGCCGATCCTAGTCGCACACCCAAGTCGAGTTTTAGTGTTTTATATTTCCATGTTGGGGTGTTGATGTGGTGATATTCTTTATGAATGTGTGGATGTGCTCCAAAGATTTATTTGTCGAAATTGTTAAAAGAAAAGTGATTTGAAAATCATGTATATTAAAAAAAAGGTGAAAAGAAAGTGTAATTGAAAATAATATTTGAGATGTGATTATTTTTGGAGTAGGCGGTGCACACACTCATATGTTAAAAATTAAGTCTGGGGGTGTAGTGTAACCGCATGCATTTTGGTTAGCGGATAGTTTTTTTTTATGCTGGCTCATTTGGGTTTGGTGCGTAGCCATTCTTATTTATCTTTGTTTACCTCACTGAAACTCAAGCCTCATCTCTTCACCTAAAGTCCTACTAATTCATGTGTGAACCATGCCAGTACCGTGGAGAGAGTGCGAACGGGCAAGCATATGGTCACCGACATTGGTGGATTCCTTTGGAGGTTATCCTGAGCCCCGATCTTTGGCAATGCTCGCTTAGCGATTCGGTGCATAGCGGCCCGTGTAGTCTTCCATCCCGTCTGGCGAAGCATCGCATAGTGGCGTTGCATAGGAGTAGTTGTTAGTGTTTTGTTTTATTTAATCGCAACCATCAAACCCCCATAGTTAACTCCGACTTAAGGACTTCACTCTCAAGTCATCCTCGATATTAACTCCTCCATTACTGTGTTCCTTGGAGAGATCGATACTTGGGAAAGCCACCCATTTTATATTACTAGTGCGACTGGTACACTTGTCGTTCAAACGCATCAAGTTTTGGCGTCGTTGATTCACCGTGATTCCATTTTTGAGTAGTAATAAAATGTTGATACGCATTGTGAAAAGTACAAACTCTTTTGTATACTTTGAAATTCCATGTATTATCTTTTTACGCGTGCGAGCATGCGACTTCGCATGTTACTCCGTATCTCAATTTCTGTGTTAGTTATTTTATTTTCTTTATCTGCATTGATTTTGTTTGCTCGGGACGCGCAAACAGGTAAGTTTGGGGGTGTGATGAGTCCGATTTATATAGGGTTTTTAGGACTCATCTAGGCTTATTTTCTTGCATGTACACTACTTTTTCAATTGGAAAAGTTATATTTTTGTTTAGGGCTTCACTTCACCAATAGTGCATTGTTTTGGGCTCGTGGGTGTGCAATTGCGCATTCTTTTGTCAGGGGTATGCACATGGTGCTCCTCGTTATCTTTCTGTTTAGTTTTGTTTGCATTTTTTGGTGCTGAAAGCTTGTGCTCTAGCCTGGTTTTATTATTGTGCAGGTAGTCGGGATGTCCCAAATTCCATTTCCAGTTTTTGTGTAAATTGCACGGTCGTGCGGATTTCTTCGCGCACGGTTCCAGTCCAATCGTGCGTTTTACACAGCTTTCCTGGGGCATCTGTTTCTGCCCGTGCGATTTGTTCTCGCACTATTTCGGCCAAACCGTGCGAGAAGGAATCGCACGGCATGCACCTTTTACTGAGCTTTCCAGTGATCAATGGTTAATCGTGTGTTTCCTTCACGCACAGGCAACAGCGCCCGTACGCGACTAAAACGCACGGTTCCACTGTTTTCTCCTGCTTTCCTGCGCTCTGTATTTACCCGTGCGATTTCCTTCACGCACGGGCAGAATCGCCCGTGCGCGAGTAAAACGCACAAGTCAACGCTTCTTCTTCCGCGATCCAGATCTGGAAGCGAATATCGCACGGTTCACGCACAGTCGTGCGACAGACCGTGCGTGACCAATTTTCTGATCTTTTTCTATTTAAGTGCAGATTTTTCACAGTTTTAAGAAACAACTCGATTCCAGCCATTTCCTCCGCCGTTTTAGGGCAAAGTTCCGCCCTTCCACCTCCGCCCTTCATCTTCGAGGGGAGAAGCTCCGGCCATGCTCGCGAAGCATATACCTCGTCGGTGCTTGCTCTCGGCCTTCTCCATCATATCTTGAGCTTCATTTCATGGTTTGATACCATAGCCAACAAGCAAAGGAAAGCTTGCAACTTTCTTCCGGATCGTGACACGAAGAAGACGGGTTCATTGGGAGTTAGTGACAGCCTCCTCTACCTCGGACGTACTTGAGGACCGATCTTGGACGCGGATTGACAACCCGGCGATTCCTTCAGCGACCACTCGACGAGCCTTCGGATTCGGTTGATCTCTTGCCTTGTTCTTGTTTTCTTGCTGAATATTGGTGTTTAAATCTATTTTTATTGATAATGTGCTCTTAGTTGTAAACATTATTAGTTTAATGTCTATGTGAACTTGTATTGTTTATGCTTAAGTTGCTTGAGTTGCGCCATCCTTCCATCCGCCATCCATCCGTTCTTGTCGTTCTAGCAATTGCTAGAAGCGTGCGCAGCGATGAGGTGCTTACGACCCTCAAATTCTGGTTCTTACGCTTGCCTACTCGTCCATCCGCCTATCGATTCGGTGCATAGCGGCCCGTGTAGTCTTCTATCCCGCCTGGCGAAGCATCGCATAGCGGCGTTGCATATGAGTAGTTGTTAGTGTTTTGCTTTATTTTATCGCAACCATCAAAACCCTCATAGTTAACTCCGACCTAAGGACTTCAATCTCAAGTCCACCTCAATATTAACTCCCCCCTTACTGTGTTCCTTGAAAAGATTGATACTTGGGAAAGCCACCCATTTTATATTACTTGTGCGACCGGTACACTTGTCGTTCAAGCGCATCACTCCGTCATAGTATTTATGTTGATTATCAACCCATTTAGGAATAGCACTCTTCCATTTGTCCCGCGTCTCCAAATCTCAAAACGTGATAGCTCAATATCAGAAATTTCCGAAAGACTTGAATAAGTTCACTACTGCATCGGCAAAAGAAGAATAGGAACAGATACGGGAACATTAGCACCAAAACCTAATCGCAGGGAACAACAACAATCAATGGAGGGAACAGAGAAAGAAGCTAGACGGCAGACCAATCCTACGGCACTGCAATAGGAGTAGGATTACGAGTTCTGGTGCTGCGACGAAGGAAGACAAAAATTCAAACCAAAACTGTTGGGGAACAGACGAAGAAGCTCGTTGCACGATGGAGGAAGAGGACGAAACCATATATGTCAAAGACGAATGGACCTTTAGGTCAAGGTCGTCGAAGAAGAGAGAGTCGATCCAAAAAATAATAATGTTAATCGAAGAATTCACTGCTCGCATGCCATGTTGAAGAGAAAGCGCCTTTAGGTTTTGATGTTCTCCCCTCTCTTTCTTCTTGCCATCCAATAGACAGAGAATCAGATTAATACGCCTTAGCCACAGCATGAGATATAGTCACCCGCCATGAGTCTAAGGTAGCTTGTCATTTAACATCAGTGACTGTTACCGACGCGAAAACTGGATTATAATCGAACTTGAAAACAGGATACAAATCACGATGAATACAAGCGTCTAATCACAGGAGGTTTGTTTCTCCTTGAAGTCCATCTCCAAAATGAGGGATCCTAAAATCTAATGAACAAAAGATTCCTAATACTTGTAAGTCTCCTTCTTGTACATAGAGGGGGAATTTCACTTACAAATTATCCTAATATCTCTAAAAAATAAAAAAAATAATGACTAAAATAACTGAAAATGTTGAATGTTATTGTTGCTGCGTGTGCGTAACAATCTATCCCACTTGAAAATCGAGCTTGATCCTAAGGTCAAAGCGCAGCTCACCGACTAGTAGTGGTATGCTAGTGGGTGGACCGCTGTTGAGCTGCTCGGGCTCTGTCTAATGGTGTGTCAGTGATCTTGAGGGCCTTAAAGTCAGTGATGTCAATCTCGTCCAAAGCAACGATGAAAATGATGCAAAACTCTTTAACAGGACAATCATAAGTACAAGAATAGAGTTTCTTGCAACGGAAGCACAATCCCTTACACAACAAGTCGTGATACTCTTGTTTGAAAAGACAATGAGTTGGGATAGAATGGTTGTTGCGTGGAGGCACGAGGGGTTGGCGAGGTAGAGACGGTAGTGGTGTTGGAGGTTTAGAATTATGGGCAAAGTATGATTGGTAGGGGGCATGGAGGGTGTAGAGATGGAATGAGGGTTTGTGTAGGTCACAAAAAATTAATCCTCCACGAGTAGAGAGAGGTTCAGGGTGTCGTTGATGGTAGATGGATGGAGGGTGAAGAGATGGGCTCGGATATAAGGTTGTAATTCAGGCATAAAATAGCCCAAATAGTGGTGTGGTGGAAGACCCGGAACGTGCGTGACCAGCTCGATAAAGTCATCCATGTAAGAGTCGAATAGAGCTAGTCTAGTACACCACAAAGGCATTCGATCGTGTTGCCAGAGTAGCGATAATTATAGCGCTAAATAAGTGCCTCGGTGAAAATTGCTCTGGCGAGGCCACGAGAGAACTGGCGAAGCCAGCAAACTTAGGTGTGCGGACCCTTCCATGCCAATAAGGAATGTGGTGAACTTTTATGCCCGAGCAAATTTTTATATAGTTATTTTGGTGCTCATCTAGCTCTATTTTCATGTCATTTAGCTCATCATCAGTTGATTTCTGAGTCATACCATTCAAATTTTTCAAATTCTTCATATCCGTGCTAGATGGAATCCCTTCGTTGCATTTCATGCAAGAGAGAAATCACTTCTCCCTCTCATTTATGTTTAGTAGATCAGTCTGTTCAGTCTCCACCAGCAGGCCGCCACAGCCGGCCACCTTCGGAGATTATATAAAACTCAAATCAAAAGGAATGCAATGTAATCTCTGCAGTAACCTGAGAAATATAGCATCACGGTCTTACTTTGGGTTCGGAGGCCTCACCACTTGGAACACCGGTGGTTTCCACAGTTTTCTTCGCACCGTCCCTCCTCGCTCGACAACGAAGAGAGGCTTTCGAAGTTCCATTAGAACCTAAAAGAAAGTAACAGGAAGAGATTCGCACAGATTGCGCGAGTACGGACCGACAAAACCACGAAAACAGGGAAGGAGATGAAAGAAAACCTGAAGACGGGATTGAGGTTTTAGGAGAAAATGGCCGGGAGGAGGGTCTGGTATTAGCCATTCGAAGGCCTTTTCCGGCACAGCGAAACGGGGAAATGGGAGCTCGGAGAAGAAAGCTGTGACTGAAGAGCATTTATTAGATAGAGGAACACGCAGAAAAGAAAACAAGATTCTGCTTTTGGAGCTCTTGACTGCATTAAAATAGAATAGTATTATCAGATCCTGTCAGGTGCAGATCCGGATCAATTTAAAAAGTTAATGCATTCTCATTCCTCTCTAGGAACAGAGGAATAGAATTGTGTGCCCCAATAAATTAATGTCTAATCTTTTGGTCGGAGATTCGGACTTAGGGTCTGTTTGGCGCAGCTCTGGCGGCTGGAAAATCTCTATTCCAGCCGCCAGAGCTGTTTTATATGTGTTTGGGACAGCTCCCTGTGAAGAGCTTTTCAATCCGCCAGAGTTGTTTTCCAGCTTTTCAGAAATCTCCCTCCCCCCAGCTTCTGCTCTTGCAAAATAGCTTTCTCTCTCACAGGTTTTGGAAATCTAATGGTTTCTTCAGATGGAACATGCTTAGAGGTCGGACGGCCTTCCTCCGGCGATTCCGAGCCCCTGACGGCCTTCCTCCGGCGATTCCGAGCCCCCGACGTCCTTCCTCGGGCGATTCCGAGCGCACTTATGCACAGAATACCCAAACACTCTGCAGCTTTTCAAAACTGCTCCCCAGAAATTTATTTTAAAACAGCTCTATCCGGATAGCAGCTTTTCAATCCGCCAGAGCTGTCCCAAACAGAGCCTTAGAGAAAGGTCTAGATATTAGATTAACATTTGATTTTTGACATATTAAAATAAAAATTTTCTAAAATAAATTATGAAATATTAATTAAGATTTTTTTCCTGCTTATTTTAAAAGTTTATTTTCCTATAAAAAAATATATAAAAAAACGGTCGGATATCGCGTATTTGAAGATCTGGTCGGATATCATATTTTTTTATCTTGAATTTTTTTTGACTATCAGATGAGTGATCGGATGGCTAGGTGCCTCGCGGACCTTCCTCTAGGTCCGATGAGTGAGCCTAATTTTTGTTCCATTTCTGTGGGGTCCATCTTAATTTTTTTCCATTGTCCTCTGCTCCCACCTGACTACTAGATTTTGAAAGCAAAAATTCAATTGCCATTTTTCCTTCTAGTTATTTCATTACTATATAAAAAAGCTGAAAGTCTTTGATTTTAAGGATAGTTAAATCATCTAGAGGGGTGAATAGATTTATTAGTCCTTAGTGACTATCTTTTATTTTCTTTTAGTTAGATGCTTTATTGGTTAATTATGTTTTGCTTTCAAGACATGCCACCTGCACAAAGAAAAACAACACAACAAATTACATACAGATTTATAGTGTTTCCCCAATCTTTGGGTACATCCACTCTCCTCTCACCTTGTCAGCTTCCTATTAGTCAAGGCACTTCTCCAAAACAATGCTCCAAAGAGCTTACACCTCAGATCTTTCAGGATCTCTCAGTCTCCTTCAAGACCTACAACTTAGTCACAAGGGCCTACAACTCAGTGATCAGCGGATCACCTACCTCAGGCCAAAGGCCTTACACTCAGGCTGTGAGGACAACCCTACCTCAGATCCACTAGGGATCCTACACTCAGAGAGTATTCCTCTCCTACAGCTCAGTGATCAATTGACCACCTACCTCAGACTTGAAGCCAAGTCCTACAACTCAGATTCTTTAACAGAATCCTACCTCAGAGCAAACTTGCTCCTACCACTCAGATCCAAAAGGATGCTACAAGATGGAAGTGAGTTGGCGAGGTTCTTGATTGGACACAAGAGAAATTTCTCTGTGCCAATCTACCTTGACTGAGATAGACTCAGCTCAACTTTGACTCCATGAATATATTTCCTGAGTCTTCCTTTATCTGAACTGATATACACTCAATCCTAGATTCTTCTTCACAGCACCAGAGATTTTTCGTACTGGATCTGCGAAGTAACTGCAACAAAGCTTGTTGTTATCTGAGCTGAAGAATTCTCAGCTCAACTTTTTCATAGCAACAAGGATAACAGCTTGTGCTGGAAATATCTGGCAGAAAGAGTTCTACTTCTTCTTTATTTCCTGGGCTGAGGAAGTTCAGCCCTAACTTCTTCTCCATAACCTTCAGTAGATGTTCTTCTGAGTTATATGGCTGGAACTGTGAATCCTGCTGGTGCAGATAGAAAATGCCACAAGCTTACTCTTTTTCTCCTCTTTAGAGATATACTCTGATCTTGTTGTAGTTAATGATGAAAACAAATAGCTAACTTGTTGAGCCTTTAGACCTCCAGTATTTTGCTCTTTGTTCTTCTCTTCGCAGCAATAATGGTGATGAAGAAGTATCTTAACAGCTCTGCTCCCAAAAGTTATCTTCCTCTATAAAGACTTTTCCTTTTATCATTTATGTCTCGACTATTTGTGTAGTGGGCCCCACACATTTAATGATAGCTGCATACTTGCATCAACGTCTATCTGTTGTACAATAGGTCTGTGGTGCATTTTGTCATGTACAGTAGCATTGTCGTTAACAATTTGAATAAGGTTGACTTTTTGACTTGCTAACATCGGCACCTAAAGACTTAGTCAAAAAATCAAGCATCAGTAGAATAGGCTTTGAGTGAATGAGCTTCATACAACGTCGAAATACTTAGACAGTTCTGTCTATCTAAGCGTTGACAGCATTAAGTGAACAAGTCTCACTCAACGCTTTTTGCCTTAACAATTTCTACAGCCTTTTCTGCATGTCTGGCGTTGAGAGCATTGAGTGAGCATACCTCACTCAACACCTTCTGTCTTAGCTATACTTTCTGTTATTTAGGCGTTGAGAGCGTTGATTGAGCATGCCTTACTCAACGCTTTTTGCCTTAACCTTTTCTGCTTCTTCAGCATCTTAAGCGTTGAGAGCGTTGAGTGACCACGCCTTACTCAACGCTTTCTGTTTTGACCATTTCTGCATCATGGCATTGAGAGTGTTGAGTGACTATGCCTCACTCAACGCTTTTTCCCTTAGCCAGATTTTTCTGCTTCGTGGTGTTGAGTGAGTAAGCTTCACTCAACGCCAAACAATTTAACAAATTTTCTTCTATTATCTTGCATTGAGTGAATGAATTTCACTCAGCGCATTTGGACTTAGCCAAATTTCTATGTCTAAGAAACAACACTGACTTTAAGATTTAGTCAACACATTATCACATGGTGTTGAGTGAGCTTGTCTCACTTAATGCTTGTGGACTTGGTAAATATTCATAGTTTTCCTGTGGTGTTGACTGACTGAGCTATACTCAACGATTATGGAGATATGGCGTTGAGTGAATGATCTTCACTCAACACCTGCAGATTTAGCCACTTTTTGTCCATTTCTTCTTAGGCTTTAACTGCATTAGCCTAACTCACAGCCTTTTGTTGTATGGCGTTGGGTCAGTTAACTTCACTCAATGCATGTGTACTTAGCCACTTTCTCAGCTTTCCTCTTCATGGCTTTGAATATATAGCTTTCACTCAGCGCTATAAGTTATCTTGCGTTGAGTGAATGATCTTCACTCAATGCCTATGGACTTAGATAATTTTCTGTCTTTCCACATCTTATGTAAGTATTTACCTGACCAAGCCACTTGGGCTATCTGTCTCATCATTGTTACTAGGACATCATGCAATCATGAAACTTGAGCACAAGTTAGATCACCACATGTGTATATATTATTTGTTAGTTCTTATTCAAATCTAGGATATTGGGATCAATGGACTCAACAATCGCCCCATATTTGAAGAAGTCAAAACATAAGACAATGTATACACTAACATACTTATGCTACAAATACAAAATATATTATCACAGCATAAATCAGATAAATCATAATCATAGCAAAGGATAAATTAGATAAATTGTGATCATAACAAATGATATTCTGTTTAATATATAAGGAATTTTAATGTTTGTGCAATAAAAAAAATTTCACATTCCTTAGCCCTATAAGCAGAACCTGAAACTTTTCAGGTTCCCTTATCACAATCTCACTGCCTTTGGATTCCTTTGCAGGTTTGTCCTTTGGTCCAGCTACCTTCTTTCCCTTCTTTTTTGCTTTATCAGCTGACTTTGCCTCAGCTTCTTTTTCCTTTTCAGCTTCAGCTTTGTCTTTTTGTCTTTGAAAATAGCTAAATGGCTTGGAAAAGTATTTGGAGGGTTCAACTGCATCAGGAGCAAGAATGTTGGCATTTTTGTTCCTCCAGTAAATTCTTCTTTTTGTGTCCCTTTTCTCCGTCTTGTCTCATTCTATTTTGTTGTACCATTTTCCTCTATCCGACCTCTTGTTCTTGACCTGATCTCAAGCAAGCAGAATGATAGATCTGGACTCTGGGCTTCATTGCTCGAAATCAGGCCTTTTCTCCATTTTTTCTCTGTATTTCCTCTTCCTTATCTTGATTTCTTCTTCAGTTTTAGTAGTTGTAGTCATTTCTTTTGTTTGTAGTGCCAGGTCTACAGTGGGGCTAAAGGAAGGAATTTCAACAGTAGTGGACATCACTCCCCACTGATCGCCAACACTATCGCCTTCTTCTATATGCTGGAAGCTTTGATGATCTTGCTGAGCAGGCTCATTGTTCAAAACCTCTATCAGATGAGCAGGCATCATTGGGATGTTATCATATTGTACTAGCTCTAATTCCAATGAGCCTCTCACCACATTTGTTGTCCAGACCATGTTTTCAGTATTGGTTCTTACAGCCTCACTCTCCCCCCTTTTTGACTTCTTCAATTAAATTCATGGTCTGGGAGGTGTAGGCCTTGCTTCTTTCTCTTTCTATATAATTAACTCCAGCAGTGACATGATTATTTACTTCCAGCATATGGTCATCAAGTAGCTTAGTGCAGGTATCCGTCCTGGTAATAATTTCAGTATTCTGTTCACTCCTCAGAACTTTTTCATTTTCATGGATGGTCATTGAGTTCTTAGCCTGAATCTGTTGATTTTCTATGATGACGGCAATATTCTGGTCTGACACATCCAGCTTTTCCATGGTATAGTCTACAGCTGGAGCAGCTCTATTAAATAATTTGATAGTTTTCTCTTTCAACAGGTTTACTTCTAATCTGATTAACTTGATTTCAATTGCTAGATCATTTCTGATATCTTTCACAGCTTTATCCACATAATTTTCTAAAGCTCTCCTCTATTCTTCCAGCAACCCCATTAGCTGGGCTAGGAATGATGGTGGCGTTTGATCAACTCTGTCAGATGTGCCCTCATCTAGATCTTCTTGTACAGGCTTGTCCGCTGTTCTTTGAGCAGAGACATTCTTGAACTGGGCATTATCTGTATGTATTGAGGAATGTCTTTTCTTATGACTAGTTTCCTCTTTATCAGATTCAGAGGAGACTAGATCATGTACTTCATGAGCAGAGCGTTCAGATGGAGTCTCCGCCTCAACCTCCGCAATGTCTTCTTTTGCATGCAAGTCAGCAGCAACAACATCTTTATCACTTGCAGCAGTCTGAGCTACTTTTGAAGGGACCGGTATTTGCTCCCCCACAACTAACGCTTCTTGCATTATTTCTTCTATCAGTTGCTCCCCCTTAACTAGTGCCTTCTTTTCCTCAACAAAGGTAGCATCCATAACTTGAGCCAGTAGTAGCTCACCTTCAGACATTGCAGTCTCTCTATCAGATGCTAGATTGATCTCCCCTCACTCTGAGGCCTAGTTACATCAGTGTCATCAACTCCGGAAGCATCTTCCTCCATACTAGCAGTGATCTTATCTACAACTTCCTTTGCTACTGCTTCAGCCATCTCAGCAGTAGGCACATCATCCCTAGGAACAGAATCTAACTCAGGCCTGCTTACAAAACTCTATGGGGTAAATTCTGAAGAAGCTGATATCTGAGTGTCCATGTCCTTCCTTATTTCTTCATCAGATCCAGCTGTAATTGAGTCTTGAGGCTCTTCTTCATCTTCAGAGGAGCTGTTTGAGCTGCTTGGTTCTAGAGCTGGTGCATCCTTCTTTTTCATTTTGGGAGCAGACTATGCATGTGGCTGGAACACTCTTTCCCATCGATCCAGCATCTTAATGTCCATTCATCTAATATGATGAATTCTTGCTCCAAGCTTCAAGTTCAGAATTTCAGGGACCGTCTATCGCGAAAATAGAGAAAGAATTCTCCTTAGGATTGGTTTAGCAAGGCATTCCACTACCCCGTCAAATACTACTCCGCCCTAGTCGGTTCTTTTGGATAGAAGGACCCTAGTCATAACTTCAAACATCTTCTTAGAAATTCTGTCATGGGACTTTGTTTTTCTGCCCTAGTCGGTTCTTTTGGACAAAATGACCCTAGTCACAACTTCAAACATCTTCTTAGAAATTTTGTCATGGGACCTTGTTTTGCATAACAATGCCTTCCCGATGACATTAGCCAGGAACTTTCCCCTTAGATTCAGTTCCTTTCTCAAAATGGAGCCGGATGTGTGCTTAGACAGTCCGCACCATTTTACTGCAGACTCTATGTCTTCCTACATGAGGTCTTCTTCCTCTTCATCTCCCTAAAACTTGGGTAGCAGCAGTGCCTTGCTTAGCCTCCGTGGAGTGATTTTGATCTTCTTTCCATTGACCTTAGTCTTGAGTTTACTTGCGGATGCATCTGCTTTAGCATTGGAGAATAATTCCAAGACTTCTCGTTTCCATAGTAAACAGGGCTCTGTCAAGATGAACCCTAGGTCAGACATATGAAGATGATGAAGAGCCTACTGTACTTCCTCGGGCGCGTTAGCAAATCCATTTCGAACTACTTCAGATCCTTTGAAGAGTAAATCTTGTCCTTTAAGCGCCATTTCGCCGGGGAATTTGAGAGAGTTAGCGAGAAGTGTTTTCCGTTTATTCGGTGAATGCGGGCGGGAGAGGGCAAGAAACAGTGCTTTTGCTTTATACACACGCTTTTTTATTTATAATTATTTATATATAGAGAAGGCGGAGAGACACTTACCTGTTTGATGATCAAATTTTGATCAGCGGCCAGGATTGAATCCCGACACTTAGCTGCAGGCCGTCTTTTCTACATTTTTTGTTGAGTAAGCTTATTTTGCTCAACCTCTGTTTTCTTTAGTAATTAGATTGCATCTAGCCTCTTACTGTGTTGGCCTAACCTGTAGGGGTAAGATTGTCCTGCAATACACATTATAATATGTGTCCTAGAGGGGTGCGACTAGAGATAATTTCAACACCCCCAAATTTAGTTAGTGGATGTAGGGTCCAGTTACATCATGTAACACAGTGAGTGCGTTAGCCCCAAACTCAATTGTTAAAACAAATTTTGATACATGTCTAACATTTTTCCTTGACTAATTTATCTCAACGTGTATTCTGCATGTAGTATGTGTCTTAGTGAAGTGCAATTTGAACTAAATTTAACATTCTCATGTTAATTTGAGGATATTGAACCTAGTTACATTTCGCGACATGGTGAGCAAGAGAGTCACTAACTTAGTTATTTGAGACAAGTATTTAGACAATTGTCTTACTTTTTCCAGACTTTAGTTTTAACTATCTTATCTCTAAAAAACATAGCTCTTGCAATTAAAAGAACATTTAGTAGATTCATGAACAAGATGAATTCTACTTATCTTGGTCCTGTAGACTAGAAGCAGAAGTTGGATTCATAGTCTCTGAGCACATCAGCATCCTTGCTCCTAAACTTTAGCCTTTAATGTGCATCTGGTTTTCCTTTTGCTAACTCCTCCTCAACAATTGCACTTAGAGGGTAGGACACTTGCCTCTCTGAATGCACATGTCTTTGACATCTTGAGCTTGATGGTCAGTTCATTCACTATCAACTTCTGGTGAATTATTCAAAAGATAGCTTCCTTGTACCAGTGTTAGGTCTGGTACATTTCTGTCCAAGGACTACAAATGGGCATGGCCACTTGAACTATCCTGCAAAACAAGGTTTACCTTTCCTTAGGAACCCAAGCTGACTTGGGTCTTAGGTTCCTATTAGCATAAGAATGCATATATCTACCTACAGGAGTCCTGTCAAGAAGACACTGCCTTGTCTTTGGCACACAGGGGTTGTGCCAACAATCTATGGCAAAGTGACCCACTTTGCCACAACACAAACATTCATGGATGTTGTATCTCCTTTTCTGAACACAATTTGTAGTGTGCAAGACATTTCTGGCTGCCTATTTAGTGGGGAGAACTGTGGCCTTCTTCATGTTTCTTTCAACAACAGCTTGACCAAAAGTGAATCTGCTAGTGGGAGCACTTGGCTTACTCTGAACATCATTAGTAACAGCCTTCTTTACAGTTACATATTCTTAATGGCTTCAGAGGCAGCCAAGTCAGCCTTACTGACTGAATCACTTTTAGGTTATGTTCTTGCTTGAAGAACCTTAGAATAGGGCACCTACTTATCCTTGAATGAGGGGGCTGAGGCACTAAATACAAAAGGTCCAAGATGGTCCTTTTGGATTTTTACATGGGAAGCCTTCTGAGCACTCAAGCCCATGACCTCTCTTCTTCCATTGTAAGGTACTTTTGTAATATTGCAAGGAAGATTCTCACACCTCTAGTGACCATATTTACAGTCTTGGTCATACCTGTTGGATGAGAGAATTACCTTGTGAAAGGTTGACTGAGGCCTGAAAGGAGCTTGGCCTCTTCTCTGAGATTGGATAACTTTAGAGATCCACTCAAACTCAGATTTTCACTTGATAGCATATATCTTAGAGAAATTAGCCACAATACACTTCTCTCTTTCAAGTTTCTCTTCAAGATCCTCGATAATAGTGTCCTTATATTTTATGGACTCAACATAGATATCTACCATGATCTTCAGATGATCTGCTTCCCTCTCTTTTAAATATAGCAAAGATGAAGCTTCATCTTACTGCGAAGCAGTTAGCTGTAGGGAGGCTATTTCCTCTGCTTGTTTCTTAACAAGCATTTTGCTTTCTTGAAAGATTTCAGAAGTGTAGCATGATTTTTAATCAATTGATTGATATCATCTTTTGATAGAGGACTCTCATCATCACTTGATGAGGATGCATCAGAGCTTGCAACAGGATTCATATCCAGGCTCTGAGGATGAGTTAGATGGGAAATATACTTGACTTTGTCCAGGCTGCTCCTGACAAAATTCTTCTTCTGCTGTAGCTATAAGATCATAACTTCTACATTCACCTTTCTCAGCTTTAATCACCTTTGAGTCACTACTGAATGTGACAGAGGGGCCCTGATCTTTGCTCTTGTATCTGGATAGACTTAGTTTCTACAAGAGCTGTCATTAGTCCAATGCTCTTCTTGTCATATTTGCTGATTTGAAGCTCCATTGATCTCCACACCTTATGGATCTCTTTTGAACACATAAGTTAAAACCTTTTTAGCTATCCTTTGAGGTCTGCTCAAACTATTAGGTCCTTTTTGAGCAACCTCCCTCTGATACCACCTGAAAAATCTTTGATTTCAAGGATAGCTAAATCACCCAGGGGGGGTGAATAGGTTTCTTAGTTCTTAGTGATTATCTTTTATTTTCTTTTAGTTAGATGCTTTATTAGTTAATTATGTTCTGCTTTCAAGACATGTCACATGCATAAAGAGAAACAACACAACAAAGTACACAGATTTATAATGGTTCCACAATCTTTGGGTACATACACTATCCTCCGACCTGCCAACTTCCTGTTAGTCAAGACACTTCTCCAAAACAATGCTCCAAAGAGCTTACACCTCAGATCTCTCAGGATCTCACAGTCTCCTCCACGACCTACAACTCAGCCACAAAGGCCTACAACTTAGTGATCAGCAGATCACCTACCTCAGGCCAAAGGTCCTACACTTAGGCTGGGAGGACAACCCTACCTCAGATCCACTAGGGATCCTACACTCAGAGAGTATTCCTCTCATGCGGCTCAATGATCAATTGACCACCTACCTCAAACTTGAAGCCAAGTCCTATAGCTCAGATTCTTTAACAAAATCCTACCTCAGAGCAAACTTGCTCCTACCACTCAGATACAAAAGGATCCTACAGGATGGAAGTGAGTTGGTGAGGTTCTTGATTGGACACAAGAGAAATTTCTCTGTGCCAATATACCTTGACTGAGATAGACTCAGCCCAACTTTAACTCCAGGAATATATTTCCTGAGTCTTCCTTTACCCGAACTGAGATACACTCAATCCTAGGTTCTTCTTCCCAACACTAGAGATTTTTCCTACTGGATCTATGAAGTAACTGCAGCAAAGCTTGCTGCTCTCTGAGATGAAGAATTCTTAGCTCAACTTTTTCACAACAACAAGGATAACAGCTTGTGTTGAAAATAACTGGCAGAAAGAGTTCAGCTTCTTATTTATTTCATGGGTTGAGGAAGTTCAGCCCTAACTTCTTCTCCACAGCCTCCAGTAGATGTTCTTCTGAGTTGTATGGCTGGAACTGTGAAGATCCTGCTGGTGCAGATAGAAAATGCCACCAGCTTTCTTTCTCCTCTTCCGAGATATACTCTAATCTTGATGTAGTTGATGATGAAAACAAATAGCTAACTTGTTGAGTGTTTAGACCTCCAGTCTTTTACTCTCTGTTCTTCTCTTCACAACAACAATGATAATGAAGAAGAAGTATCTTAACAGCTCTGCTCCCAAAAGTTATCTTCCTCTATAAAGGCTTTTCCTTTTATCATTTATATCCCAACGGCTCTTTGTGTAGTGGGCCCCACACATTTAATGTCAGTTGCATGCTTGTTTTAATGCCTAACTATCGTATAGTAGGTCTGTGACACCTTTTGTCATGTACAGTAGCATTGCCGCTAACAATTTGAATAAGATTGACTTTTTGACTTGCTAACATCAGCACCTGAAGACTTAGTCAAAAAATCAAGCACCAGTAGAATAGACATTGAGTGAATGAGCTTCACTCAATGCCAAAGTACTTAGACGGTTCTGTCTATCTAGGCATTGACAGCGTTGAGTGAGCAAGCCTCACTCAATGCTTTTTGCCTTAGCCATTTCTGTAGCCTTTTCTGCATGTCTGGCGTTGAGAATGTTGAGTGAGCACACCTTACTCAACGTCTTATGCCTTAGCCATACTTTTTGTTATTTAGGAGTTGAGAGCGTTGAGTGAGCATGCCTCACTCAACGCTTTCTGCCATAACCTTTTTCGCTTCTTCAGCATCTTAAGCGTTGAAAGCATTTAGTGACCACGCCTCACTCAATTCTTTCTGTCTTGACCATTTCTGCATCATGGCGTTGAGAGCGTCGAGAGTGTTGAGTGACCATGCCTCATTCAACGCTTTCTTCCATAACCAGTTTTTTTCTGCTCCGTGGTGTTGAGTGAGTAAGCTCCACTCAACGCCAAATAATTTAACAGATTTTCTTCTGCTATCTTGCGTTGAGTGAATGAACTACACTCAACGCATTTGGACTAGCCAAATTTCTGTGTCTAAGAAACAACACTGACTTTGAGATTTAGTCAACACATTATCACATGGCATTGAGCGAGCTTGCCTCACTCAATACTTGTGGACTTGGTAAATATTCGCAGTTTTCCTGTGGCATTGACTGACTGAGCTATACTCAACGATTATGAAGTTATGGCGTTGAGTGAATGATCTTCACTCAATACCTGTGCACTTAGCCACTTTTCTGTCCATTTCTTCTTAGGCTTTGACTGCATTAGCCTAGCTCACAGTCTTTTGCTGTATGGCATCGAGTGAGTTGACTTCACTCAACGCCTGTGGACTTAGCCACATTCCCAGCTTGCCTCTTCATGAATTTGACTGTATAGCCTTCGCTCAACGCTATATGTTATCTGGTCTTGAGTGAATGACATTCACTCAATGCCCGTGGACTTAAACAGTTTCTGTCTTTCCACACCTTAGGTAAGTATTTACCTGATCTAGCCACTTTGGGCTATCTGTCCCATCATTGTTACTAGGACATCCAGCAATCATTAAACTTGAGCACAAGTTAGATCACCACATGTGTATACATTGTTTGCTAGACCTTCTTCAAATCTAGGATATTGGGATCAATGGACCCAACAACTGCAGAAACACAACGAAAATTAGTCGACGAAACTCCAGGCTGGCTGCTAGGTTGATTCAGAAAAATATTATTGTCAGAATTTTCTTTTCTTTGAAGTTGAAGAAGACGGTTCATGATAATCTTACAATTTTTTGAACTATCGGTTTATTTACTTTGAAATTTGCTCGTTATGCTCGGAATGTGTTATAATTTCGCAAGTATTATCTTATATTACACCACAAATGTGCTCGTTACGCTCGTTATTGTTGAAAAACAATCATAAATTGTCAATTACAACTGTAATGTGTCTGTAACTCCAAGTATATTGACTTGATTGTTCGGGATTCACTTGTTTGAAATGTGAACGTTATGCTCGGAATGTGCTCGAAATGTGCTCAGAATGTGCTCGTTACGCTCGGAATGTGCTCGGAATGTGCTAGGAATGTGTTCGTTACGCTCGGAATGTGTTGTAATTTCTCAAATACTACCTTATATTATGCTAGGAATGTGCTAGTTACACTCGAAATTGTTGAAAAAGATTGTCAATAATCACTTACGATTGTAATGTGTCAGTAATTGTCATCACACTAAGTTGATTATTGGGAATTTCTCGTGTTTTGGATGTCTACTCACTGTGTTTTATAACTCCCAATTTATCTCTCTTGAGAAGCTTACTTTCATGTTTATTTACTTTGGATCAAAGTTAATGTTTAATTTATTACATCATGAGTTAATAAGCAATCGTTATTCATCCAATATTGGGTAATATTCTGATTACGAATGTAATTTTTCAATTATGATCATATATTATGCTCCAAATGTGCTCGTCATGCTCGTTATTGTTGAGAGAGTAGAGGAAGATGAGAAGAAAGGAAATAATAAAGGAGGAGTAATAAAAGGGATACAAAGAAGAGGAAGAAGAAAAGGGCGAGTAAAATGAAGAAGAAGAATAGATGGAGGTTGGGGATAAGGAAGAGGAGAGAAAAAAGGAGGAAGGGGAGATAAAGGAGAGGAAGCGGGAGGAGGAGAGCAAGAAGGAGAATGAGAAGAAAGAAGAGGAGAAGAAGGAGAATAAGAGTAGGTATGAATCTATAGTTTAATCCTGGAATTGTTGGATGGATGTAACAAATTACTGGCCCCTTTAGCTTTTTATGATTCAAGGCATCCCACAACTATAACAGCCTAGGTGAGTGAACAGAATCTTTGAGTTTATACAAATAATTTGGAGTTATTTGCTTCTGCACATATTATTTTGTTCCTATGAATATGGGAATCTTACCGATTAGCGTACCAATTGTAATGCTTCATCTGATGATTGGTCAATTATGGGTACGAAAATCAAGATATTATAATAAAAAAAATCGGTATGATTTTACTGTTGAAACCGAAAACGGTCTCCTGTGGAGTTCACCCTTGGGGAAGGGGTGATCGCGCACATACTTCGCTCCTGCAAGCAAATCAACAAAGGAAACAAGAAAGAACTGACCCAAGGGCTCGGCGGGGAGGTCCCACCATACACCCGGAAGATCTTAGAGCGCTTCCCCTCCTTAGCCAAAGGCCGAGCTATGGTATCCTCAGAAAGCGCTTGAAAGATGGAGCAAGAGGGCACTGACAGCATGCTTTCTGAGGTACACATTGGGTCATATTTATAGATTTCTGAAAACGACATGCAAATAGCCTTCTCCCGCTGTCCTGAACGGCTATGTGTAGTCCAGGTTGGCCTGCCAATAGCGTAACTCCGCTGTTCTGAAAGGCTATGGGCAGGCCAGCGGGGGAAAAATAGTAAAAAGTACCTCATAGGTCTAAGCGAGCTCGACCACCCCTGAAGATCCTGCTTGCCTGCTGTCTGCCGAGCTCCATAGGGCGAGTGCGAGCTGGCTACTGTGCTCACCCTTCGATCTGCCTTTAGTAGTAGAGCTCCGCTCGACGAAGCCCGGGCCTGGCTCGGCGAATGCCGATCTCGGGGTCGCGACGAATAACGTGCTCGGGTTCGGCTTTCCCTGCCGAGCTCGCCTACTGCCTTCAAATTCCTCTGCTGAGCTCGCCTGCTGCTTGGGCGATCTGAACCGGCAGGTCTGGTTCCTGGCGACCTCACTCGCCGAATACGGGGTTGTACACAATCCCCGCTCGTTTTGAGCTTGGCAAAGCTTGGAAAGAAACATCCAACCCCAAGTGTTCGACGAGTGCGGGGTGTACCGGAGGGAATCTTTCGGTGGGGTCCACCTGCGGCTATATATATACAACTGCATACCTACATAACTCTTGTCATTCCCTGTGTTCTAGCCCTGCCTTGATGCCGATCCCAAAGGAGATCCAAGAGCGGTTCACGCGGGTTCGCCAGACCCCAGCTGCTCGCGTGGCCGCCCTGACTGCGGTTCCGCCCGCTGTACCGCAGGGTGGCTCGGTCGAGCCCAAATCCAAGAGGGTGAAGCCGTTTCCTCAAGCGGCCGAGCCCATTTATGATGACCTGAGAACCACCTTGGAGCATGAGACTGGCTCCTCCACTCTGCCTGCCCCTGAAAAGGGCAAGAATATTGTTGACCTCTGTGACGGCCCGGACAGCCAGCTTGATGGCATGGCGGGCACCACACCGCGAGACCCCACCCCGCGAGCCAAGATCACACTCGGTGACTCACGATTCATAACTTCAGAGAACCGTCCCCTCCCTTTGGGACCTTAGGGGTGAGCTCGCAGAAGCCGAACTCGCCGGTGCCCGCTCCCTCCCCTCAGTGAGCTGCTGTGACCACGGGGGCGGGTGTGGAAACCATCCCCATCCCGGGATTCAAGCTCCTCTCACCGGGAATGCGCGGCCCAGGTCGCGGGAAGTACTTGAGGTTTGTCCCCCTCGCACCTACTTGGAGTTGTCGAGCTCGTCAGGTAAACTTGGCCTTGGATTCTCGTCATGTGAATTTCTAGCATGCCTCTTATTGCTAATGTTTCTGTCTTCACAGTTCCCCCCAGCCAATCCGTGGTCGAGGAGTCTTTGCGCACAGCCCACTACTCTCCCCTCCCCTCCCCGAGCTCGATGGACTTTTACCTAGGCGTTGAAGTGGAGAATGACGAGCTGACGAGGAGGGGGATCAAGCTCTTCAAGAAACTTGTGTGCGGGCTGCGCGAGGTGCAGGAGGTCAACGAGGCGCTTCAATGCGACTATGCGCGTCTCGCTGATGAGGTGCGAAGCGGACAGGCTGGCGAGATGACATCTCCTTCCCGACTTCTGGATGAGGTTGACGACAGGCTCTCGGTGGCGAAGAGGAATTCAGGGAGGATTCGCGAGCTGCTCTGCGTGCGGCAGTCCGGGGGATGGGGAATGCGAGGCCGGGGTAGATAGAAGGCGGCTCCCTTGCCGAGCCGACCGGTACTCGCCCCCTGTTCTCCCCCTGCCCACGCGCCCCGCTTTCTTATTCCTGCACTTGTCTGTTATAATAAATAACTTTAAACATTCTTGGATATGCAGTATTCAAATAATATATTGCTTTTTGTTTAACTTGGCGTGAGATGGAGTGTGTTGGAAGTCTGCGAGCTGGGATGGCGAGTTGGGCCTATTGGACAGCTTGACCCCAGATTACTTTTTCTATAAATAGGCCCCCCTTCACCAACCCCGTACATTGTACAAACTGCTGATTTTATTTCTCCATGCGCTGTTCTCTTTCTTACTCGCGCCTCACCCCCTCTTTTGCGAGCATGGGCAAGACCAACCCTGACGCCGATGGCCGCACTAAATGCGCCAAACATTTCAGAGATTACTGCTTCTTCGAGGGGCATACCAGCGAGGCCGAGCTCGCTGAGTTTGTTAGCGACTATGTGCCGCCAGGTTTCGAGGCGCACCGGCCGAGGCAGGGGGAGGCCATCAACACTTTTTACGACGACGAGCTCGCCTTCCCCATCTCGCACTTTGAGGTGGGGTTGCGACTCCCCCTTTGGCAGGAAATCCTCCAAATCTTGAAGTACTACTGCGCGGTGCCCGCGCAGCTGAACTCGAACGCCATCGCCATGATGGTGGCGTTCGTGAGCTACCTCCGCCGAGAGCGGATAGAGTTCAACCTGATGGTGTTTAGGAAACTCTTCTCTTACATGGAGACTCCGGATGGCATTGCCTATTTCATGGGCTCGCTGATGAAGGTTCGCGAGATCGCGAACAAGCACCACAACTGGATGACCAAGATCGCCTTCATCAAGGGCGATCTCGGTAACATCCTCTTCTCCCCCCAGCAGAAGGCCGAGGAGGTGTATCGCCCGCCGGCCGTGTCCGGCAACGATGCCGACCTCCACAAGTTCTTCCTCCACAAGGACTTCGAGTTCGCCTTCCTGCGAAGGGGCCTCGACAAGCTCCGCCCCGTTCTGCCCGGCGAAGGTATTGTTCTCTCCCCATTGCCGAGCTCGCCTCATTATCATGGAAATCCTTTAATTTTTCCAAGTCATTTCATGCAGGGGAGCGGCTAATCCCCGTGAACCCGCCGTTTGCGGACTCGGGGTTGCATGCGGACCCTCTTGCCCGCGAGAGGGCGGCGGCGGCGTCCTGCCGCGATGAGGCGACTTTCTCCAAGCCCTCCTCCAGCAAGAGGTGGCCTGAGGACGTGGGGTCGAGCCCGCCCCATCCCCAACATTTACCAAAAAAGACGAGGAGAGTCGTGCTGGCTCCGTGAGCGAAATAACAATAACAACATCAACAAAGCCCCAAGTACATGAGCTCGCTGGAGGTCATCCCCGACGGGTCGCCAGAGAGCCCGCTCAAGGAGATCACCAGCAAGGGGATGGAAGTTACCAAGACCCCTGCTCCCTCCACGGCGACCTCTGCTCCTCACACGGCGAAGAAGGCGGCTCGCGAGCCCGCTCTGCCAAAGGAGCACCCTCTCTTCGGCTTTGGGGGGAGGTGGAAGGACTCGGCGGGCGAGCCTATGGTACAGTAGGATGAGCTGGCCCACCGAGTCTCCATATCCACCCTCCACCCCTCCTGGGCTGACCGCGAGCTCGCTACAGGTCATGCCTATGCGCTTGGCTTCAGCCTATATGGGCGCGAGGATGTCGAGACCTACAAGGGCATCCCCTTGCGCCAGCTCGGCCATGAGGGCTTGCAGGCCCATATGCGAGCCATGGAGCTGCACCACATGGTGGTCCGCCGCAGCTTCAACCTCAGCAACCTCCTTTAGAAGGCCGAACAAGCCCGCGACGTCGCCAAGGACAAGGCCGTCGACCTGGCGAGGCAGCTCGACATTGCTGAGAAGCTTCTCACCCAGGCTGTCGGCGGACTGGTAAGCATCGGGCTGTGTTGCCTACCCTTTCCCCTTTTTACTTGAGATTTTTTTGCTCTGTTGCTAACATAATACCCTATCAGGATGCCAAGGCCGCTGGAGAGTTGCGAGCTCGTGCCGCTAGGTAGGAAGAGGAGATTGGCCAGCTACGGGCCAACCTTGCAGAGCTAGAGGGGACGAACGCGAAGCTGACGGAGGAGAACACGAGCCTCAGTCGCGAGGTCCGCTGCCAGGCTGAGATCTTCTTCCCGGCCGGCGATGCCGATCCTACCCTCCCCTACAAGAGGTCGAGGATCTTTGGCGAGGCCGACCTCGCCGAGAGGCTGCAGATCAACTCCATCCAGGCCGCCGAATGAACCCTCCAGATGATGAAGGACTCTGGAGTGCTGGTGGAGGGATGCGAGGATATCTCGACCCGGGACCTGATGTCGAACCTCTTCCCGGCGACGCCGCCCAGCGAGAAGGAAGACAGTCTTGATGCGCTGTGAAAGTTAGGGGTTAGATCTGGTATACTCTTGAGGTGGGGGGGGGGGTGGAATAGAGTATCTTAAGGTTTTTAAAACTTTTGCTGCAAATAAACCTTAGTCCTAAAATAATCTGATCTAACATAGAATCAGCAAATATAAAATATCACAAACACAGCAAACCTAATTAGCACAGTGTAACGCCCCGAAACTCAAAGGAGCGATGGGGGACGTTTTGGGCCAGTTTTGGGTTCTGGCAGGAGGAACACGGCCTGGGACACGGGCGTGTCCCAGGGCGTATCAGGCGTGTGTCGTCGAGTTGGTCGAGTGGTCGACGACTTTGGAGTCGACGATCGTCGAGCAGAGAACACGGCCTGCGACACGGGCGTATCGCAGGGCGTGTCAAGGCCGTGTCGACGATCGGCCCAGGGTGTCGACGAATTTCGCTCGACGTTGTGTCGAGACAGGGTACACGGCCTGCGACACGGGCGTGTCGTAGGGCGTGTCGACCCGTGTCGACACTAAGCCCGTTAAGTTGACACTACGCTCGACAAAGTGTTGAGACATGGCACACGGCCTGGGACACGGGCATGTCGCAGGGCGTGTCGACCCGTGTCGACACTCGTCCCGGGGAGTCGACAAATTGTGCTCGACGATGTGTCGAGACAAGGCACACGGCCTAGGACACGGGCGTGTCCAAGGCCGTGTTGTGAGGTAGACGATCTTCGCTCGACGAAGTGTCGAGTGTCGAGACCGTGTACATGGCCTGGAGCCCAGGCGTGTTGAGGTACATAGGGCAAGGACACGGGCGTGTCCTAGAACCCGTGCAGTGCTCGGTTTGTTTTCGGGAGAAATCGATGGGGGTACACGGCCGGCCACACGGCCGTATCAGGTGGAACACGGGCGTGTCAGGTCGAACACGGGCGTGTTCGATGCCCGTGTGTTGTTCCAGGCGAGTCGATTTTGACGGCGAATGAGGCACACGGCCCTGGACACGGGCGTGTACCAGGCCGTGTGCGGTCCAGATTGGGCATTTCAGTCCCGAATTAAAGCCGTTCGTTTCTTTAATTGATGATCCAACGACTGGGGGTTGTTCCTGAAGGGATATACCCGGGATTGGGCCTTAGAAACCCTCACTTTTCATGAGTGGTTGTCTTTCTAAATCTTAGAAAGAGAGGAGAGCCAAGGAAGGAAGAAGCTAGATCCGGCCATTGGAAAAGCTTCGAAGCTCCAAATCGCGAGCCGACTCCGGATCCACGGAGGCAAAGCTAGTGCGGTGCTTTTCATCCGCTTACTTTTCCATGACGCCAAAGAGGAACGCAAGGGTAACGATTCTCTTCTTGAGCATGAGTAGCTCTCCTTCTTTGCATAGGAAGCCCGCTCTCGCGAGTTTGCGGTGAGTTGGAGGCGTTCCTTCGGGTAGATATGTGAAGTCCCCGTTGTTTAGAGTCCGTAAGCGAGAACGGACATAGGCATGATGTGTGAAGCCTACCCGGACATGTTGGTCTGGATCGGT
Source organism: Platanthera guangdongensis (assembly GCA_039583875.1). Taxonomy (NCBI): domain Eukaryota; kingdom Viridiplantae; phylum Streptophyta; class Magnoliopsida; order Asparagales; family Orchidaceae; genus Platanthera; species Platanthera guangdongensis. The sequence continues at coordinate 5,164,798 of CM077165.1, forward strand.
GATGTTGTATTGCATAATGCCGGAGAAGACTCCGTGCTATTGGTTGTTTTTCGGGTTTTCTACACGGTAGATTGCAACAGGGAGCCTTGGGGATTAACCCAAAGGTGCACCCGAAAAACTGGGCGGATACGTAATCTTGCCAACTTGGTGGCCTGAGAGCCAACTTGAACATAACCAGGTTATGTGAATTGTGATGGAAACGGGACTCGGGAGAAGTTTGACCCGCGCAAATGGCTTAAATTGTCGTTGCGATGTGAGCACGGGTTAGATGGAACCGTACCCGTTCTATGTCGTTCGGTTAAAGATACCTAAGGGTACGTGGCACTTGCCGTTGGCATAGATTAGGGTCTTCGGCGGTCTATGGCTTAAATTGTCGTGACCCAGGCAAAGAAGACAAAATGCTCATAGGTTTGGCCATCAAAGTGGCAGTGGTGAGTCCGAAATGTCTATGGCTTTAATTGACGTGACATCGACCGGTTCACCGAGAATGTGCCCTGAGAGCACGGGGCGTGTGGCCGTGCGAGCCAACGTCTGTGATGAAATGAAAATATTTTATTGCTCGCTTATGCTAATGAAATACAGGGAAGGAGCATCGCCGCCCCGAGTTGGGGGCAGGATCATTATAATTTGGTCAGCATTGCTGACCGTTGCCTTGTTTTACCACCGTGCGGTGGTTTGTTGCTTACAGGTGCTGCTGGACCAAGCGGTCAATAGCGGGCTAAAGCCCAAGTTGCGAAGCCGGCCCTTGAAGGCCTAATTGGCGTGTTTACTGCTTTATTCATGTATGGCCGGCCTGCGTGCCGTGGTTTGTAAAACATGTAATATCAAGTGAACCTTTTTGTAAGGCCTTAAGGCTTGTACTGGTGTATGTATAACATTTCTATTTGGTATTAGTGGACATTCATGCTTTAGTGTTGGGTTCTTTATTGCAACGTATTTAAACTGTTTCCGCTAGAATGCTCTGTGTAGGACATTATGATTGGTTGGATGGTTTCCATGAGTAACCACCCGGTCTGTCTGTAGTATATGGCGTCGGGCCCCGGCCGGACCTACTGTTATATGCTATACGACGGATAGTGGGTGTTACACACAGCCACAACAAGAACAAAAGAAAAAGGACAACACAGACAACACAAGAATTTTATAGTGGCTCCCTAACCTGAGTACATCCACTCTTCTACCACCCAGGTAAGAATCCACTCAGGTTTTTGATCAGGTGACTGCCACCAATGCGCTTTTGATCAGGTGCTCAAAAACCAAACCTCAAGTCTTTTGATCAGGTGACTTGCAACCAGGAATAACTTCTGAAGGGAGTTAAAAACCCTTTATACAGTGGGGGTGAGAGAATGATTTTGTCTTCTCTTTCTCAGATACAACTGAGAATGATTTTGTCTTCTCTTTTAGCAAGCACCATACTCTATTCACCCCCCTCTAGAGTATATCAGATCTAACTTGCACTTTCAATTGGTATCAGATGGAGGTTGGTTAAAAATACCACATCTTCGAGGTTGGATAAAAATACCACATCTCAGTGGTTGCACAGACTAACACCTGAACCCAAAGATTCCTATTGTTAGATCTGCTTGTTGTAGATCTTGTTATTAGAATTATTTCTTCACAAAACATGACCTAAAACAAAGATTATGCTAGCACCAGACCTCCAGTGTGCAATCTATCCAAGTTTGCACTTTGGAAGGCAAGGATTAAACTCTACATGAATTCTATTGATGAGGACATCTTTAATTCTGTTTTGACAGTGTGTCCAAGACCTCCAGAGAACACAAGTACAAGTGCTGTTCCACCTCCCTCAGGAACAGATGCAGAGATCAAGAAGTGGAAAGTAGCAGATGCAAAGGCTATGAATATCTTAGCCCAGACTATGTCTGATGACATTTTCCAAAAGGTAGCTGAATGCAACTCAGCAAAGGAAATCTGGGATAAGTTATCTGAAATAGTCTCAGGATCTGCTGATGAAAGAAAAGATAGAAGATCTCACCTCATATCCCAATATGAGAATTTCAAGAAAGGAGAAGCTGAGTCAGTAGCTGAAATGTATAATAGACTTAGTCTGATAGTCAATGAACTGAAAACTTTGGAAAAGAGATCTCATTGACTGAGTTAAATGACAAAGTCCTAATGTGCTTCCCAAGCACTTGAGACTCAAGGATCTGGACAATCAAGGATGCCAGAAGTCTGAATGAGATTACAACAGAAGCTCTCTTGGGAAAGCTCAAGTCTTATGAGCTGCTCATTAAGAACAGAGAAGAAGAGCAGAAGGCTGCCTCACCAGCCACAAGAAAGGAAAAGACAATAGCCTTCAAAGCCATTGAAGATCAGCCTGAAGACAAAGTCACAGGCAATGAAGAGCTGCTTAGTCTGCTGGCTAAAAGATTTTACAAGATGGCCAGAAAGGACTTCAGGAAGAGATCATACAAAGAGCATGACAAGCCAAGGTATGATAAATCAAATAATAAAGAAATTGTTTGTTTTGGTTGCAGGAAAGCAGGCCACATTGTGTCTGACTGTCCAGAGAACAAAAACAAGGACAAAAAGGACAAGAAAGAAATAAGAAAGGACAAGGACTTCAAGAAGAACAACAATGACAAACTCTCCTCAAGCAAGAACAAACACACAAGGAAGGGATTTGTTGCTGAATCTTGGAGTGAGACTGAAGATGAATCAGAAGTTTCATCCAGCTCAAGTGATGATGAGGATGATGCTGAAGAAAAGGAATTCTGCATGATGGCTATCAATGCCTCACAACACAATTCTGATGAAGAAGAGTCTGAATCTGAATCAGAGACTCAACTTGAAGAGGACCAGGTAATAAGTTCTTTTGATTTCAATTCCGAGGACTTTAAGTATGAATTTAAAGCACTATGTTTAGACCTATTAAAATCTGAGAAGGAAATTATTTCTCTCAGAAATCAATTATCTGAACACAGTACCTTAAAATCAGAAAACCTCAAACTCTCTGAGGAGTTGGAGTGCTGTAGGGAGCAGATAGCTTCACTAAAAAGTGAGCTATCAGAGGCCAAAAAGCTTGAAGAATCCCTTAATGGGAGAAGCATCAAGCTAATGGACATCACAAGCACAGTGAACTCTAGATTCAATAGTACACTGAGCTTGGGTGCTTCATCCAGCTAACCTATAGTACTAACAACCCCAATAAAGTTTATTTCTGATAAAGGGAAGGGAGTTGTAGAGGTAGCTAGGAAAAATTCTGACTTACCCAAGAAATTAAGTGTTCAATAGAAATCGTCGAACAAAGCTAGACGATCATCGAATGCAGATCGACGATCTCAGGCAAAATCGTCGAACTCAGGTCGACGATCTCTAAACCCTGAACTCTGCCACAGTCGATCGTCGAACGGAGCTCGACGATCTGACCCAAGATCGTCGAACACAGCTCAACGATCGTCGAGCAGAGATCAGAGATTTGAAAACTTCTTCAAGGGTAAATCAAATTCCAATCCTAGGGGTCCTTCATCCAGATTTAACCCTTATACTGAATGGATAATACCTCCAAGGAGATATCATCCTGAAGGTTATAAGAGTCAACTAGGGATGTCATTTATTTCTGAATTTAAAGGTTATCAACCTAGGCCCAAGGTAAACTGGGTCAAAAACAAGTAAATTGTTTTATGTGCAGGTGAAGACCTATCCAACATCAAACCAACAATGATATCTAGATAGTGGGTGCTCAAAGCACATGGCAGGAAGCAAGGACAATCTCACATCCTTTAAAGCCAAGCTTGTACCCAAAGTCATATTTGGTGATTCAAACTTTGGACTAACAAAAGGATATGGTGCAGTCCAAATTGGGACAGTCACATTCAAGAAGGTAGCCTATGTGGAAGGACTGAAGCACAACTTGATCAGCATCTGTCAGCTATGTGATGAAGGCTACCAGATGAATTTCAGCAAATCCTTATGCAAAATCAAATCAGAGGACAACACAACTGTGTTGACAGGTAAAAGGAAAGGTAACATCTATTTAATAGACTTTCTTTCAAATGAAGTAGATATTTGCCTGTTTAACTCTGTTAGTAGACCTAATGTATTATGACATAAGAGATTAGGACATATAAACCTTAGAACCATTGCTAGGCTATCCAAGGACAACCTTGTTAGAGGACTACCTTCGGGCCCCTATAAGAAGGAAGGACTCTGCAGGGCTTGTCAATTAGGCAAGCAAACTAAAAATAGCTTCAAGTCACTTAATAAGAGTGATTCACCTAGGATTTTGTATCTGTTACACATGGATCTTTTTGGACCCATTACAGTACAAAGCTTATGAGGGAAATCTTACACTTTAGTAGTTGTAGATGACTTCTCTAGATTCACATGGGTGTTCTTTCTGTGGAAAAAGTCTGATAACTTTAAGTGTTTGACAGAGTTTCTCAAATGCATACAGACTGAGTTCAATACTCACATTGCCCTGATCAGAAGTGATCATGGGACAGAGTTTGATTCTCTTCTTATGCAAGAGTTCTGTCAGAGTGAAGGGATCAGGCACACTTTCTCAGCTCCTAGAACTCCTCAATAAAATGGGGTAGATGAAAGGAAAAATAGAACTCTTATTGAATCTGCCACTACATTGTTATCAGATGCTCACCTTCCTCTATCTTTTTGGGCAGAGGCAGTGAACACCTACAACTATGTGTTGAATAGAAGTCTAATACACAAACTGAAGGAGAAGACTCCCTATGAATTACTCAAAGGAAAGAAACCTAAAGTAGATTACTTTAGAATTTTTGGTTGTATCTGTTACATACACAATAATGACAAGAAGTATTTTGCAAAATATCAAGCTAAAGCTGATGAAGTAGTGTTTCTGGGATACTCCATGATCAGTAAGGCTTATAGGATATATAATAAATCAACTCTTAAAATTGAAAAATCTGTTCACATATCTTTTGATGAAACTAACATGTCTTTCAAGTAGAAGAACACTTCTACCATAGAACCTTTGCAGGTACATTCTCTTGCTGAAGACTTGGACAGATTACAAATCATTCAAAAAGAGGAAAGTAGTGAAGATGAAGAAGACATTCAACATCCTGAAGAGAAACTTCTTGAAGACACAGTTGTTGTACCACAAGAGGAAACAACAACATAGGTTGGTGAACAATCAACACCTCTTGTTGATTTAGTAACATCAAGAGACCATCCAATTTTCCAAGTAATTGGAGACATCTCAGCTGGTGTGCAAACCAGAAATCAGGTCAACCAAAACCTGATGCACACTTGCTTCCTTTCTCAAATTGAACCTCAGTCCATTCAAGATGCTGAGTAAGATCCACACTGGATCATTGTAATGCAAGAAGAGTTGCATCAATTTGAAAGGAACAAAGTTTGGGAACTAGTACCAAGGTCTAAGGATCACTCCATTGTTGGAACAAAGTGGGTGTTCGGAAACAAATTGGATGATCAAGGAGTAATTGTAAGGAATAAGGCAAGGCTAGTTGCTCAAGGGTACTCTCAAGAAGAAGGCATAAATTATGACCAGAATTTTGCACCAGTTGCAAGGTTGGAGGCTATTAGAATCTTCTTAGCATATGCAGCACACAAAGGCTTCAAAGTATACCAGATGGATGTAAAAAGTGCTTTTCTCAATGGGGATATCAAAGAAGAAGTCTATGTCAGACAACCTCTAGGTTTTATCTTTCTAACCCATCCTGATTATGTTTTCAAATTGAATAAAGCATTGTATGGTCTCAAGCAAGCTCCTAGAGTATGGTATGAGACCCTAGCATGCTTTCTCCTGAAAAATGAGTTTGTAAGGGGTAAAGTAGACCAAACTCTTTTTATTAGAACCCATAAGTCCCATACCCTACTAGTAAAAATCTATGTAGATGATATTATCTTTGGTTATACTGATTCAAATTTGTGCAGAAGGTTCTCCAATCTAATGCATTCCAAATTTGAAATGAGTAGCATAGGTGAGCTATCCTTCTTTCTAGGATTGCAAATCAAGCAACATGCTGAAGGCATATTTATTTCTCAAACCAAGTATGCAAAAGAATTGGTCAAGAAATTTGGTATGTCTGAAGCATCTTGTATGAAAACACCTATGCCTACTAATACTGTATTAGATGCTGATGAACATGGGAAACCTGTTGATCAGACAACATATAGAGCAATGATTGACTCTTTATTGTACCTTACAACTAGTAGACCTGACATAATGTTTGCTACATGCATCTGTGCTAGATTCCAAGTAAGCCCTAGAGAGTCATACCTAACATTAGTTAAAAGGATTCTCAGGTATGTTAAAAGTTGTCCAAATCTAGGTCTCTGGTATCCAAAAGATTCAGCATTTGACTTAACTGGATTTTCTGATGCTGATTATGCTGGATGCAGAATTGACAGGAAAAGCACCAGTGGAACTTGTCAGTTTCTTGGTGATAGACTTGTCTCTTGGTTTTGCAAGAAACAAACATATGTGTCAACTTCAACTGTTGAAGCTGAATATATGGCTGCAGGTAGTTGTTGTTCACAAATCTTATGGATTCAAAACTAACTCCTAGACTATGACTACAACTTAGAGAAGTCTAAAATCTTTTGTGATAATACCAGTGCTATTTCTATAGCTCAAAATCCAGTCCTCCATAGTAGGACAAAATACATAGAAATTAGGCATCACTTTTCAAGGGATAATGTTGAAAAAAATAAAATTGAACTTCAATATATCCCAACTGATTTGCAAAGGGGAGATATTTTCACCAAACCCTTGGATGAAAAGAAACACATCTTCTTCCTAAATCAGTTAGGAATGTTAGATGGAGGAAGTCTAAAATAAGTTCCAAGATTTTAAAACTCTAAAAATTGACCAAGACTAGGCAAACATCTTGATTTTTCTAGTGTATAGAGTGTTTCTGGTCTCTGAACTGCGCTCGACGATTTTCCCCCCGATCATCGAACGGAGATCGACGCTTTCCAAAATCGTCGACCAGAGTTCAGCGCTTCTCAGATAGTGCTCAACTATCTCTCCAGGTCAGCGATCGTCGAACGAAGCTCGACGATTTTGTTTTCTGAACTATCGTCGAACGGAGCTCGACGCTCACCAATATCGTCGAACAGAGATCGACGATGTTGATGACCTTTTAGTTTCCTTTAGGAGCCCCGATCGTCGAACTGAGTTCAAAGATCTTTCCTTTTCTGCGTCGAACCCTAATATAAAACTCTTTTTTCGGCCGTCGTTCTCCCTTGCGCTTTCATACTTTCTGCAAAAATTCTCTTTCCCTCCAAACTTCTCTACACTTGGTCGTTTGTTTGTTGATTTTTGCAGGAAACAATGGCCGTCTCAGTAGCAGTCCTGGCCGCCATGAAATTTGATGCAGGATTAGATATAGATATGGACTCTTTCAATAACAGTGATCAGATTTTCCAAGACATTCTAGAACTTTTCAAGGAGCAAAAGCTAGTTACTATAATATCCACCAGAATCAAATTGCCTGCTGATGAAATAAAGGAATGGGTATATACTGCCCACAACCAGGATCAAAATACAGTTGTTGGAACAATTTCTGGAACCCAGGTGCCTCTAACACCTACTATCTTGATAGAGGTTTTTCAATTAAATTCTGGAAGAGATTCTGCTGAGATGTCTGGAGAAGAATTTTCTACTATGCTTGATAGAATGGTTCATTCTGATGCAAACCCTAGCAAGCTGCTGAAAAAAAATTGGCTTTTGAGTACAGATTCTTGGCTGATGTTATAGGAAAGGTCTTATTGGCCAAGCACTCAGTCCATGATACTATCTCCAGGTATCAGCTGTGTTTGATGGGTGCTCTTGTAGATAAGAAACAGTTGAACTGGGGAGAAGTTTTCTTTGACCTGATTAAGAAAAAGATCAACAAGAACTTTGTCAACTTTGGAAGGATACTAGGACTATTTCTTCAAAACAGATGTCATGCACTGCTAGTCTCAAATGGGATGCACATCAATGCCTCTAAGAGGCTCTCCTGTGCCCTGTTTGGCAAGTGGGACAGGCAGATAGTGAAGCCCAGCAAGCCCTCTGCATCTACTGCTTCAGGCACAAGGACTGTTGCAGTCTCTTCCCCTCAAGTCTCTGCCCCTGCAGAAGACTTGCCTAGATCTACTTCTCCTCCTCCACCTCTTATTTCATCTCCACCAGTCACATCCACCATTACAGTTTCCTCCACCATCATAATTTCAACCCCATCTCCAACTTCTATCCATTCTCCAACTCTTCCACTAACAGAAGAACTCTTCCATCCTTTACATCAATACCCACATCAGGAAATTGATTCATCATCTCAACTTCCATCTTTCACACTTCTGGATGATTCCTTTATGGATGATTCCCCTTCATCCCCTCCTGATCTACCCTCTTCATCCACATCATATCAACAATTGCTTCAAGATATCATTGCTCAACCCTCCTTCACACCTTCTATTTCCATTCCACTATCTTCCATTTCAACAATCCCCTTATCTCAACCTTCATTTCCACCATCCACCAGCTATCCACCCACATCTCCAGCTGCTCCACCTTCAGTCCCTACCTCTGCTCAAATCCCTTTTTAGCATGTAGATCTTCCAGCCTTAGCAGACAGACTTTATGAGCTGATAGCTCCCAGGCTCTCACTCTTATTGGAGACCTCCTTGGCTCCACTTCTACAGTCAGTTGCAGACCTGTCTGCCAGGCTCTCCTCCCTCATTCCTCCTCAGACAATCCCTTCATCTGGGTGCCTTGTTCCAGTCCTGACTGAATCTAGGCAGAGGGAGATGCCTCATGAAGTGGTTAGATTGCATGCTGCTGCTGTTATCTCAGTTCAAGCTCAAGCCTCAACACCACAAGTTGCAGTTTTCTCAATGGACCTCATGTCATTATTATCAGATTTTGATTCAGTTTATTTCAGCTGTCTTCCAGAGCATACTGCAGTCCAGCCATCAGAAGATCTATCTAAGGCCATTGTGCTTATTTTAAGCTGTGACACCCGTGTAATTCATTCTTTTGTAAAGTCCTTTTCTGCTGCTGCTTCTTCAGTTTCTGTTTCAAGTAATGATATTGTTGATATTGCTGACATTTCTGTTGATTTAATATCTGAGGATATACATATGACAGAGGCACTTGACCTTGAGCCTACTGTTATTGCTGATGATATTTCTGTTACTGAAACTATTGTATCTGAAAGTATTGTTTCTGAAACTGCTGTAACTGTTGTATCTGAATCTGCTGTATCTACTGCTGTATCTACTGCTGCTGCCACAACTTCTTCTGCTAGTTTTGTTTCTACTTCTCTTTCTGTTGTTGCTGTTACCAGTGCTGTCACTACTATTTCTCCTGCTCAATCACAACAACAGAAAGATTATCTGAAAAAGATTGATGCATTATATGATGATCAGAGCTCAGAAAGTGATCAGTTCAAAACTGACTCAGATGATTCTTCTGCCACTATTGCAAGAAAAAGAAAGGCCAGAAGAAAACAATGAAAAGGGTTCCTCCAGCAAAAGTCCAAGATACTAATGATATTCCATACTACATATTGCATAACTGCCCCATTACAGAACACTGGATGCAATATTCCAAGAATCAATTAAAGGCTATGAAAAAGAAGAGAAAGTATGAGAAAGGTTCCTCTCAGTTCCATCATCCTCCTCCACCTCCTCCCTCACCTGATGCAGGTGCAGGTGGAAGCTCTGCTGTTCAACCCTCTGCTAGAAGCCAAACCCCTTATCAGCCTCAAGGAAGATCTCAACATAGGGGAAGCCAATCCAGAGGCTATCAGTCAAGGAGAGGAAGCTATAGAGGAAACCAAAGAGAATTTCAAGTCTACTTAAAAGGCTATTCCGGGCAACATCCTTACTCAAGAGAAGGACCGGGTCCATCTGATACTACTTCAGGTCCCTTTCCTTACAAGCTTAAAGAGTTAGTCTCATCCAGAACTCCTCCAGACAATCCCTCAAATAGATATGAGCCTCTAGTTCCTTTTGAGGATCCAGAGAACAATCCAACTTCTTGGACAGCCAGGATGAAAGAGTTAGCTGCTCTGGACCAGATTAAGAAAGCTAGAGAACAAGGCAAAGACACGTCCAATATAACCACTTTATCTGATCAAAGGAAAAAGGAACTTGAAAGATATTCTTCCAGTAAGTTTTTTGATTCTGAAAGCTACATGAAGCTGCACCCTGAAGCCGTAGTGCCCAGGGCTAAGCAACAAACCTATTTAGGTGTAGCTGATGACAGGAGATCTAAAAAGAAAGCTCTTAATCCAAACAAGGAAATAGTACTTATAAAGAACAAGGAAAATGAGTAATTCTGTAAGGTGACAATATATGCTGTTTTATGATCTGTCTGAGATAATATCTGTGATTCTGCAATGTCTTGTTTATTGCATTTTTGCTTTGTATATTGTTATTTTTATTTCAATATCTGTAAATAGTAATCCTAACCCAAATAGGGGGAGATTGTTGGAACACCCTACTACTGATTTGGGTCAGGATCACTATGTCTCTTAGGAAACCTGTTTTGACCTCATTGTATAGATCAAAGGTCAATTAGAATTGAGTCTAAGGGTTAGTACTTAGGTTTGGAAGCTGCCCTCAAGACTAGGTTTTTCAGTTTCTGGAGACTAAGTCATTTCGTCGAGCTCAGTACGACGAATCGTCGAACTCCATTCAACGATCGGTGAGCTCACTTCGACGAATCGTCGAACTCCATTCGACGATCTCTGAGCTCAACTTCAACAAGTCATCGAACTCCATTCGACGATCTTCGAGCTCAGATCGACGATCTTGACTTCAGTTTGGTTCTCAATCTCTGAGCTCAGTTCGATGATAGTTGAGCTCAGATCGACGATCTCTGTTGTTGTCTAAGTCCAAATCTCTGAGCTCAGTTCAACGATAGTAGAGCTCAGTTCGACGTTTTTCTGAAGAGTTCAACGATTTTCAAGATTCAAATTAAGACAGTTAAAGAATTGTTCTCAGCATTTAATTCACAGATCTTGTAGCCATTTTTAATTAATTTGGAGCAAGTTTCAAGGAATTATCAAAGAATATTTTATTGGACTTTCCTCCAGAAGACAAAAGCAATTAAAGAAGTCATTTATGACAGGCCAACTGCTATCTTGGATAGTGGATCATTTCTATTCAGACAGATGGAATAAAAGACAGAATTATTCTCTACAAAAAAGACATAGAAGAAAAACAAGAAGAACAAACAGTTTGAAAAATATTCTCTGCAACAACAACTCTCAAAACAACAATTACACAAGAGAAAGAGAAAGAGTTGCAGATATTCTCAGTCTCAAGATTCATACAAGAACACCAACACCAAAAGGAGATCAACAAACTGAAATCTTCAGATCTCTTTTGATTCAAGTGTTTAAGGCCATCATCATTCAAGACTCCAGACACCTCACATTTCAGTTGTTGCTGAAATAATCATTTGTTGGAGATCAATCTTCTGAAGGCCTATCACCCTACTGCAAAGCTTCACTTCCTGAACAACTACAGATCTCAGGGGGAGCTTTGACAACATTCACTATATTCTCTCTGACTGTTGACAGAGAAGATCATCTCTTTCCCTCTCTCTCTCTGCTGTAAAGGGTTTTTCAAACTCCCTTCAAAAGTTTGTGTTTGATTTTTGAGCACCTTATCAAAAGCTCATTGGTGGCAAGACACCTGATCAAAAAATCTGGTTTGGTTTTTGAGCACCTTATCAAAAGCTCATTGGTGCCCAGGACACCTGATCAACTCATCCTACAGTGGATTCCTACCTAGGGTGGTAGAAGAGTGGATGTACCCAGATTGATTGGGGAACCACTATAGCTCCTTGTGTCATCTGGTTGCTTACTTTATTTTTGTTTCTGGCTGTGGTTTGTGACTAGGTTGCTCTGTGATTAGATATTTGCTGTGTTTAGATTTACTTTATATTATTTGCTTCCCTGTTCACATAAGAATACAACAACTGTTGTAAAAAGTTTTTAGCAAGCACCATACTCTATTTACCCCCCCCCCTCTACAGTATATCAGATCTAACTTGCACTTTCATACAATAATGAAACTAATAACAACTCCCAAGCACTCTTTACTCTCCAACTCAACACTCACATTCAACTTAAAACTTCACTTCCCAAAAATTTCTCTCCTTTGGCTTGAGGGATGGGGTGGCCTTTATAGGAGATGGAGAAGCTTCTAGAATGAAAATGAAGGAGAGGGGGCAAGGGGGGTGGCCTACCATGGGCTTGGAGAGGGGGAATGCATTTCATTTAATGAGGGGGAAGAAAAGGAGGTGGGTTCAATGCATTGGTGGCAAGGTGCATGGATGGAGAAATTAATAAGAGAGAGGGGATGAGTGGGGAGATGCATGAGGAATAAATGGAAGAGAAAATAATAAAGGGGAGAGAGTGGGCATGAAAGAGGGGAGGCATGAGGAGTGGCCGACCATGTATGGGGGTATGCATGCATGACATTAAATGAGGGAGAGGAGAGAAAATAATAAAAAGTAGAGAGAGGGGCATGATGTGGGTGGCCGGCCATGCAAAGGAAAAAATGGGCTGCTAATGTGGGCTTTATGGGATCGGGTAGAGCTAGGATTGCATGTCGGGGCTGCTCTTTGTGTGGCCGGGTTGCTCTTGAAGTGGGCTGCACCTTGAAGTGGGCTGCACATGAAAGGCTGCATAGGCTCGGGTTTGACTCAATGAAGGAGGGCCGGCTGCACCAAGATTTGAGGGCTGCATGCATTGAAGAGGGCTGCATCATGTTGAAGTGGCCGGGCTGCATCATGTAGGCTGCATGGTTTGGATCAATGAAGGAGGGCTGCACCATGACTTAAGGGCTTAAACAATGAAGAGGGCTCGGGTATGGGCTACAAAACAAAATAGAATATAACAAATTAGATACATAATTTATATCAAAACATTAATTATTATAACATAACATAACATAAAATAAAAATAAAATTGAACATAACATAATCATAACATAAACTAAAAAAATATTATATTCATAACAAAACAAATAAAATATGAAAATAAACATAACAAGAATAAAGTAAGCAAAAATACCAATAATCTTAGTAATTTCTTAAACTAAACTATACCAAAAACGATGACTAAAAGTAGTCATCAAATTCCCCCATGCTAGAGCATTTGCTTGCCCTCAAGCAAATAGAATTGAAAACTAGGGAAAAAGTAAACAAAGCAAATTTAGATTTCATAATTAAGAAAAACAAAACATGAAAAATTAAACTATCCTAATTCTTATGTTAACAACTAGTGGGGTGAGAAGTGCACAATATAAAACTTGAAAGTGGAGACCTAAAAATATCATTAGAACATAAAGAAAATTCACACATTTCTAAATCTTAAAGCAAGGCATCCAAAATTAATGAAAATAAGAGAAACAAGAGTAGAAATTCTAAATAAATGGCGCATTAACGAACTACTAGGTTGCTAGAATAACAATTATCCCTAAGACACCTCAAGATAACCTCCAAAGAAATTCATCAATGATGGTGGCCATAGGCTTGTCCGTTCACACTTTCTCCACTACACGAATCTACGTTCTAAAGATTAATAGGACTTCTAGTAGGCGATAAACTTTGCTTAGGTAAATGATTAGAAAATGAAAACAAGGATAAACATGAGGGCTTAAGCACCAAACCAAGGTTGAGCTTAAAAAAAAAATAAACATAAACACATGAAGAGGAATGATAAGTACTTCAATTCAAGCTAAAACAAACATAAGGCCATATATTTTTTCTTTTCTTTTCATAATATTGGCCAAAAATAAACTACTTTTTTTGATGATACTTTTGATAATAACTCTTTTTTTGTAACTTTAAGGAAAGCTCCAAATATAAGCTATAAATTTTCCTTTTCATTTCAAAGATATAATACTTCACAAAATTAATATTTAAGCTCAAGGTTTAGTGTGAAAATAGGAAATGAATTTTGGCTTTGGTGAAATAATGAAATGAAAGTTGGAGCTAAAAACAAATAAACATGGAAAAGGTCCAAAATTGTTTTGCAATGGTAAATTTTTTTGGTGGGCAAGAAAAGCTCAAACGAGTCAAAGGGTGGCCTAAATCATTTCTAAAGTACGTAAAAACGACGCACATGCTTCGAGAGTAGCTAGGGACAAGTTCTAGACACCAATAAAGTATTACCCCACAAATGAAAAAGAGATAACATTACCTAGCAACCATTCGTAAGCAACTAACCGAATAAAAAGACATAACTACAAATTACTAACTTATAACGTAAAAATCGGATGCCTATATTTAAGAAAAAGAAACTTGTAAAACTAGGCTATGTTAAAATGATAAATTTAGAAAACTGTTTCAAAGAGATCTAAATAGAACTAAGGAACCGCACGGGCCTACACATCACTAGAAGAAACATAAAAATAAAGATAGAAAATAATTTTAGATTTTATTTTCAAATAGATTTTAGCAATTTTTTAGGATTTTTGTTTTTATAGATTTTTTTCTTTTTTTTTTGATTTTTGATAAGGCTAAAATAAAAGCAGTACTAAAGAAGCTTAACAAAACTATAATAATTTTTTAGATTTTGATTTCAAGAAAGCAAAAGAATTTTTGGATTTTTGAAAAAAAAGGAAAAAGAGAAACTAACTAAACCCTCCTCCAAGCTTAGATTTTTCATTGTCCTCAATGAAATAAACAAAAAAAAATGAGAAGGAGACTGAGAAGGAGAGAAAAATGCAGAAAGTAAATGAAATAAAAAGAACAGGACTTCCCCGGGTTTATGGGATGAAGGCGGATGTCGCTCCCCCATGCTTGCTTTTTAGTGCACTTGATCGTCAGCAGGTTTGACTTGATCCATCTTTATATCAGCAACGTTGGAGCGGCGGTCACGAACTTGCTTGGTTGGCCTCTGGAAGGAAGAGCAAAATAAAAGCAGAAAAAATAGAGTCTGTGGGCAGGTGCCCAAAATTGTTCTTTATTACAATAATTTAATGTCCGAATAAAATTAAAAGTTTAATAATAATAATAATAATAAGTCTAAAAACTAAAAATGTTCCACAACAAGATAAACATTTAAGAGTCCAAGACAAAATCCTTCGTTGTAGGAGACACAAAATCATTTGAAAAATAAAGTTTAAGTCTATGCCCATTCACTTTAAAATCACCCTTATCGGGGTGCGAAAGCAACACAGTTCCGTAAGGATAAATATCCTTGACCGTAAATGGTCCAGACCATCTAGATTTAAGTTTGCCAGGAAAAAGACGTAGGCGAGAATTGAAAAGAAGAACGTGATCGCCAGGTTTAAACATTTTAGGATGGCGCAAGTTTTTATTGTGATAAAGTTTCGTGCGTTCTTTATAAATTTATTATTTTCATAAGCGTATGCTCGCCACTCGTCAAGCTCATTTAGTTGGGTTTTTCTATGCTCACCGACCGAGTGCGGATCGAAATTAAAAAAATTTAACGCCCAATACGCACGGTGCTCTACTTCTACCGGGAGATGACACGATTTTCCGTACACTAGTCGGAAAGGAGTACAACCAATAGTGGTCTTGTACGCTGTCCGATAGGCCCAAAGAGCATCGTCTAACATTAAAGACCAATCCTTACGGGAAGTAGAAATGATTTTTTCCAAAATTCTTTTAAACTCTCAATTGACTACCTCGACCTGACCGTTAGTTTGGGGTTGATAAGCAGTTGGTAGTTTATGTGTAACGCCATATTTAGTTAAAGCTTTAGCAAGTTGAGCGTTGCAAAAATGACTTCCCCTATCACTAACGATTGCTCGAGAAAAACCAAAATGAGAAAATAATTTTTTAATAAAGGCAACTACGACGCGAGCATCATTTCTTGGTAAAGATTGGGCCTCCGCCCACCTAGAAACATAATCTACTGCGACTAGAATATATTTATTTCCTAGACTTGAGGTAAACGGGCCGACAAAGTCAATGCCCCATAAATCAAAAACTTCGCATTCCAGAAAATAAATTTGTTCCATTTCATTTTTATTAAATAAGTTTCCTGTCCGTTGGAACCGATCACACCTGCTCACAAAGAGTTGCGCATCTTTAAATATGCTTGGCCAGTAAAATCCAGCACTAAGCACTTTGTGGGCGGTGCGGTTTGCTTGAAAATGCCCGCCAGTCAGACCTTCATGAACATGTTTTAAAATTTGTTGACCTTCTTCCCGGGAAACACATCTTCTAACCACCTGATCCGCACAAATGCGAAATAGAAAGGGGTCCTCCCAAAAATAATACTTCAACTCCGAAAAGAATTTCTTCTTTTGGTGAGAAGAGTATTCTTTTGGAAGGGCCCGGGCCACAAGATAATTGGCCAGATCGGCAAACCAGGGGGTAGAAGAAGAAATGTTTAAAAGACGTTCATCCGGAAAAGAGTCATTAATAAAATTTTCATTTAAACTATCGAGTTCGGGATTTTCAAGACGAGAAAGATGATCAGCCGCTAGGTTTTCCGCTCCTTTCTTATCCCGAATCTCCAAGTCGAATTCTTGAAGTAAAAGGATCCAGCGAATAAGACACGGCTTGGCATCCGACTTAGAAAGGAGGTACTTCAAAGCGGAATGATCCGTAAAAACAAGAACTTTAGCAAGAGTAACGTACGGTCGGAATTTATCAAAAGCAAAAATAACAGCTAAAAGTTCTTTCTCCGTCGTGGTGTAATTTTCTTGAGCAGAAGTTAGAGTTTTACTAGCATAGAAAATCGGATGAAAGTTCTTAGCAATTCGTTGTCCTAGAACCACACCTACCGCATGACTACTCGCATCACACATTATTTCGAAAGGTAAATCTCAAACTGGAGCGATCATAATAGGAGCATTTATAAGTTTGGATTTAATTAATTCAAACGCAGTGAGACAAGATTCATCAAAAACGAAAGGAGTTTCTTTTTCGAGAAGATGGGTGAGAGGCTTAGTAATTTTTGAAAAGTCTTTAATGAATCCTCGATAAAAACCCGCGTGCCCTAAAAAACTTCTAATCACTTTAATATGTAGGCGGCGGTAACTTTTCAATTACTTCAATTTTTGCCTTGTCCACTTCAATTCCTTTAGCGGAAATCTTATGGCCAAGGACTAAGCCTTCACGCACCATAAAGTGACACTTCTTCCAATTTAAAACTAAGTTGGTTTCTTCGCAGCGCTGTAAAACTTTTTCCAAATTTTCTAAACATAAATCAAAGGAGTCGCCAAAAACAGAAAAATCATCCATAAATACTTCCATAATATTTTCTACGTATTTATCAAAAATAGCAAGCATACACCGCTGAAAGGTAGCGGGTGCGTTGTATAACCCGAAAGGCATTCTACGATAAGCAAAAGTTCTGAAGGGGCAAGTGAATGTTGTCTTCTCTTGGTCCTCGGGTGCGATAGGGATTTGAAAATACCCCGAGAGACCGTCGAGGAAGCAATAAAAACTGTGCCCGGATAAACGTTCTAAAATTTGATCGATAAAGGGGAGGGGGAAGTGATCTTTTCGAGTGACATCGTTTAGCTTACGGTAATCGATGCACATCCTCCATCCCGTTATCGTCCTAGTTGGAATTAAGTCGTTATTTTTGTTCGTTACTACCGTGATCCCACCCTTCTTAGGAACAACCTGGACCGGGCTTACCCACTGACTATCAGAAATCAGATAAATTATCCCCGCATCTAATAACTTAAGCACCTCTTCCTTCACAACCTCTTTCATATTCAGATTGAGATGATGTTGTGGTTGGACTACACCCTTAGGATTATTTTCAAAAAATATTTTATGAGTACAAAAAGAAGGGCTTATGCCAGAAATGTTGGAAATTTGCCACGCTATAGCTCGGCGATGCTTTTGTAGTACTTCGATCAACTGATCGTTTTCGGATTGAGAAAGATAGGCCGAGATTATAACGGACAACTTAGAATTTTTTTCAAGAAAGGCATATTTTAGATGATCATGGAGTGGTTTTAAATCAAGATGGGGCGGTTCATCATAAGAGTTTTTCAAATTATTTTCTTTTTCAAAAATAAGATTTTCATACTTTTTTCTACCAAAGACAGAATCATTTTCAAAATTTGCTTGTAATGACATAACCGTGTTTTCAAAATCATATGAAGAAATTTCAGAAAAAGAGGAGGAAAATTCATTTGAAGTGATGTTAGAAAGAGAAAGAGAAGAATCTTCATTTAAAACATCAAGAAAGTAGCATGAATCATCATTTTTAAAGAGCTTTTCATTGATTGATTGATAGAAAATGTGACCTCATCATCTCCTACACGCAAAAACAACTTTCTGTTACTAACATCGATGACCGCTCGAGAGGTGGCTAGGAAGGGTCGACCAAGGATAAGAGTTACCTCGACATCCTCTTCAATATCGAGAATGACAAAATCTACCGGGAAGATGTATTTGTCTACCTTTACTAGCACGTCCTCAATGATACCTAAAGGATACTTAATTGACCTATCAGCTAACTGGATACTCATTCTTGTAGGGCTAAGAGTGCCCAATCCTAGCTTTTTGAATAAAGAAAAGGGTATCAAATTGATGCTCGCTCCTAGATCCGCTAACGCATGTTTAACAAACAGATCACCAAAAATGCAAGGAATGGAAAAACTATCTGGATCGTTTATCTTTTTAGGAAGATTAGAGTTTTTAACGACCGCCAAGCATTCTTCATTTAAGGTTACATGCGATCAATTTTCCAATTTCGTCTTGTTCGTTAATAAATCCTTAAGATATTTTGCATACTTAGGCATTTGACTAATCGCTTCATGAAATGACAAATTAATATGAATTTGTTTGAACATTTCAAGGAAACGTTGGTACTGATCGTCTAGTTTTTCTTTCCTAAGTCGAGCCGGATAAGGAGGTGGCAGAAATTCCTTTATAACAACCGGAGCGTTATTTTGAACGTCATCATTTTCTTTTCCAAAATCAGAAAAAACAGAAATATCTTTTTCTTTATCTAAAGTAGATTTTTCATTTCCAAAAGTTGATTTATTATTTTCCGTGGGGATAATTGTTTCCACAACAGGAGGGACAATCACCTTTGGCTCTTCCCTGGTGGTGGGCTCGTTAATAACCTTACCGCTCTAAAGGGAAATTGCATTTGCATGCTCCCTTGGGTTAGGTTCAGTGTTCGAGGGAAGAGTTCCAGGTGGTCTCTCGGAAAAATCCTTGGCTAGTTGCCCGACCTGGTTTTCTAAACTTTTCATTGACCCTGTAAAGTTTCTAATAGTAACATCATTTGAGCTTATATATCTAGAAAAAATTTCTTTCAAAGAGAGGGTTTTTTGAAGATTTTGGTTTTGTTGTGGTGGTGGTGGTGGCGTAAAATCGTGTGGTGGGCGTACAACATTAGCAGGGTTACTCCAAGAAAAATTCGGATGGTTACGCCATCGAGGATTATAAAAGTTCGAAGAAGAATTAAAACCAGGAGGTGTAGAAAAATTAGAAAAAGCAGAAAAATTATTGGCAGAATTATTTTGAGCAGGCCTGGGTATGTTCCCCAAATAATCCACATGCTCGGCAGCAGCAGCATTCACATTTTCATATACCTTAGCGGCGGAGGAAGCAGTCATCTCCGAAATCTTCTTGTTCAGCATTTCCACTTACAGCGCCAGTTGCGAAACCGAGTCCACTTCATAGATACCTGCAGGTTTAGATGGGCGAGTCCTAGACGAATTCCACTGATAAGTGTTCATCGCCATGTCCTCGATAAGCTCAAGAGCGGCTTCCGGAGTTTTGCGGTCCAAGGAACCAACGAAAGCGACATCTATCATTTGCTTAGTTTCTTGATTTAGCCCATTGTAAAATGTCTGGACCTGTAACCATACAGGCAGAGCATGATGAGGGCATCTTCTCAAAAGTTCTTTGAACCTCTCCCAAGTGTCATAGAGGGTCTCAGAAGCAATTTGAGAATAAGAAGTTATATCATTTCTTAACTTAGCTGTTTTGGCGGGGGGGGGGGGGGAATAACGAGAGAGAAACTTTTCAGTTAAAATGTTCCAAGTAGTGATTGATCCTCTTGGAAGAGAACTCAACCACTCTTTGGCTTTAGTTCTTAAGAAGAAGGGGAAGAGTCTTAGCCTTATAGCATCGTCTGAGACACCATTTATTTTTAAGGTGTCACAGATTTCAAGAAAATTGGCAATATGCAAGTTCGGATCTTCATCTTGTAATCCGTCGAACTGTACATATTGCTGCACCATTTGTATGATGCTAGGCTTAAGCTCAAAGTTATTGTTCGCAATTGCAGGTCGAATAATACTTGTTTCTGTACCCTCCAGGTTGGGCCGAGCATAATCAGACATCATCCTTTGCTGGGCAAACGCTGGGTTAGGGTCTCCCATTTCGGAGTTGAAGTTACAATCACCGTCGGAATCCTCAACCGCTATTTGAGAAGTGGAACCTGAAAGTGCAACTAGATCTGATATACTCTAGAGGGGGGGTGAATAGAGTATATGGTGCTTTAAAAACTTTTACAACTATTGTTGTAATATGTGTGAGCAGGGAAGCAATAATAAATCTAATCACAGCACTAAGTAAAACAAAAACTAAGCACAGAAAAATCAAGGCCAGAAACAAACATAAACACAAGCAAAACCAGAAGACACAAGGAAATATAGTGGTTCCCCTAAACTTGGGTACATCCACTCTTCTACCACCCTAGGTAGGAATCCACTGCAGGATGAGTTGATCTGGTGTCCTGGGCACCAATGAGCTTTTGATAAGGTGCTCAAAAACCAAAGCAGATTTTTTGATCAGGTGTCTTGCCACCAATGAGCTTTTGACAAGGTGCTCAAAAACCAAGCTCAACTTTTGAAGGGAGTTTGAGAAACCCTTTACAGAGTGGGGGTGAGAGAGTGATGGAAATCTTCTCTTTCTCAAACAACTGAGAAGACTATGTGGATTGTTGATGTCAAAGCTCCCCCTGAATCCTTGAGATCTTCAAGAAGATAAGCTTTGCTGAGGGTGATAGGCCTTCAAAGATTGAACTCCAGCAATAGATGATTTCAGCAATAGCTAAAATGTTGAATGTCTGGAGTCTGGAAATATGATGGCCTTGAACACTTGAAAACTAAAGAGATCTGAAGATTTGAGAAAGCTTGATCTCCTTGGATGTGTGTTCTTGAGAATTCTTTGTGACAGAAGATTTTTGAATGTGTCTCTGTAATCTGTATTCTCTCTCTGTATTGAGTGTGTTCTCTAAGAGATTCAAAAAATCCTGTCTTTTATTCTCTGGTACAGAATAGAATAACATTCTCTGTCAAGAATAGCCGTTAGCCTGCATTGATTGCATCCTTAATTGCATAATCTCTTCTGGAGGAAAGTCCACAAAAATATTCCTTGAAAAATCCCTTGAAACTTGGTCCAGAAATGAATGAGAACGGCTAGGAAATCTTTGAATTAATTGCAGAATAACTCCTAACTGATTTGAATTTGAATGTAGAAACATCCTGGAAGTTATCTGAAATCGTCGAACTGAGCTCTGCTATCGTCGAGCTGAGCTCAGCGATATGGAAACATACAACAGCAAAATATCGTCGATCTGAGCTCAAAGATCGTCGAACTGAGCTCAGAGATAAAGATCCAAAGCATAGTCAAAATCATCGACCTGAGCTCACCGATCGTCGAATGGAGTTCGACGATATAATGATGTTGAGCTCAGCGATCGTTGAATGGAGTTCGACGATCTTGTCGAAGTTGAGCTAGACGATCGTCGATCGGAGTTCGACGAATCGTCGTGCTGAGCTCGACGATCAGACTTAGTCTCCAGACAGAGAATCCTGGTCTTCAGGGCAGCTTCCAAACCTAGTCTTCTAACCCTTAGACTTAATTCTAATTGACCTATTGAGCTATACAGGAGGTCAAGCAGAGATTCCTAGAGACATAGTGATCCTGACCCAAATTAGTAATAGGGTGTTCCAACAATCTCCCCCTATTTGGGTTAGGATTACTATTTACAGATTTTGGAAAAATCTAAATAACAACATACAATCAGTAAAGCATAAAAACAACAGCTAGACAAAGCAGAATCACAGAGATATATATCATCCAGATAGCAATCAGAAATCACAGAAACTGTCACCTTACAATATCATTTCTTCTCTTTGCCTTTAACAAGTTTAATTTCTCTGTTTGGATTGAGGGCTTCCTTGTTGGATCTGGTATCATCTGCTGCACCCAAATAAGTTTGATTTTTAGGCCTGGGAACCACAGCTTCAGGGTGTAATTCCATGTATCTGTCAGCATCAAAGAATTTACTTGAAGCATATCTCTCTAGTTCTTTTTGTCTCTATTCAGACATAGTAGAAATGTTGGAAGAATCTATTCCTTGTTCTCTGGCCTTTTTAATTTGGTCCAGTGCAGCTAATTCCTTTAATCTGGCAGTCCAAGCAGCTGGATTATTTTCAGGATCCTCAAAAGGTACAGGTGGCTCATACCTATTGGAGGTATTGTCTTGAGGAGGCCTGACAGACACAGTCTCTTTCAGCTTGTAAGGGAAAGGACCAGATGTTGTATCAAAAGAAATGTGTCCTCCCCTAGAATATGGGTGTTGCCTGGAGTACCCTTTGGAATATACTTGAATATCTCTTTGATTACCTCTATATCCTCCTCTCCTAGAATGTGAACCCTTGGATTAGCTTTCCCTGTGGTAAGATCTGGCATGAGGTTGATAGGGAGCCTGACTTCTGGCTGGGGGTTGACTTGCAGAGCTTCCACCTGCACCTGCATCAGGAGGAGGTGGTGGAGGAGGATGAGAGTGCTGGAATTGGGATGAACCCTTCTTATATTTTCTCTTTTTCTTCATTGCTTTCAGCTGATTTTTAGAGTATTGCATCCAGTGTTCAGTGATTGGGCAGTTATGCAGAATGTAATATGGGATATCATTGTTATCTTTAACTTTAGCAGGAGGTACCCTTTTCATTGCTTTGCTCCTTGCCTTCCTTTTCCTGGCAATGGTAGCAGAAGAGTCATCAGAGTCTGTTTTAAATTCATCAGATTCAGAACTCTGGTCATCATAGAGAGCATCTATTTTCTTCATCAAGTCCTTTTTGAGCTGAACAAAAGCAGATGAGGCAGAAGTTGAAACAGCAGCAGCAGCAGGTGTTGAGATGGTAACATCAGGGACAGCAACAGATGGGGAAGGTGAAGCAGAAACAACAACAGCAGCAGTAGGCTCTGGACAGGTGACAACAGCAGCAACTTCACTAGCAACAGCAGAAACAACAGATTCACTAACAACAACAGAAACAGAAGGAACATCACCAAAGTCTGCAGAAGGCTCAAATTCAGTGGCCTCTGACATCAGAATGTCCTTGGAAGATGGTTCAGCAGAAACAGTAGGAACTTCAGCAGCAGTATCAATATTCTCAGAAGCAACATCAATCCTTTCTTCAGAAGAAGCAGCAGCAGCAATGACCGAATTTACAAAGGAGGTGATCATGCTAGGGTCACAGCAAGAAAAAAGCACAAGTGCCTTGGATAAATCTTCTAGAGGCTGGACAGCATGGACCTCTGGCAGACAGCTAAAGTAAGCAGAATCAAAAACAGATAGCAAAGACCTGAGGTCTATTGCAAGAACTGCAGTTGAAATCTGACTTTCTGGAGGCACAGCAACAACAATAAGAGGAGGAGCAGCAGAAGAAGCAGAACTAACAGCAGCAGCAGACAGAGAGCTTACAGAAGCAGCAACAACAGCATGAAGATTCACTTCATATGGCATCTCCCCCTGCCTAGATGCAGACATGTATGGATCAAGGCACACTGCTGTAGGTGCTTCCTGAGGGAAGAGGGAAGAGAGCCTGGCAGAAAGGGCTGCCACTGACAAGTGTAGAGGAGCCAAGGAGGTCTCCAACAATAGAGAGAGCCTGGGGGCAAGCAGCTCATACAGCCTGTCAGCAAGGGCTGAGAGGTCTACTTGCTCAAGAGCTGGAGCAGAGGTAGAAGGTATGGAAGCAGCTGAAGGTTCTAGAAGTGGAGAGCTGGAGAATTGTGGAAGGGATGGTTGAGGTGTTGGTAGGGTGGAAATGGAGGATAGGGGAAAGGAGATGGATGGGGTGAATGTTGGTTGATCAATTATTTGGTGTAGGAGGTCTTGAAATGAAGTGGAGGAGGAAGGTAACTCAGGAGGAGATGAAGGGGAATCATCCATAAAGGAATCATCAAGTATGGTGAAGGATGGATGAGAGGGTGAAGAGGTGACATCAGGTGGGGGGTAGGAGAATAATGGGTGGAATTGGTCTGTTGGTGGAGGTAGATTAGGTTCTGGAGAAGGTGTTGATGTTGGAGAAGGGCTGGATATGATAATGGTGGATGGAGCTGGAGTGGTGGATGGTATGGGAAGGGATGGAATTGGAGGAGGAGGGAGGCAGCAACAGCAGCCAGGTCATCTGTAGGGGCAGAGACCTATGGAGGAGTGACTCTTGGAGTCCTTGTGCCTGAAGGGGCACTGGAGGAGGGCCTGCTAGACTTGCTTATTTGTCTGTCCCACTTTCCAAAGAGGGCACAAGACAATCTCTTGGAGGTATTGATATGAACTCCAGAGGAGACCAGCAAGGCAGGGCACCTGTACTGCAGAAATACTCCAATAATTCTCCCAAAATTAACAAAACTTTTGTTGATTTTCTTTTTGATGAGGTCAAAGAAAACCTCTCCCCAATTTAGATTCTTCTTGTCCACAAGAGCTCCCATGATGCAGAGCTGATATCTAGATATTGTATCATGGGCAGAGTGCTTTGCCAGTAGCACTTTCCCAACCACATCTGCCATGAACCTGTATTGAACAGACAGGTTCCTTTTGAATAGCTTGCTAGGGTTTCCCTCTGGATGACCCATCCTGACAAACAGTTTAGAATATTCTTCTCCAGATAACTCAGCAGAATCTTCTCTATTTCTCAATTCAAAAACTTCTGAAAGGATGGTTGGGGTCAAGGGTACCTGATTTCCAGAAATAGACCCAACAATGGTGTTGTTATCTTGATTATGGGCAGTATAAACCCACTCCTTTATTTCATCAGAAGCCAGCTTGATCCGTGTGGTCATTATGGCAGTCAGATTCTGGTCCTTGAACAAACCCGGTATATCTTGAAAGATCTGATCAGTCGTGCTGAAGGATTCTATATCAATGTCAAAACCAGCATCAAACTTCATTACAGCAAGAACGGCAACTGACACAGCCATGTGTACCTGCAAAAATGCAACAAACAAAACGACCAAGTGTAGAACTGTTTGGAGGGAAAGAAAATTCTTGCAGAGAAATCGAAAGCGCAAATGAGAACGACGGCGAAAAAAGAGTTTTATATTAGGGTTCGACGCAGAATTGGAAAAATCGTTGAACTCAGTTCGATGATCGAGGCTACTAAAGGAATCTGAAGAGTCTTCAATATCGTCGATCTCCGTTCGACGATATTGGAGAGCGTCGAGCTCCATTCGACGATCGTTCAGAGAACATAATCGTCGAGCGCCGTTCGACGATCGTTGACCGGAAGAGATAGTTCATACTATCTGAGAGACGCTGAACTCAGTTCGACGATTTTTGGAAATCGTCGATCTCCGTTCGACGATCTTGGGGCAAATCGTCGAGCGCCGTTCAGAGATCAGAAAAATTCTAGACACTAAGAAAAATCAGAATGTTTGCCTAGTCTTGGTCAATTTTTAAGCTTTCAAAATCTTGGATATTATTTAAGACTTCCTCCATCTAACATTCCTAACTGATTTAGGAAGAAGGTGTGTTTCTTTTCATCCAATGGCTTGGTGAAAATATCTCCCCTTTGTAGATCAGTTGGGATATATTATAATTCAATTTTATTCTTTTCAACATTATCCCTTAAGAAATGATGCCTAATCTCTATGTGTTTTGTCCTACTATGGAGGACTAGATTTTGAGCTATGGAAATAGAACTTGTGTTATCACAAAAGATTTTAGACTTCTCTAAGCTGTAAGCATAGTCTAGGAGTTGGTTTTGAATCCACAAGATTTGTGAACAACAACTGCCTGCAGCCATATATTCAGCATCAACAGTTGAAGTTGACACAGATGTTTATTTCTTACAAAACTAAGAGACAAGTCTGTCACCAAGGAACTGACAAGTTCCACTGGTGCTTTTCCTGTCAATTCTGCATCCAGCATAATCAGCATCTGAGAATCCAGTTAAATCAAATGCTGAATCTTTTGGATACCAGAGACCTAGATTTGAACAACTTTTAACATACCTGAGAATCCTCTTTACTAATGTTAGGTGTGACTCTCTAGGGCTTACTTGGAACCTAGCACATATACATGTAGCAAACATTATATCTGGTCTACTAGCTGTAAGATACAGTAAAGAGCCAATCATTGCTCTATATGTTGTCTGATCAACAGGTTTCCCATGTTCATCAGCATCCAATACAACATTGGTAGGCATGGGTGTTTTTATACAAGATGCCTCAGACATACCAAATTTCTTAACCAGTTCATTTGCATATTTGGTTTGAGAAATAAAGATGCCTTCAACATGTTGCTTGACTTGCAATCCTAGGAAGAAGGATAGCTCACCCATGCTACTCATCTCAAATTTAGAATGCATCAGGTTAGAAAACCTTTTGCACAATTTAGAGTCAGTAGAACCAAAAATGATGTCGTCTACATAAATCTGTACTAGTAGGGTATGGGACTTATGAGTTCTAATGAAAAGAGTTTGGTCTACCCTACCCCTTATAAAACCATTTTCCAAGAGAAAGCATGCTAGGGTCTCATACCATGCTCTAGGAGCTTGCTTGAGACCATATAATGCTTTGTTCAGTCTAAAAACATAATCAGGAAAAGTTGGAGAGATAAAACCTGGAGGTTGTCTGACATAAACTTCCTCTTTGATGTCTCCATTTAAGAAAGCACTTTTGACATCCATCTGATATACTTTGAAGCCTTTGTGAGCTGCATAAGCTAGAAATATTCTGATGGCTTCCAATCTTGCAACAGGTGCAAACGTCTGGTCGTAGTCGATTCCTTCTTCTTGAGAGTATCCCTGAGCAACTAGCCTTGCCTTGTTTCTTATAATTACTCCTTGATCATCCAATTTGTTTCTGAATACCCATTTTGTTCCAACAATTGAGTGATCCTTAGGCTTTGGCACTAGTTCCCATACTTTGTTCCTCTCAAATTGATGCAACTCCTCTTGCATTGCAATGATCCAGTGTGGATCTTGCTCTGCATCTTGAATGGATTGAGGTTCAATTTGAGATAGGAAGCAGGTGTGCAAAAGGTTTTGGTTGACCTGATTTCTGGTTTGCACACCAGCTGAGATTTCTCCAATTATTTGGGAAATTGGATGGTCTCTTGATGTTACTAAATCAACAGGGGGTGTTGATTGTTCACCAACCTGTGTTGTTGTTTCCTCTTGTGGTACAACAACTGGCTCTTCAAGTTATTCTTCATTATGTTGAGCATTCCCTTCATCTTCACTGTTTTCATCCTCTTGAGTAACCTGTAACTTGTTCAAGTCTTCAACTAGAGAATGTTCCTGCAAAGGTTCTATGGTAGAAGAATTCTTCTCCGTGAAAGACATGTTAGATTCATCAAATGAAATGTGAACAGATTCCTCAATTTTCAAAGATGATTTATTATAGACCCTATAAGCCTTGCTGATCATGGAGTATCCCAGAAACACTCCTTCATCAATTTTGGCTTGAAATTTTGCTAAATATTTCTTGTCATTATTGTGAATGTAGCAAATACAACCAAAGACTCTAAAATAGTCAACTTTAGGTTTCTTCCCTTTGAGTAATTTATAGGGAGTCTTTCCCTTTAGTTTATGTATCAAACTTCTGTTCAGCACATAGTTGGAGGTGTTCACTGCCTCTGCCCAGAAGGATAGAGGTAGATGAGCATCTGACAACAATGTAGTGGAAGATTCAATAAGGGTTCTCTTTTTTATTTCAGCTACCCCATTTTGTTGAGGAGTTCTAGGAGTTGAGAAAGTATGCCTGATCCCTTCACTCTGACAGAACTCTTGCATAAGAAGAGAATCAAACTCTGTCCCATGATCACTTCTGATCAGGGCAATGTGAGTATTGAACTCAATCTGTATACATTTGAGAAACTCTGTCAGACACTTAAAGTTATCAGACTTCTTCCTTAGAAAGAACACCCAAGTGAATCTAGAGAAGTCATCTACAACTACTAAAGTGTAGGATTTCCCTCCTAGGCTTTGTACTGTGATGGGTCCAAAGAGATCCATGTGTAACAGATACAATATCCTAGGTGAATCACTCTTATTAAGTGACTTAAAGCTGTTTTTAGTTTGCTTGCCTAATTGACAGGCCCTGCAGAGTCCTTCCTTCTTGTAGGGGCCAGAAGGTAGTCCTCTAACAAGGTTGTCCTTGGATAGCCTAGCAATAATTCTAAGGTTTAGGTGTCCTAATCTCTTATGCCATAAAATATTGGGCCTACAGACAGAATTAAACAAGCAGATATCTATATCAGTTGAAAGAAAATCCACTAGATAGATGTTACCTTTCCTTTTACCTGTCAACACAGTTGTGTTGTCCTCTGACTTGATTTTGTATAAGGATTTGCTGAAGGTCACCTGGTAGCCTTCATCACACAGCTGACTGATGCTAATTAGGTTGTGCTTCAGTCCTTCCACATAAGCTACCTTCTTGAAAGTTATTGAACCAATCTGGACTGCACCATATCCTTTAGTTTGTCCAAAGTTTGAATCACCAAAGATAACTTTGGGTCCAAGCTTGGCTCTGAAGGATGTGAGGTTGTCCTTGTTCCCTGTCATGTGCTTAGAGCACCCACTATCCAAATACCATTGCTGGTTAGATGTTGGATAGGTCTTCACCTGCACATAAGACAATTTATCTGTTTTTGACCCAGTTTACCTTGGGCCTAGGTTGATAACCTTTAAATTCTGAAATGAAAGACATCTCTGGTTGACTCTTATATCCTTCAGGATGATATCTCCTTAGAGGTATAATCCATTCAATATAAGGGTTAAAGATTTGGGATGAAGGACCCTTAGGATTCAATTTTGATTTGCCTTTGAAAAATTCTCCAGAGCTCTGACCTCTGTTCGACGATCTTGGAGCTGCGTTCGACGATCTTGGGTTAGATCGTCGAGCTCCGTTCGACGGTCGACTATGGCTGAGGTCAGGTATTTGAGATCGTCGACCTGCGTTCGATGACTTTGGATGAGATCGTCGATCTACGTTCGACGATTGTGCCTGAGATCGTCGAGCTGCGTTCGGCGATCGTCGATCTTCATTCGGCGATCGTCGATCTCCGTTCGACGATTTCTGCTGGGACTTGGTTTTTTGAGGCAGATCAGAATTTTTACTAGCAACCTCTACAACTCCCTTTCCTTTGTCAGAAATGAATTTGATGGGAGTTGTTAGGACTATAGGTTGGCTGGATGAAGCACCCAAGCCCAGTGTACTGTTAAATCTAGAGTTCACTGTGCTTGTGATGTCCATCAGCTTGATGCTTCTCCCATTAAGGGATTCTTCAAGCTTCTTGGCCTCAGAGAGCTCACTTTTCAGTGAAGCTATCTGTTCCCTACAGCACTTCAACTCCTGAGAGAGTTTGAGGTTTTCTGACTTTAAAGTATTGTGTTCAGATAATTGATTTCTGAGAGAGATAATCTCTTTCTCAGATTTTAGCAGGTCTAAACACAGTGCTTTAAATTCAGATTTAAAATCCTCTGAACTAAAATCAAAAGAACTAATTACCTGATCTTCTTCAGGTTGGGTCTCTAAGTCTGACTCTGACTCCTCTTCTTCTGAATTGTGCTGTGAGGCATTGATTGCCATCATGCAGAACTCCTTTTCTTCTGCATCATCCTCATCATCACTGGAACTGGATGAGGCTTCTGACTCCTCTTCAGTCTCACTCCAGGATTCAGCAACAAACCCTTTTCTTGTATGCTTGTTTTTGCTTGAAGAAGGTTTGTCATTGCCATTCCTTTTGGAGTCTTTCTCCTTTCTTCTTTCTTTCCTGTCCCTTCTGTCCTTATTCTTGTTCTCTGGACAGTCAGGAACTATGTGCTCTGGTTTCCTGCAACCAAAGCAAATAATGTCTTTATTATTACTAATGGACTTGTCATACCTTGGCTTATCCTGCTCCTTGTATGATCTTCTTCTGAAGTCCTTTCTGGCCATCTTGTAGAATCTTTTGGCCAAAAAGCTGAGTAGTTCATCATTGCCTGTGGCTTTGTCTTCAGGCAGATCTTCAGTTGCCTTAAAGGCTATGGTCTTCTCTTTTCTTGTGGCTGGTGAAGCAGCCTTCTGTTCTTCCTCTCTATTCTTGATGAGTAGCTCATAAGATTTGAGCTTACCCAATAGAGCTTCAGTAGTGATCTCATTCAGACTTCTGATATCCTTAATTGGCCAGATTCTTGAATCCCAAGTGCTGGGGAAGCACATTAGGATCTTGTCATTAAGTTCTGTTAGAGAGATCTCTTTGTCCAATGTCCTGAGTTCACTGACAATTAGACTTAGCCTGTTGTATATGTCTCCCACTGACTCAGTCTCTCCCTTCTTAAAATTCTCATATTGAGAGATGAGGTGGGATCTTCTATCCTTTCTCTCATCAGCTGAGCCGGAGACTATTTCTGAGAGCTTGTCCCAAATTTCCTTGGCTGAATTACATTCAGCTACCTTTTGAAATATGTCATCAGACATTGTCTGAGCTAAGATGTTCATAGCCTTGGCATCAGCTACCTTCAATTTCTTGATGTCAGCATCTGTTCCTGATGGAGGTGGCACAACATTTGTGCTTGTGTTCTCTGGGGGTCTTGGACATACTGTCAAAACAGAATTAAAGATATCTTCGTCAATAGAATTCATGTAAAGTCTAATCCTTGCTTTCCAAAGTGCAAACTTGGATAGATTGCACACTGGAGGTCTGGTGCTAGCATAATCTTTGTTTTGGGCCATGATTTGTGAAAACAAAATCTAATAATAAAATACCAAAGAAAAACAGATCTAGTTTGAGATCTTTGGGTTCAGGTGTTAGCCTGTACAACTAATCAGGTATGGTATGTTTAACCAACCTCGCTTTGATACCAATTAAAAGTGCAACTAGATCTGATATACTCTAGAGGGGGGGGGGGTGAATAGAGTATATGGTGCTTTAAAAACTTTTATAACTATTGTTGTAATATGTGTGAGCAGGGAAGCAATAATAAATCTAATCACAGCACTAAGTAAAACAAAAACTAAGCACAGAAAAATCAAGGCCAGAAACAAACATAAACACAAGCAAAACCAGAAGACACAAGGAATTATAGTGGTTCCCCTAAACTTAGGTACATCCACTCTTCTACCACCCTAGGTAGGAATCCACTGCAGGATGAGTTGATCAGGTGTCCTGGGCACCAATAAACTTTTGATAAGGTGCTCAAAAACTAAAGCAGATTTTTTGATCAGGTGTCTTGCCACCAATGAGATTTTGACAAGGTGCTCAAAAACCAAGCTCAACTTTTGAATGGAGTTTGAGAAACCCTTTACAGAGTGGGGGTGAGAGAGTGATGGAAATCTTCTCTTTCTCAAACAACTGAGAAGACTATGTGGATTGTTGATGTCAAAGCTCCCCCTGAATCCTTGAGATCTTCAGGAAGATAAGCTTTGCTGAGGGTGATAGGCCTTCAAAGATTGAACTCCAGCAATAGTGATTTCAGCAATAGCTGAAATGTTGAATGTCTGGAGTCTGGAAATATGATGGCCTTGAACACTTGAAAACTAAAGAGATCTGAAGATTTGAGAAAGCTCGATCTCCTTGGATGTGTGTTCTTGAGAATTCTTTGTGACAGAAGATTTTTGAATGTGTCTCTGTATTCTGTATTCTCTCTCTGTATTGAGTGTGTTCTCTAAGAGATTCAAAAAATCCTGTCTTTTATTCTCTAGTACAGAATAGAATAACATTCTCTATCAAGAATAGCCGTTAGCCTGTATTGATTGCATCCTTAATTGCATAATCTCTTCTGGAGGAAAGTCCACAGAAATATTCCTTGAAAAATCCCTTGAAACTTGGTCCAGAAATGAATGAGAACGGCTAGGAAATCTTTGAATTAATTGCAGAATAACTCCTAACTGATTTGAATTTGAATGTAGAAACATCCTGGAAGTTATCTGAAATCGTCGAACTGAGCTCTGCTATCGTCGAGCTGAGCTCAGCGATCTGGAAACATACAGCAGCAAAATATCGTCGATCTGAGCTCAAAGATCGTCGAACTGAGCTCAAAGATAAAGATCCAAAGCATAGTCAAAATCGTCGACCTGAGCTCACCGATCGTCGAATGGAGTTCGACGATATAATGATGTTGAGCTCAGCGATCGTCGAATGGAGTTCGACGATCTTGTCGAAGTTGAGCTAGACGATCGTCGATCGGAGTTCGACGAATCGTCGTGCTGAGCTCGACGATCAGACTTAGTCTCCAGACAGAGAATCCTGGTCTTCAGGGCAACTTCCAAACCTAGTCTTCTAACCCTTAGACTTAATTCTAATTGACCTATTGAGCTCTACAGGAGGTCAAGCAGAGATTCCTAAAGACATAGTGATCCTGACCTAAATTAGTAATAGAGTGTTCCAACAGAACCACTGAATCGTAAGTTTCTCCGAAAGGAGCGTTCGATTTCTGGGTCCAAGTCAACAAGTAGCGACGGATTCGTGCGGGTCATGCACTAAGAAAATTAGAAGGAGAATGAAGGAAAGAAAAAGTGAAAACCAGAAATAGAAACTTGGAGAAGAAAATAGAGAAAGGAATTTTTTTTTGATTTTTTTGCAGAAGTAACAGCGAAAGCGTTTTCCTAATATTGACGAAAAAGCGTCCCCGGCAACGGCGCCAAAAATTTGGTGGGCTAAAACCCGAACATGCAAGTGTACCTGTCGAATTGTAGTATCAAAGTCATATTTAAACACGGGGTTGTCAAGTACTGCTACTCACGCTTGAACTATTATCCTACCGAAAGAAAGTGGGTTTTGAGAATTTTTAAACTAAAACGAAAGATAATTTTTAGACGAAAAACTTATAATAAAAAGTTAGCATTCGATCGAAGATTCATCATAAAACGAAATGAGGGTGATGAAAAGACATAGTTTTAAATTTGCAAATCATACTCGACCGTGACGGATCCGAAATTAGGAAATAATCTCGCTAGAGCATTAAATCCCCTGACTTATAGACGTTTCGACCGAAATCTCTTTCAAGTCAAAAAGGCCTAAAGTCACATTATCGAGGTGACCCACACTATTGGATTTGACTCCAATCTGGAAGATTTACGTCATCCTATATCTAGGGTTGCGTTCAACTCCTTCCTTATTTGAGTGATTTTTCACATTCATGAGCCTCTCGGCTACTCAAATATGAGATCCCAAGCCTACTACCGTATACCGAAAATACGGAGTCGACAAAATAAAAATCAAAAAAGGATCGAGTAAAATTAAGCAAAAATAAAACTATGAAATAAAAGAAACCCTCATCTCATTTTATGGATCCTTACGATCGAAGCCTAAGAAAAGATTAGGTACGCATATTGGAAAAGGAAATAACAATGTAAAGAGAAGAAAATTTCATTTTTATTGATACTAAACGAAAGAGTACACAAAATTTTAAAAAGATAAGACTATATTAGGAAGAAAAACTTGCAATAATGGAAAAAAACTAATACAATAATGAAACTAATAACAACTCACAAGCACTCTCCACTCTCCAACTCAACACTCACATTCAACTTAAAACTTCACTTCCCAAAAATTTCTCTCCTTTGGCTTGAGGGATGGGGTGGCCTTTATAGGAGATGGAGAAGCTTCTAGAATGAAAATGAAGGAGAGGGGGCAAGGGGGGTGGCCGACCATGGGTTTGGAGAGGGGGAATGCATTTCATTTAATGAGGGGGAAGAGAAGGAGGTGGGTTCAATGCATTGGTGTCAAGGTGCATGGATGGAGAAATTAATAAGAGAGAGGGGATGAGTGGGGAGATGCCTGAGGAATAAATGGAAGAAAAAATAATAAAGGGGAGAGAGTGGGCATGAAAGAGGGGATGCATGAGGAGTGACCGTCCATGTGTATGTGGGTATGCATGCATGACATTAAATGAGGGAGAGGAGAGAAAATAATAAAAAGTAGAGAGAGGGGCATGATGTGGGTGGCCGACCATGCAAAGGAAAAAATGGGCTGCTAGTGTGGGCTTTATGGGCTCGGGTAGAGCTAGGATTGCATGTAGGAGCTGCTCTTTGTGTGGCCGGGCTGCTCTTGAAGTGGGCTGCACCTTGAAGTGGGCTGCACATGAAAGGCTGCATAGGCTCGGGTTTGACTCAATGAAGGAGGGCCGGCTGCACCAAGATTTGAGGGCTGCATGCATTGAAGAGGGCTGCATCATGTTGAAGTGGCCGGGCTGCATCATGTAGGCTGTATGGTTTGGATCAATGAAGGAGGGCTGCACCATGACTTGAGGGCTTAAACAATGAAGAGGGCTCGGGCATGGGCTGCAAAACAAAATAGAATATAACAAATTAGACACATAATTTATATCAAAACATTAATTATTATAACATAACATAACATAAAATAAAAATAAAATTGAACATAACATAACCTAAAAAATATTATATTCATAACAAAACAAATAAAATATGAAAATAAACATAACAAGAATAAAGTAAGCAAAAATACCAATAATCTTAGGAATTTCTTAAACTAAACTATACCAAAAACGATGACTAAAAGTAGTCATTAAGGTGCGAAGCGGCCAGGCTGGCGAGCTGATGTCCCCTTCCCGGCTTCTGGACGAGATAGATGATGGCCTCTCAGTGGCGCAGAGGAATTCGGGGAGGATCCACGAGCTTCTCCGCGCGCGGCAGTCTGGGGGGCGGGAGCCGCGAGATCAGTGTAGATTAGAGGGCGGCTCCTTTGTCGAGCCGACCGGTACTCACCTCCTGGTGTTCCCCCTGCTCGCGCGCCCTGCTTTTTTATTCCTGCACTTGGTCTTTGTAATAAGTAAGTTTAGAATATTCTTGGACATGCGGTATTCCAATAATATATTGCTCTGTTTGACTTAGCCTTGGTTGGGACGCGCCGGAAGTCAGCGAGCTGGGGTGGCGAGTTGGGGGTGGCGAGCTGGGGCAGTGAGCTGAGCCGATTGGATGGCCTGACCCCATATTTCTTTTTCTATAATTAGCCCCCCCACCACCAACCCCCGTACTGCTGCTTTTATTGCTTTCTCTTTCTTTCTGCGCTTCTCTCCTTTTCTACTCGCGCCCCGTCTTCTTTCGCGAGCATGGGCAAGACCAACCCCGACAATGATGGTCGTAGCAAGTGCGCCCAACACTTTACCGATTATTGCTTCTTCGAGGGGCATACCAGCGAGGAGGAGCTCACGGAGTTCGAGGCAGAATATGTGCCGCCGGGCATCAAGGCGCGCCGGCCGAGGTAAGGGGAGGCCATCAATAGCTTCTATTACGATGAGCTCGCCTTACCCATCTCTCACTTTGAGGTGGGGTTGTGCCTCCCCCTCTGGTCGGAGATTCGGCAAATTTTGAAGTACTATGGCGCGGTACCTGCGCAGCTAAACTCCAACGCCATCGCCATGATGGTGGCGTTCGCGAGCTACCTCCGGCGAGAGAGGATAGAGTTCAACCTGACAGTGTTCAGGAAACTCTTCTCTTATAAGGCGATGCCGGACGGGGTCGCTTACTTCGGCGGCTCGCTGATCAAAGTTTGCGAGATCGTGAACAAGCACCATAACTGGATGACCAGGATCGCCTTTATCAAGGGCGATCTCGGCAACATCCCGTACTCGCCGCAGTAGAAAGGCGAGGAGGTCTACCGCCCGCCGGCCGTGTCCGGCAACGATGCCGAGATC
Organism: Platanthera guangdongensis; assembly: GCA_039583875.1. Taxonomy (NCBI): domain Eukaryota; kingdom Viridiplantae; phylum Streptophyta; class Magnoliopsida; order Asparagales; family Orchidaceae; genus Platanthera; species Platanthera guangdongensis. The sequence goes on from CM077165.1 coordinate 5,200,603, forward strand.
CACAAATACTTCCTCCACAAGGACTTCGAGGTCGCCTACCTGCGAAGGGGCCTTAATGCGCTTCTCTTTGTCCTACCCGACGAAGGTATTGCTCTCCCCATATTGCCGAGCACGCCCGGTTTCCGAGCTCGCCATATTGCTGTTGAAAGTGCTCTAACTCTTTCCAAGTTTTTTCTTGCAGGGGAGCGGTTGATTTCTGCGAACCTGCCGTTTGCGGACCCGGGGTTGCACCCGGACCCCCTTGCTCGCGAGAAGGCGGCGGCGGCCTGCCGAGATGAGGCGGCCTTCTCCCAACCCTCTTGCAGCAAGAGGCGGCCTGAGGATGCGGGGTCGAACCCGCCACACCGCCAGCCATTATCAAAAAAGATGAAGAAAGCCGTGCTCGCTCCGCGGGGGAAACAACATCAATCCAGCCCCAAATACATAAGCTCGCCCGATACCATCCCCGATGCGTCGCCGGAGAGCCCGCTGAAGGAGATCACCAGCAAAGGGAGGAAGGGCGGCGAGGCTCCTGCTCCCGCGGCGATGATCTCCCCACCTCCTTCGGTGAAGAGGGCGGCTCGCGTGCGCGGGGCGCCGAAACAACATCCCCTCTTCAACTTCGGGGGGCGGTGGAAGGACTCGGCGGGCGAGCCCATGGTGCAGTGGGACAAGCTGGCCCATCGGGTCTCCATTCCACCCTGCATCCTTCCTCGCATGACCGCGAGCCCTCCACCGGCCACGCTTACGCCCTCGGCTTCGGCCTCTATGGCTGCGAGGATGCCGAGGCCTACAAGAACATGACCATACGATAGCTCGGCCATGAGGGTCTGCAGGCCCATCTGCGGGCCATGGAGCTCCACCACATGCTGACCTGCCGTAGCTTCGTCCTCAGTAACCAACTCCAAAAAGCCGAGCAGGCTCGCGATGTTGCCAAGGACAAGGTCGCCGACCAGTCGAGGCGGCTCGGCATCGCCGAGGGTCTCCTCGCCCAGGCTACCGGCGGATTGGTGAGTATCGGGCTTCACCTTCTCTCTTTTATTTTGAAAAACTTTTGCGCCGACACTAATGAACTTTTCTTTTGTCAGGACGCCAAGGCCGTCGGGGAGCTACGAGCTCGCAATGCCGAGCAAGAGAAGGAGATCAGCCAGCTTCGCGTCCGGCTTGCCGAGATGGAGGGGGCGAATGCGAAGCTGAAGGATGAGAACCAAAATCTCACCTGTGAGGTCTGCCGTCAGGCGGAGATCTTCTTAGAGCCTGGCGGCGCCGATCCTACCCTCCCCTTCAAAAGGCCAAGGGTCTTTGCCGAGGACGACCTCGCCGAGAGGCTGCGGATCAACTCCATCCAAGCCGCCGAATGCAGCCTCCAAATGATGAAGGACACGGGGGTGCTGGTGGAGGGATGCGAGGAGATTTCGGCCCGGGATCTGATGTCGAGCCTGTTCCCGGCGACGCCTCCCAGCGAGAAGTAAGACAGCCTTGACGCGATGTTCGGGAAGGGTTTCCAGGATCAGTCGGGGGAAGGGAGGACCAGTCCGGTGGGGGGGGGGGGGGGGGGTGGTTAGGCCTAAATGTGTATGCTTTTCTTTTATTTCCTCGCCGAGGCGAGCTCCACCTGTAAATATCGTTATTTAATGAAAATGATTTTTGATCATATTTGAGCCATTTTCCATCTCTTTTTGCTGTGTTTTGTGTGTCCGCGAGCCCTTCCCCAAGCGACCTCGCATAGACAGGTACTGCGAGTAGGATAGTCGTTAGGACTCGCCCACGAGAGAGTATCTTGAGTGCTCGGCAATTCCCAGGAGTCACCACAACTCGCTCGCGAGCTGTCCTTGGCCTTCTTAATCAAAAAATCGAACTCACTAAATTTGTCCAAGTAAAATAAAGCGGGGGCGGGGCGTCTCAACGGGATCCGCCTCCCCTTGGCGAGGTCCAAGGGCCTGACTTGACAATTCTTAGGATTCGCCCCAGCTCGCTCGCGAGCTGTCCGTCATCTTATCGATGTGAGACCAAATTCTCTAAATTTTTCTGAGTAAAACCTAGTGGGGGGACAAGGTGGCACGGCGGGACCCGCCTCCTCTTTGCGAGGTCCAAGACCCTATCTTGCCGATCTTCTGCCGAGTCCGAGCTGAATTAGCATGCTCAAACTCGCCCATGCCGAGCTCTCCTCTCTTGGAAGGGCCAAGTTTGTTAGGCACTACCTGGGGAGGGGGGGGGAGGACTTCCCTGGGTGACCTTCAGCCCGTCAGCTAGGTGAGAGCCTAACAGCGGGATCTGCTCGGGGTCTACTTCTAACACCATCGAGTGACTTCCAGCCCTGCCAGCTAGGTGAGAGCCTGACAATGAGATCTGCTCGAGGCCCAAGGATGACACCGAGTGACTTCCAGCCCTACCAGCTAGGTGAGAGCCTGACAGCAGGATCTGCTCGGGGTCCACTACTAACACCATCGAGTGACTTCCAGCCCTGCAAGCTAGGTGAGAGCCTGACAGCGGGATCTGCTCGAGGCCCAAGGATGACACCGAGTGACTTCCAGCCCTACCAGCTAGGTGAGAACCTGACAGCGGGATCTGCTCGGGGTCCACTACTAACACCATCGAGTGACTTCCAGCCCTGCCAGCTAGCTAGGTGAGAGCCTGACAGCGGGATCTGCTCGAGGCCCAAGGATGACACCGAGTGACTTCCAGCCATGCCAGCTAGGTGAGAGCCTGACAGCGGGATCTGCTTGGAGTCCACTACTAACACCATCGAGTGACATTCAGCCCTGCTAGCTAGGTGAGAGTCTGACAGCAGGATCTGCTCGAGGCCCAAGGATGACACCGAGTAAATTCCAGCCCTGCCAGCTATGTGAGAGCATGACAACGGGATCTGCTCGGTGTCCACTACTAACACCATCGAGTGACTTCCAGCCCTGTTAACTAGGTGAGAGCCTGACAACGGGATCTGCTTGAGGCCCAAGGATGATACCGAGTGACTTCCAGCCCTGCCAGCTAGGAGAGAGCCTGACAGCGGGATCTACTCGGGGTCCACTACTAACACCATCAAGTGACTTCCAGCCCTGTCAGCTAGGTGAGAGCCTGACAGTGGGATATGCTCGAGGCCCAAGGATGACACCGAGTGACTTCCAGCCCTGCCAGCTAGGTGAGAGCCTGACAGCGGGATCTGCTCGGGGTCCACTACTAACACCATCGAGTGACTTCCAGCCCTGCTAGCTAGGTGAGAGCCTGACAGCGGGATCTGCTCGAGGCCCAAGGATGACACAGAGTGACTTCCAACCCTGCTAGCTAGGTGGGAGCCTGACAGCGGGATCTGCTCGGGGTCCACTACTAACACCATCGAGTGACGTCCAGTCCTGCCAGCTAGGTGAGAGCCTGACAGCGGGATCTACTCGAGGCCCGAGGATGACACCGAGTGACTTCCAGCCCTGCCAGTAAGGTGAGAGCCTGACAACGGGATCTGCTCGGGGTCCACTACTAACACCATCGAGTGACTTCCAGCCCTGCCAGCTAGGTGAGAGCCTGACAACGGGATCTGCTCGAGGCCCAAGGATGACACCGAGTGACTTCCAGCCCTACCAGCTAGGTGAGAGCCTGACATCGGGATCTGCTCGGGGTCTACTACTAACACCATCGAGTGACTTACAGCCCTGCCAGCTAGGTGAGAGCCTGACAACGGGATCTTCTCGAGGCCCAAGGATGACACCGAGTGACTTCCAGCCCTGCCAGCTAGGTGTGATCCTGATAGCGGGTTCTGCTTGGGGTCCACTACTAACACCATCGAGTGACTTCCAGCCCTGCCAGCTAGGTGAGAGCCTGACAGCGGGATCTGCTCGAGGCCCGAGGATGACACCGAGTGACTTCCAGCCCTGCCAGCTAGTGAGAGCCTGACAACGGGAACTGCTCGGGGTCCAAATTCACTTCACTTCTTCATGCGAGCTCATTGCAATAGTATTGGCGTGTTTAAAGAACTCTTATTAAAAATCAGAGCACCACTTACATGTTTTAAGGAAAAAATCGTTTCAAGTCGTCACCACTCCAGGTGAGACTTAGGGCCTCACCCTCCACATTTTGGAGTCGATACCCTCCTGACCTTAGTGCTTCCTTTACAATGAATGGTCCCTCCCAGTTAGGGTTGAGTTTCCCCACGGTTGCTGACCTTCCTGCTGCATCCACTTTCTTTAGCACCAAGTCCCATTCCGTAAACTGCTTGACTCTGATGTGCTTGTCAAAGTACTTAGACATCTTCCTCTTCACCTCTTTTTGTCGGACAGCGGAAAGGTCCCGCAATTCTTCCACCATGTCGAGGGAAAGCCGCAGCTCTTCCTCGTTCTCCTCCTGCCATTCTTCCCTGCCTTCCCCGGCTGCGACGACTCGAGGTGTCTGAACTTTAAATTCCACGGGGAGCACTGCCTCGCACCCATGAGAGAGCTTGAAGGGGGTCTCTCCTGTAGCTGTGTTGGGGGTGGTTCTCAAGGCCCAGAGAACCGCGAGAAGCTGCTCTACCCAGCTCCCCTTCAGATTTTCCACCTTCTTTTTTAGGAGGTTGACAATGATTTTGTTCGCGGCCTCCACCTGCCCGTTGCTCCTGGGTGATGGACCGAGGCAAACCTGAGGTCGATTCCAAGCTGCTCGCAAAAACTGGTGAACTCAGCGCTGGCGAACTAGGGCCCGTTGTCCGTGACAATGGCCTGGGGCAGCCCATGGCGGCAGATGATCTCCCCCCAAATAAAGTTTCTGATAACCTGGGAGGTCACCTTGGCCAGCGCCTTTACCTCCAACCACTTGGAGAAATAATCAATCATCACTAGGAGGAACCTCCTCTGCCCACTGGCCTGGGGGAACAGTCCAACCAAATCCATTCCCCAAATGGCAAAGGGCTAGGGGGCTGTGATACTTTTGAGTCGCTGAGACGGCTGTAGCTAGAAGGGGGCAAACAGCTGGCATTTGTGGCACCTTCTTGCGAATTCCGTTGCATCGCAGCCCAGGGTGGGCTAGAAGTACCCTTACCTGACAATTCTCCCTTCCAGGGTCCGACTCCCGGAGTGACTCCCACACTCTCTGGAGTGGACTTCCTCCAAGATTTTTTGTACCTCCCCCTCGGCCACGCAACGAGCCAACATCCCCGAGAGAGTCTTCTTGTACAGTTGCCCGTCCTGGAGGAGGTAGTACGCCGACTTATGCCTGAGCTTCTTCTTATCTGACCCCTCCGGATACTCTATCGTGGAAAGGAAAGTTACAACTGGGTCCATCCATGAAGGTCGCTGGTCTATCTCCATAAGCTCTCCTTCTTCGATGGAGGGGAGGAATAGGTCGGTGATGGTACCCCACACCCGAGGACCGTGCTTTGCGAGCTGATCGACCTGCTTATTTTCCTCCCGGGGCACGTGCTGGATGGAAAAAGTTTGGAACATGCCGATGACCCCTTTTACCTTGGCTAAGTATAACCGCAGGGTAGGCTCTCTTGCCTCAAACTCCCCGTTGATCTAGGAAGCTACCACCATGGAGTCGGTAAGCACCTCCATGTCCAACACCCCCAGCTCCCTGGCCAGGCGCAGCCCTGCTACCACGGCCTCATACTCGGCTTGATTGTTGGTGATGGGAAAGTGCACCACCACCGTCTGCTCAATTCTAGTCCCCTGAGGGCTCTCCAAGATCACCCCCATTCCTAGGGAATGCCTCCCCGAGGCGCCATCCACCTTCACCTTCCAAGGAGTCGGACGAGCGAGCTCTTCCTCCGTCACCTCAATCACATAATCAGCCAAGAAATCCGTCATTGCTTGAGCTTTGATCGAGAGGCGGGGAACGAAGGAAACGTCAAACTCACTCAACTCCACCGACCACTTGGCCAGCCTGTCAGAATGCTCCACCCCCTTGAAGATGTTGCGAAGAGGATGGTCAGTCACCACTCAGATTGAGTGTGCCTGGAAATAATATCGCAACCTTCGGGCTGAGATGATCAGGGTGAAAGCCAGCTTCTCCAAAATTGGATATCGGAGCTCGGCCTTCCTCAAGACCCGACTCACACTGCAAATAAGGAGCTCCTTCTTCCCTTCTTCTCGAACTAGGACAGAGCTCAAGGCCTCTGCCCCGACCCCGAGATACAAAAATAGGTCCTCCCCCTCCTTGCGCCCTTAGAGCAACAGAGCCTGGGTCAACTGCATCTTGAGGGCCTGGAATACCTCCTCGCACTCCTTGGTCCATTCAAACCTCTGACCGCCCCTTAGTGTTTTGAAGAAGGGGGAACACTTTTCCCCAGCCCGGGAGAGGAACCTACTTAGCCCTGCCATTTTCCCTGTCAGGCGCTGCACCTCCTTGGTATTCCATGGCGACCCTAGCTCCATGATAGCCTTGACCTTGTCAGGATTCAGCTCGACCCCCGCAGGGGTGAGGAGATGCCCCAAGAACTTTCCCCTGCTAGCCCCGAAGACACATTTCAGGGGGTTCAATCGCATCTTGTACTTGCACAGGGTAGCAAAGGTCTCCTCTAGGTCCTGGAGGTGGGAGTCCACATACTGACTCTTGATCATGAGGTCATCCACATACACCTCCAGGTTCCTCCACTTTTGCTCTTTGAAGACCCTATCCATCATCTTCTGGTAGATCGCCCCTGCGTTCTTTAGCCCGAAGGGCATCATCTTGTAACAGTAGCATTCATCCCCCGTGATGAACGAGACATCCTTGACGTCCGGGGGTGCATCCTGATTTGATGATAACCTGAAAAAGCATCTAAAAAATTCATTACAGAAAAACCAACGGCTGAGTCAACCAGCACGTCGATCTGAGGCAAGGGATAACAGTCCTTAGGACAAGCTTTATTAAGTAAGGAGAAATCGATACACATTCGCCACCGGCTGTCTCCCTTTTTGACCAAGATCACATTGAAGACCCACCGGGGTATTGGATTTCGGACACGAAGCCGACCTTGAGAAGCTTTGCCACCTCCTCTCTGATGGGCTCTGCCAGCTTGTCTGCGGTGGACCTCTTCCTTTGTTGGACGGCGCGTGCTCCCGGGTCCAGGTTGAGGTGGTGGCAGGCCACATCCGCGTCAACCCCCGACATCTCCGTGACGTTCCATGCGAAGATGTCCACATTCTTCTGGATGCACTCCAGCATCCTGCCTTGGTCCCCCGGGGTCAGCTCTCCGCTGACGCGGAGCCTTCTCCACCCTGCCTCCACGGGTGAGGACCTCCAACTCCACTACTTCCTCTGCAGCCTCCAACCTGGACTGCTCCCCCCATCCTTCAGCATCCCTCTCCTTCGGGATGGGGAACTCCACCTCCACCTCTTCCTCCACGACCATCACTTTGTCCATCTCCTCCTGATCTCTTCCTGCCGCCTCCTCCTCAACGCAGTTCTCCACCTCCAGCTCCTCCCTGCCAGCTTCCTGCTCAGCCTCCTCCATCCTTTGCCCCATCTCCTCGGATCCCTCCTGCCAAAAGATGGAGTTCATGGCGGTGACATAGCATTCCCGCGCCACCTTGGGGTCCCCCCTGACCCTATCCTGAACCCCCTCGGCATTGAACTTCAAGCACTGATGGAATGATGAGGGGACGCAGCAGAAGGCGCTGATAAGGGGCCTCCCGAAGATGGCGCTGTAGCTGCTGGGGGTATCCACAATGACGAACCTGTAGTTCCTGGACTGCCCCCCAGGGTGATATGGAGGCCGACTCCTCCCTCCACTTCCTTCCTCTCCCCCGAAAACCCGAACAAGGGTCCATCCGAGGCTAGCGCCCTCTTCGCCTCCACCTTCATCGTATCAAATGCCTTCTTAAAGATGATGTTGATGGAGCTTCCGTTGTCAATGAGGATCCGAGAGACGGTAAAGTTTTTGATGGCTGTCTTGATGACCAGCGCATCATAGAATGGATCCTCGTGATCCGGCATGTCGCTCCTAGAGAAGGTGATCCTCTCTTCTGGGGGTGGGGTTTGGGATGTGGAGGCAATGCTCCGACGATACATGGTGTGGAGGCTCGCCTTCTGGGAAGCCTCGACCCCCCCCCCCCCCCCCCCCCCCCCCCCCGTGGATCACTCTGATCCCTCCCCGGGTCCCAACGTCCACCCGGTCTTCGCAACGGTCCTCCTCTGCCTGAGGCAGGACCTCCTCGATCCTCACTTCCTGGCCCCCCTGCTGCTGTTGCTGTTCCCTGTTCCCTCTCATTTCAAGGAACTCCGGGCACGTGGCTGTGGCGTGCCCCTCCTCCTGATGAAAGTCGCAATAGGGCAACTCCACCTTAACTTCTCTCCTCCTCCTCCTTGCTACTCTCCTCCTCTCCCCCATGGCTATGGTCATAGCCTCTTCTTGATCGGGGAGTTGGGGCCTCTGGGCCTGCCACCAGCCCGGGAGATGGAATTGATGTTGCCCCCCTTGATGGCGATCCCTTCCTTGGTACCCTCTCTGTGGCCCCTGCCCTTGCCACTCAGGCCTCCAGCCCAGCCGACGGTCGGGCTCCTGACGCCCCCAACTAGGCTGCTGCTGCCCCTGGATCTACCTCTGCTCCCTCTGTCGGGGCTCTCCTCTCCTCTCTTCCTGTCCTCTTCCTCCTCTTGATTCCTTCTCCTCCTCCGTGGCCCACCTGGCCAGCTTCCGCGCAAACTCTAGGTTTGACGCCTCCCAGTCAACTTCTCTCGCCGCCCTCTCCATCAGCTCCTCGTAGGAGAGGGGGGGGGGAACTCTCTTCAGCTCCATCCTGAAGAATCTCTGCTACAAGCCTAGGGTAAAGGCCATCATCAAGCTATGACCCGACATCTCCTGGACCTGAGTAACCTCCTCCTAGTACCGATCCACGTAGCTCCCCAACATCTCGCCCACTATTTTCAGCCCGATCGGTCTGCTTCCTGGCGACCTTGTTCGCCGGAAACGGGGTTATACAAAGGCAATTTTTAAAATACCACAAAAACTAATCAATTTAAGTATCATTTCCTTTTCTTCTGCTCCTTGTGCTTCTTCTCTTTAGCCCTTTCACCAGGCTTAGTATACTTGATTTCCCTGTTAGGGTCTGCAGCTTGAACCTTTGTCATTATCATATCAACAGCCCTAATGATATTTAGAGAGGTATCCCTAGGCACTACTACTTCTGAATACAACTTTATATAATCATCAACATTGAAAAATTTATTGGCCTTAGCAAACCTGTTAAGTTCTTCCTTCCTGTATTTAGACATGGTTGAGAATTGAGAGGGATCCTTCCCTTCGGCTTTAGCTTTGTTAATCATGGACAGACCAACAAGTTCCTGGAATCTGGCCATCCTAGCAGTTGTAGCTGACCCTGGATCTTCAAATGGTACAGGAGAGGAAACAGGTCTTTTGGGGCTTTCAGCCTTTTGATGTTTAGGGAATTTTTGTTGTTGTTGTTGTTGATGCTGCTGCTGTTGTTGTTGATGCTGCTTGCTAGATGAATAATGCCTTTGCTGGCTGCTTCTTGAAGATGAGGATCTACCCTGCTGTCTTTGATAAGTTTGAAACTGGGTAGTCCTTGGAGTTGAAGAACTAGAAGCACCAGCAGCTGGTGGAGGAGGAGGAGGAGGATCCTTCCTGAATCTTTGTGGAGGAGGAGAATATCTTCTGTTTCTTTTCCTTTCTTTCTGTTCATTCTTGGACAGCCACATCCATGCTGGCATGCCCTTATAAGGTGTGATCTTTTGAAGTATATAGTATGATGTGTCATTTGTAGGATTGGGTTTTGGGGCAGGAGGTGGAGGAGCTTTCCTTTTCTTAGACACTTTCTTTTTCTTTGGCTCATCATCTGAATCTTCATCATCATCATCATCATCATCAGTAGAATCCTGTGGATTATCATATAATGCATTTAACTTTCTTAGAGCCTCAACAGATATTTCAGGTTTCTCTAGCTAGGAGGGAACTGGAAGAGGAGCTGGAGCTAGAACTGAAATTGGAGCTGGAGAGCTATACATAACAGTGCTTTCAACAACTGTCTTATTTTCCTCTTCTATATCAGTCATGATCAAAGCATCAAGATCAGGCATAAGTGAATCATCCACTACAAAAACTGGAACAGAAATGTCTGTTGGAGGGGATGAAATAATGATGAAACAGCTCTGGGTGGAGATGGAATGGCTGTAATCTCTGGAGTAGCAAAACTGGCCTTGAGTTGCTTGACAACTTTGGGGCTTATAGGTGAGGTATATAGGATTATGGCCAAAGATGGCTTAGTGTTGTCTACTGGCAGATTACTCAAATAAGCTATATCAAAAATACTCAATAAATTTAACAAATCTACTGTGAGATTTATAATAAAATCACCAACAGTTATTTCCTCAGCCAACACAGGCTCATCCAAGTCCATATCAGACTCAATAAAATCAATGAAATCAAGTAATTCTTGATCAACATCTGTTGCTGTTATTTCTGCTGCTATTACTGCTACTGCTGTTACTACTGCTGCTTCTTCTGATGCTATTGCCGCTTCTTCTGTTGTTGCTGTTGTTTCTTCTTCATGGAGTATCTCCCCTTGCCTGGTTTCAGTGGATACTGAAGTCAGGCCCCTAACTGAATAGGAAGGAGCAGAGAGAGCAGATATCTGTGCAGCAAGAGAAGATATGGAAGTAGCAAGAGGTGAAACTACCTCTGCTATAATTGTTTTGAGGAGGGGAGCAAGCAGTGCAATGAGAGATGGAATGATGGATGGATCCAATAGTGAAGTGGTAGAGGGTGTGGTAGAGGGTATGGGAATGGAGATAGAAGTGGGGATGGTAGTAGTTGGTGGAGTAGGAGGGAGAGCATCTTGCATGTGGACGTCTGGAAGAGAGGAAGTATGAGGAGGGGAAGTAGGCAGAGTAAAGAATGGGATGTTGTCCAGATGGTGTGGTAAGGGAGATGAAGGTGGTGATGAAATGGGTGTACCATGGGGGGATTGAGGTGGGGTTGGTTGTGGTGAATGAGATGAAGAAGGTTGTTGAGATTCTTGAAGAGGGGAAGAGGGGATGTCAGTGAGATCTATTGGTGGAGAAGTTGCAGGAGATGTAGCTGGAGTAGGAATATGAACAGGTTGTTGTGGTTGTTGTTGTGGTTGTTGTGGTTATTATGGTTATTGTTGTGGTTGTTGTAGAGAAGGAGTGGTGGAAGAGGGTTGTTGTAGCATCTGATGTTGAGGTGGGATGGATGTAAGTGAGGGAGGTGGAGAAGGGATCTCATCAGTAAGGTGGGAAGTGGCAGGATCAACCCTAATACTCTCAGAAGCCCTAGTGGAAGAGGAGGGAGCCTTGGAGATCTTGGTGATTGTCCTCTCCCACCTGCCAAAAAGGGCACAGGTGAGCCTCTTAGAGGCATTTATGAATATGGTCTGAGAGACCAGGGATTCAGCAGCCTTTTCCTTCAGGAAGATCCCTAAGATCCTTCCAAAACAAACTTCTTTCTTTGTATTCTTCCTCGTAATCAGATCAAACATGATCTGAGCCCAGTTGATTTTCTTCTTATTAACTACAACACACATAACCAGGAATTGGTGCCTGGTTATGTAGTCATGGGCTGTGTGCTTGCCCAGCAACACTTTTCCCATAATGTCTGCTAGAAACTTGAACTCAGCAGACATATGTTTCTTAAGCAGTTTGTTAGGGGTCAGTCCAGAATAACCCATCATACTTAGCATCATATCAAACTCCTCAGTATCCATTTCTAATTCTTCTTCACCATTACTTAATCCAAAAATATCTGTTAAAATGGCAGGGGTGAGGGAAACAATATTACCAGCTATAGTTCCAGTCATGGTGTTGTCATCTGTTGTAGAAGAAGTATACACTCACTCTCTGATTTCAGTGGCTGATATCTTTATCCTAGTGGACAGCAGATTCTTCAAGTTCTGTTCTTCAAGCAGTTGTAGTATTTCTAGGAAGATGGGGTCGGAATGTTGAAAGGAATCGAAATTGACATCAAACCCTATGTCGAATTTCATTGCCGCAAGAGTTCCTGCTGGAATCGCCATTAAAGCACCTGCAAGAGAAAAACGAAGATCAAGTGCAAAGGAACTGAAAGCGCGGGATGAAGGTTGAAGAAAACCTAGATATAAGATTTTCCAGAATATGAATCGACAAACTCCGTTACACGAAAAATAAAATAATTCTTCGATCTGTGGTCGACGAAATAATTTGTAGTTAAATAATTTGTCGAGCTCAGTCTGAAGATTTGAAGACATTTCATTGAGCTCCGTTCGACGAAAGTTTTCTGAAGTAGATTCATTGATCTCCGTTTGATGAAAATGACTTCACTCACAGAGAGTTCGTCGAATTTCTCAAGAACTTTCCCTAGTTCGTCAAGCTCCGTTCGACGAACTTTGGCAAATTCGTCGAGTGCAGACAGAAATTAAACTAAGGCTTCCCCATTGATCATTCCAAGCTAATTTATAAAGAACAGGTGATTTCTTTCATCCAAGGGTTTGGTGAAAATATCAGCTTTTTGTAAATCAGTGTAGATATAGACAAGTTTAATTTTGTTTTTGTCTACACACTCTCTAATGAAATGATGTCTAATGTCTATATGTTTAGTCCTACTGTGATGGACTGGATTTTGTGTTATGGCTATAGCACTTGTGTTATCACATAGTAGAGTTGAATTATTTAAGTTGAAAACATAGTCTAGGAGTTGGTTTTGGATCTACAGCATCTGGGAACAGCAACTGCCAGCTGCTATATATTCTGTTTTAGCAGTTGATGTGGACACAGACGACTGCTTCTTACAAAACCAAAAGACTAATCTCATACCAAGGAACTGGTAGGTTCCTGAGGTACTTTTTCTGTCCACCCTACATCCAGCAAAGTCAGCATCTGAGTATCCAGTTAACTCAAATTCTGACTCAGTAGGATACCATAGGCCAAGACTAGGACAACTCTTTATATATCTCAAAATTATTTTTAGAAAAATTAGGTGAGATTCTTTATGGTTCACTTGGAAACTAACACAAAGGTATGTGGCAAACATGATATCAGGTCTGCTAGCTGTAAGATATAATAGGGACCCAACAATGCCCTTATATAATTTCTTTTCAATAGGTTTCCCATGTGGATCAGAATTTATTACAGCATTGGTAGCCATAGGTGTTTTCTTTGCTGAGGTATCAGCCATCCCAAACTTCTTAAGAAGCTCTTTAGCATACTTAGCTTGGGAGATGAAGATGTCATCAGGTAGCTGCTTCACTTGGAGACCAAGGAAGTAGAAGAGCTCACTCATGCTACTCATCTCAAACTTAGAATACATAAGGTCAGAAAACCTCTTGCATAGTTTAGAGTCAGTCGATCCAAATATGATGTCATCCACATAGATTTGTACTAACAAGATTTTATCCTTATGATGTCTAGTGAATAGTGTTTTATCTACTATGTAGCTAGTGAAATCATGCTCTAACAGAAAGCTAGCTAAGGTCTCATACCAAGATCTTGGAGCTTGCTTTAGACCATAGAGGGCTTTATGCAATTTAAATACATGATAAGGATGGGTTGGAGAGATGAAACCTGAAGGTTGTCCAACATAGACTTCTTCTTTTAGTACTCCATTCAGAAAAGCACTCTTTACATCCATCTGATACACCTTGAACTTCTTATAGGCAGCATAGGCAAGAAAAATTCTGATTGCCTCTAACCTTGCAACTGGTGCAAAGGTCTAATCATAATATATGCCTTCTTCCTGCCTATAGCCTTGAGTAACAAGCCTAGCCATATTTCTAACAATTGTGTCTTGGGCATCTAGTTTATTTTTATATACCTATTTAGTTCCAATGACTGGGTAGTCTTTGGGTCTTGGAACCAAATCCCAAACTCTACATCTCTCAAACTGGTTGAGTTCCTCTTGCATTACAATGATCTAATGGGGATCTTGCTCAGCATCTGTTATGGATTGAGGCTCAACTTGAGAGAGAAAACAGGCATGCATCAACTCTTGGTTGAGTTGATACCTTGTCTATACACCTACTGACATGTCCCCAATCACTTGAGATCTAGGGTGATCCCTAAGTGTGACAAGATCAGTGGGTGGAGTTGGTTCAGCAACAGCATTTTGATTTAATTCCTCTTGTGGAATTATGTTTGTTGTTGGATGAAGTTCAGTCACTTCAATGCTTTCTTCTTCACTGTCTTCATCAACTTGTGGAGAAGGATGTGTTGGGTCCTCTTGGGTGAGACTTAGTCCATCCAAATTCTCACACAAGTGAGGTACCTGCAATGTATTACTGATAGAAATCTCTTTCTCCTTGTAAAAAAATGTTAGTTTCATTAAAGGTAACATGCATAGATTCCTCAATTTTTAAAGTTGATTTATTGAACACCCTATAAGCTTTGCTTACTTGGGAATATCCTAGAAAAATGCCCTCTTCAGCCTTAGCTTCAAACTTTCTAATGTATTTATTGTTGTTATTGTGTAAATAACATATACAAACAAATACTTTAAAATAGGTGATTTTAGGTTTCTTCCCTTTAAGTAATTCATAGGGAGTCCTATTCTTTAGTTTATGTATTAAGCTTCTGTTCAGTACATAATTTGTTGTGCTTACATTCTCTGCCCAAAAAGATAGGGGCAAGTATGCATCTGCAAGTAATGTGCCTGCAGCTTCAATTAGGGTCTTATTTTTCCTTTCAGCTACCCCATTTTGTTGGGGAGTTCTAGGAGCTGAGAAGCAGTGCCTGATACCTTCCTTCTCACAGAACTCATGCATAAGAAGAGACTCAAACTCTGTACCATGATCACTTCTGATCAATGCAACATGAGTAGAGCACTCAATCAGTATGGTCCTGAGAAATTCTGTAAGAACTTTAAAGGTATCTGACTTAGATCTCAGAAAGAACACCCAAGTGAATCTTGAGAAGTCATCTACAATAACTAAAGTGTAGGATTTCTCTCCTAGGCTTTGTACAGCAATGAGTCCAAATAGATCCATATGTAGCAAATACAAAATCCTAGGTAAATCACTTTTATTAACTGACTTAAAGCTAGATTTAGTTTGCTTGCCTAGTTGACAAGCCCTACAAAGGCCTTCCTTCTTGTAGGGACCAGAAGGTAAACCTCTTATAAGACTGTCTTTAGATAGCCTAGCAATATTTTTCATGTTTACATGTCCTAGCCTTTTATGCCATAATTCATTCTGATTACTAATTATGTTAAGTAAGCAGATATCTGAATTGGCAGAATGAAAATCAACTAAATATATATTTCCTTGCCTATTCCCAATTAAAATATTTTGTTTTTCTTTATTAGAAATAATACAAGATGTTGAGTTAAAGTGTACCTGATAACCTTCATCACATAATTGGCTTATGGAGATGAGATAATGTTTGAGTCCTCTTACATAAGTTACTTTCTTGAAGGTGACTGCTCCAATTTTCACTTCTCCATAGCCTTCTGACTAGCCACACTTTGAATCACCAAAGATCACCTTTGGTCCCAGCTTGGACTTGTAGTTGATTAAATTGTCCTTGCTGCCAGTCATATGTTTGGAGCATCCACTGTCCAGGTACCATAGTTGATTAACTACTGGACATCCCTTTTCCTGCAATGAAATCAGTTAGTTGTTCTTGACCCAGGTTACCTTGGGTCCTTTATATTGCTGATATGAAAAACTTGATATCACAGAAAATTCTCGTTGAGATTTGTATCCTAATGGATGATATATTCTGGGTGGAATTATCCAATCAGCTAATGGATTAAATGGTTTTCTAGATTTAATAGAGTGGCTGTTATGGTTATGATTTTTGTTAAGTCTTTCTGGGTTTGACGAAATGTTGTGAGTTCGTCGACCAGAGTTCGACGAATTGGGATGAGATCGTCGATCTCTGCCCAGAGAATGAACATAGTCATTTTCTGTGCCCCACGTTCGTCGATCTCTGCTCGACGAACCATACAAAGTTCTTCGATCGCAGTAAGATGAATAATTATAGTTAAACTCTGCGTTCAGAGTTCGTCGACTAGAGTTCGACGAACTGGCCACATTTCGTCGATCTGAGTTCGACGAAATCTGCTGAACTTTGTTTTTACCTAAGGTTTTTTGATTTCTGTTATTTTGACTTTTTGAGTTAGGCATTTGTTCCGTGGTATATTTGTTGGTTATTATTTCTTTCCCTTTAGCAGAAAAAAATTTAATGGGTGTGGATAAAATATTCTTCTTGAGAATGGGGGGCAAACTTGATGATGCACCCAAGCCCAGCTTGCCATTTAGTCTGGCATTAACAGTGCTTATAATGTCCATCAGCTTGAGGCTTCTCCCATTGAGAGATTCCTCAAGTTGTTTGGCCTCACATAGCTCAGTTTTTAAAGCAATAATTTGTTCATTAGCTAATGTGAGTTCATCTTTTAGCCTATTGTTTTCAGAAATAACATTTTATTGGTTTCCTAGTCTTTCCCTAAGTGTCTTAATTTCTTTTTCTGAGTTTTTTAGATCAATGCACATGGTTTTAAATTCAGATTTGAATGAATCAGAACTATAATCAAAAGTAGAAAGTATCTGGTCAGCTTCAGATTCTGAAGCTTCTTCTCTGTCAGATGCATCTTCATCTAACTGGCTTCTAGAGGCATCAATGGCCATGAGGCACACTTCTTTGGCCCTTGCCTCTTCTTCTTCACTAGAGCTGGAAGATGAGGATTCTTCTTCTGTTTCACTCCAGCTTTCAGCTACAAAGTCTTTCTCCTTCTTTTTATATTTGTTGGAGGAAGGCTTGCTGCTTTGCTGTCTTCTTGAATCCTTCTCTCTTCTCTTCTCCTTCTTCTGATTTTCTGGATATTCTGAGAGGAAGTGTCCAGGTTTCCTGCAGCCAAAGCAAACCACTTCTTTAGTGGGGGGGGGGGGGTTGTCATACCTTGGCTTGTCATCCTGCCTGGAGGACTTTCTTCTGAAGTATTTCTTTGCCATTTTGTAGAGTCTTATGGCAAATAGACTCATCAACTCTTCATTGATTGTTGGAGTCTCTGTCTCTCAACAGCCTTAAATGCAATGTTATGCTCCTTCCTTGCTGGTGGAGGTGTTCTCTGCTCAGCTGCTTCTCTGGATTTGATGAGCTGCTCATAGGACTTTAGTTTTCATAAAAAAAAATTCAGTGGAAATCTAATTTAGGCTTCTGGCCTCCTTGATGGGCCAGATCCTTGAATCCCATGATCTTGGGAAGCACATGAGGATCTTGTCATTCACCTCTGTGAGGGTGATGTCTTTGTCCAATGTATTTAACTCATTGATGATTGAGCTCAACCTATTGTACATATCTGCAATTGATTTAGTTTCCTCCTTCTTGAAGTTCTCATATTGTGATATGAGGTTGGATCTTCTATCTTTCCTTTCATCTACTGAGCCAGCCACCATTTGGTTAAGGGATTCCCAAATGGCCTTGGCTGATGTGCATTCAGCCACCTTCTAAAATATGTCATCAGACATAGTTTGGGCCAGAATATTCATGGATTTAGCATCGGCAACTCCAACTTTCTTCTGGGCTTCAGTCCACTCAGGTGGTGGTACTGCATTAGTGTTGGATGTTGTTGTAGAGGTAGATGCCTGAGGGGGAACTGTCAAGATAGAGTTGTAGATATCTTCATCAATAGAGTTCATATACAATTTAATTCTTGCCTTCCATATGACAAACTTATTTAGATTGTATACCGGAGGTCTGGTGCTTGCATAGTCTTTATTCTGTGCCATGCTGTGTGTATAATTTTAATAAAAATAAAAAGACAGATCTAACTCAGGATCTTTGGTTCAAGGGTTTGCTTGTACAACCAAAGGAATCCAAGCTCTGATACCAATTGAAACTTAGGGGTTAGATCTGGTATACTCTAGAGGGGGGGGGGGGGGTGAATAGAGTATCTTGAGGTTTTTAAAACTCTTGCTGTAAATAAACCTTAGTCCTAAATTAATCTAATCTAACACAGAGTCAACAAATATAAAATATCACAAATACATCAAACCTAATTAGCACAACCACAACAAGAACAAAAGAAAAAGGGGCAACACAGACAACACAAGAATTTTATAGTGGTTCCCCAACCTGAGTACATCCACTCTTCTACCACCCTGGTAGGAATCCACTCAGGTTTTTGATCAGGTGACTGTCACCAATAAGCTTTTGATCAGGTGCTCAAAAATCAAACCTCAAGTCTTTTGATCAAGTGACTTGCAACTAGGAATAACTATTGAAGGGAGTTAAGAACCCTTTATACAGTGGGGGTGAGAGAATGATTTTGTCTTCTCTTTCTCAGATACAACTGAGAAGACTTTTGTGGATATTGATTTTAGCAAAGGCTCCCCCTGAGATGTAGAATGGTTCAGGAAGTTGAAGCCTTGCTGCAGGGTGATAGGTCTTCAACTTTTGCTTTGACCAGATGAACTCTAGAAACTTCTTGACATATAGATTGTTTGTAGTCCATTGAAGAATCCTGAATGATGACAGAAGAAGACTCTTGATTTGAATGATTGTTCTTCTTCTTCTTGCTGCAACTTCTCTGGTCTAGGGCTTCTATTTCTTTTCTGTGTTATTGCCCTGTGAGTATCTTTCTCAGTTATTTCTCAGTGTGCTGTTAAGAGAGAAGAAGATCATTTTTCTACTATACTTTCTGACTACTCTTCTGTATATGTTGAGAGAGAAAAAAATCCATTTTATATTTTCCATATGAATTTCCTTTTGAAATTTGAATTCCTTCTGCATTCATTGCTGACAGCCTGAAGAATATTTTGCATTGATTGATTTCCCCAACTGTCCCATGGAAAAACGGCAAGCAATAATCCTGATGAAGACCGTAATCAATGCTTGCTTCTAACGGTAATATTCAAATAATATTTTAGCATTAATTACTAAGGAATTCTTGCAATAGAATAAGGGATAGAGGAAGGGAAATATCTAAGTCTGGAACTTTACAGAATTCGTTGAGCAGAATTCGTCGATCTGTATCCAGAGTTCATCGAGCTGAGAGGTCAAGTTTGTCGACCAGATAATCTTTGTTCGTCGAGCTGAGATCCAAGATCGTCGACCTGAGGACAGAACTGCTTTCTCTGGAACCTTTTCAATTCTGTGCTTCAAGTTCGTCGAGCTGAGAATATGACTTCGTCGATCTAACAACAGAATTCCATTTTTCTTGGACTTCAGAATGTTGGAAGTAATGTGTCCAGAAATCGTCGACCTCAGAACTAGGTTCGTCGACCTGAGAACTAGTTTTGTTGAGCTGAGAACTTCTAACTGTTACTTGATTAATCTTGCCAAGACTAGTCTAATTTCGTTGAGCTGAGAAGGTAAGTTCGTCGACTGGAGTGTGATTCTGGACTTAGAATACTTAGTTGTTTCTGGTCTTATAGTGTTGAAGTAGATGATCTAGAAATCGTTGAGTTAAGATCCAAATTTGTCGAGCTGATATTCTAACTTTGTCGACTGGAGTGTGAAGCTGGACTTCAAATACTTAGATGTTTCTGGAACAAGATGTTGAAGTAGAATACCCAGATATCGTCGACCTATGAACTAAGTTCGTCGACCTGAGAATTAAGTTCATCGACTGGAGTTAAGTGTGAATAATTCTGGACTTGGTGTTGAAGTATACTCTGGAATTCATTGTCCCGAGATTCAAGTTCATCGAGCTCAGCTCAGAGAATTGTCTCTGATTTCGTCGAGCTGAGCACGAATTTCGTCAACCTGAGTTCGACGAACATCGAACTCATTTCCTAAGTCTCTGAAATTTCTCTAAGTCTTGAGTCTTTATGCAGTCTGTTGATGTCTGGTCCATGTAGTGTTGACTCTAAGGACTTAGCCTAGACTCTAGGACATAACCATGACCCTGGCTATACATGTTGGGTCAGATGATCCTAACATAGTGAACCTAGCGCAAATCCAACTAGGGATCTAACACGCTGTTCGGGAAGGGCTTCCAGGACCTGTCCGGCGGAGGGGTGGAGGATCACCAATCCGATGAGGGGGGCAAGGGCTAATGTATCATATATATATATATATATATATATATATATATATATATATATATATATATATATATATATATATATATATATATATATATATAACTTTTGTAATCTCGCAGAGGTGAGCTCCACCTATAAATGTTACTGTTCAATGGAATACATTTTTGATTATAACCCTGTTCATTTTTTTTTCTTTTTTCTGTCTTTACTGTGTCTTGCTTGCTCGCGAGCGCTTCCTTTGGCGACCTCGCATAGATAGATTTTGCGAGTAGGGTAGTTGTTAGAGCTTGTTTCTGAGAATATACTTTGAGCGCTTGCTGAATCTTAGATGACCCGGGATGGACTACCCACCACACTGGGCGCACCACCCCCAGCTCGCTCGCGAGCTACCCATAACTTTATTAATATAAGATCAAAATCACCAAATTTTCCCAAGTAAAACAAAGCGGGGGCGAAGCGTTTTGGTGGGATCTGCCTCCCTTCAGTGAGGTCCAGGGCCCGGCTCGCCACCCTTCTGCTGAGGCCGAGCTGAATTGGCGAGTCCGGACTCGCCCATGCCGAGTTCTCTTCTCTTATGCTTAGAGAAAAAAGTGCCAAGCTTGTTATACACTATCTGGTAAGTGTAGGACTTCCCTGAGTGACTTTCACCCCCGTCAGCTAGGTGAGAGCCTAACAACGGGATCTGCTCGGGGTCCAAGGCTGACACCGAGTGACTTCCATCCCTGCCAGCTAGGTGAGAGCCTGATAGCGGGATCTGCTCGGGGTCCAGGGGTTGACATCATCGAGTGACTTCCAGCCCTGACAGCTAGGTGAAAGCCTGACAGCGGGATCTGCTTGGGGTCCAAGGATGACACCGAGTGACTTCCAGCCCTACCAGCTAGGTGAGAGCCTGATAGCGGGATCTGCTCGGGGTCCAAGGCTGACACCGAGTGACTTCCAGCCCTGCCAGCTAGGTGAGAGCCTGACAACGGGATCTGCTCGGGGTCCAAGGCTGACATCGAGTGACTTCCAGCCCTACCAGCTAGGTGAGAGCCTGACAGCGGGATCTTCTTGGGGTCCAAGGCTGATACCGAATGACTTCCAGCCCTGCCAGCTAGGTGAGAGCCTGACAGCGGGATCTGCTCAGGGTCCAGGGGTTGACACCATCGAGTGACTTCCAGCCCTGCCAGCTAGGTGAGAGCCTGACAACGAGATCTGCTCGGGGTCCAAGGCTGACACCGAGTGACTTCCATCCCTGCCAACTTGGTGAGAGCATGACAGCGGGATCTGCTCGGGGTCCAAGGCTGACATAGAGTGACTTCTAGCCCTGCCAGCTAGGTGAGAGCCTGACAACGGGATCTGCTTGGGGTCCAAGGCTGACACCGAGTGACTTCTAGCCCTGCCAGCTAGGTGAGAGCCTGACAGAGGGATCTGCTCGGGGTCCAGGGGTTGACACCATCGAGTGACTTCCAGCCCTGCCAGCTAGGTGAGAGCCTAACAGCGGGATCTGCTTGGGGTCCAAGGCTGACACCGAGTGACTTCCAGCCCTGCCAGCTAGGTGAGAAACTGACAGCGGGATCTGCTCGAGGTCTAAGGCTGACACCGAGTGACTTCTAGCCCTGCCAGCTAGGTGAGAACCTGATAGTGGGATCTACTCGGGGTCCAGGGGTTGACACCATCGAGTGACTTCTAGCCCTGCCAGCTAGGTGAGAGCCTGACAGCGGGATCTGCTCAGGGTCCAAGGATAACACCGAGTGACTTCCAGCCCTGCCAGCTAGGTGAGAGGCTGACAGCGGGATCTTCTCGGGGTCCAAGGCTGACATCGAGTGACTTCCAGCCCTGCCAGATAGGTGAGAGCCTGACAGCGGGATCTGCTCGGGGTCCAGGGGTTGACACCATTGAGTGACTTCCAGCCCTGCCAGCTAGGTGAGAGCCTGACAGCGGGATCTGCTCGGGGTCCAAGGCTGACACCGTCAAGTGACTTCCAGCCCAGCCAGCTAGGTGAGAGCCTGACATCGGGATCTGCTCGAGGTCCAAGGCTGACACTGAGTGACTTCCAGCCCTGCCAGCTAGGTGAGAGCCTGACAACGGGATCTGCTCGGGGTCTAGGTACACTTCGTCCTTTTGTACAAACTATGGCGACAGGATTGGCATGTTAAAGAATTTTATTAAAAATCAAAGTACCACTTACATGTTTCAAGTAAAAAAGCACTTCAAGTCGTCACCACTCCAGGTGAGACTTAGGGTCTCGCCCTCCATATTTTGGAGTCTATACCCTCCTGATTTCAATGCCTCTTTTATAATAAACGGTCCCTCCCAACTAGGGTTGAGCTTTCCCACGGTTGCAGACCTTCCTGCCGCATCCACCTTTTTCAGGACCAAGTCCCCCTCCACGAACTGTTTGACTCTGACGTGCTTGTCAAAGTACTTGATCATCCTCCTCTTCACCTCTTCCTGTCGGATGGCGGAAAGGTCCCGCAACTCCTCCACCATGTCA
Organism: Platanthera guangdongensis; assembly: GCA_039583875.1. Classification (NCBI taxonomy): domain Eukaryota; kingdom Viridiplantae; phylum Streptophyta; class Magnoliopsida; order Asparagales; family Orchidaceae; genus Platanthera; species Platanthera guangdongensis. Next base: position 5,222,935 of record CM077165.1, read on the forward strand.
AGAGAGAGCCCCAGCTCTTCCTCATTATCGGCTTGCCATTCTTCCCTGCCTTCCCCGGCTGCGATGACTCGAGGCATTTGTACCTCGAATTCCATAGGGAGTACTGCCTCGCACCCATGGGAGAGCTTGAAAGGAGTTTCTCCTATAGCTATGTTGGGGGTGGTCCTCAGGGCCCATAGAACCACGGGAAGCTGCTCCACCCAGCTCCCCTTCAGATTTTCTACTTTCTTCTTTAAGAGGTTAACAATGATCTTATTGGCGGCCTCCACCTGCCCGTTGCTCCTGGGGTGGTGGACCGAGGCGAACCTGAGGTCGATTCTAAGCTGTTCGCAGAAACTAGTGAACTCCGCGCTAGCGAACTGGGGCCCGTTGTCCGTGACAATGGCCTGGGGCAGCCCATGGTGGTAGATGATCTCCCCCCAAACAAAGTTTTTGATAACCTGGGAGGTCACCTTGGTCAGCGCTTTCACCTCCAACCACTTAGAGAAATAATCGATCATTACCAGCAGAAACCTCCTTTGCCCACTAGACTGGGGGAACGGTCCAACCAAGTCCATCCCCCAAATGGAAAAGGGCCAGGGGGTTGTGATACTCTTGAGTCGCTGAGCTGGCTGTAGCTGGAGGGTACAAACAGCTGACACTTGTGACATCTTCTTACGAACTTTGTCGCATCACGGCCCAGGGTGGGCCAGAAATACCCTTGCCTGACGATCCTTCCTTTCAGGGTCCGACTCCCGGAGTGACTCTCACACTCCCCGAAGTGGACTTATTACAAGATTCTTTGTACCTCCCCCTCGGCCACGCAATGAGCCAACATCCCCAAGAGAGTCTTCCTGTACAACTGCCCATCCCGGAGGAGGTAGTACGCTAATTTGTACCTGAGCTTCTTCTTGTCCACCACCTCCGGATACTCTCCTGTGGAAAGGAAGGTTGTGACCCGGTCCATCCATGAGGGCCGCTGATCTATCTTCATGAGCTCTCCCTCTTCGATGGAAGGGCGGAATAGGTCGATGATAGTCCCCCCCCCACCCAGGGACCATGCTTCGCAAGTTGGTCGACCTGCTCGTTCTCCTCCCGGGGCACGTGCTGGATAGAAAAAGTTTGGAATGTGCCAATGACCCCCTTCACTTTGGCTAAGTATAACCGCAGGGTAGGCTTTCTTGCCTCAAACTCCCCGTTGATCTAGGAAGTTACCACCATGGAGTCGGTAAGGACCTCCACGTCCAACACCCCTAGCTCCCTGTCCAGGCGCAGCCCTGCTATCACAGCCTCATACTCGGCCTGATTATTTATAATGGGGAAGTGCACCACCACCGTCTGCTCAATTCTAGTTCCATGGGGGCTCTCCAAGATAACTCCCACCCCCAGGGAATGCCTCCCCGAGGCGCCATCCACCTTCACCTTCCATGGGGTCGGACGAGCGAGCTCTTCCTCCGCCACTTCGATCACAAAATCGGCCAAAAACTCGGCCATCGCTTGAGCCTTGATCGAGAGGCAGGGGACGAAGGAGATGTCGAACTCACTCAAATCCACCGACCACTTGGCCAGCCTTCCAAAATGCTCCACCCCCTCAAAGATGTTGCGGAGGGGATGGTTAGTCACTACTCGGATGAAGTGTGCCTGGAAATATGGTCGCAGCCTTCGGGCCGAGATGACCAGGGCGAAGGCTAGCTTCTCCAAAATTGGATATCTGAGCTCGGCCTTCCTCAAGACCCGACTTACATAGTATATGGGGAGCTGCTTCTTCCCCTCTTCTCGAACTAGGATGGAGCTCAGGGCCTCCGCCCCGACCCCGAGATACAAAAATAGGTCCTCCGCCTCCTTCGGCCCTTGGAGCAACGAATCCTGCGTCAATTGCATCTTGAGGGCCTGGAATGCCTTCTCGCACTCCCTTGTTCACTCGAATTTTTGGCCTCCCCTAAGTGTTTTGAAAAAGGGGGAGCACTTCTCCCCAGCCTGGGAGAGGAACCTGCTTAACCATGCCAGCTTCCCTGTCAATCGTTGCACCTCCTTAGTATTCTGCGGCGACCCCAGGTCCACGATAGCCTTGACCTTATCAGGATTTGGTTCGACCCCCGCGGGGGTGAGGAGGTTCCCCAAGAACTTCCCCCTACTAGCCCCGAAGACGCACTTCAGGGGGTTCGATCGCATCTTGTACTTGCGTAGGGTGGCGAAGGTCTGCTCTAGGTCTTGGAGGTGAGAGTCCACATCCTGACTCTTGATCATGAGATCATCCACGTACACCTCCAGGTTCCTCCCCTTCTGTTCTTTGAAAACCCTGTCCATCATCTTTTGATAGGTCGCCCCTGCGTTCTTCATCCCAAAGGGCATCATTTTATAACAATAGCACCCATCACCTGTGATGAATGAGACATCCTTGATATCCGAGGGGTACATCCTGATTTGATGATAGCCTGAAAATACATCTAGAAAACTTATTATAGCAAAACCAACAGCTGAGTCAACCAGCGTGTCGATTCGAGGCAAGGGATAACAGTTCTTAGGACAAGATTTATTAAACAAAGAGAAGTCGATACACATACGCCATAGGTCATGTCCCTTCTTAACCATGACTACGTTGGAGACCCAGCCGGGGTATTGAATCTCAGACACGAAGCCGGCTTTGAGAAGCTTTGCCACCTCCTCTATGATGGGATCGGTCAGCTTGTCCGTGGTGGACCTCTTCTTTTGTTGGACGGGGCGTGCTCCCGGGTCCAAGTTGAGGCGGTGGCAAGCCACATCCGCGTCAACCACCGGCATCTCTGCGACGCTCCATGCGAAGATGTTCATGTTCTTTTGGATGCACGCCAACATCCTGCCTTGAGCTTTCAGGGTCAGCCCTCCGCTGACGCGGACCTTCTCCACCCTGCCATCACGAGTGAGGACCTCCAACTCCATCACCTCTTCCGTAGCTTCCAACCGGGACTGCTCCCCCCATTCTTCTACATCCCTCTCCTCTGGGACGAGGATCTCCGCCTCCACCTCTTCTTCCACGACCATCGCCTCGGTCGACTCCTCCCGATCTCCTCCTGCCACCTCAACCTCGGCGCAGCTCTCCGCTTCCAGCTCCTCCCTGCCAACTTCCTGTTCTGCCTCCTCCATCCTTCGCTCCATCTCCTCGGCCCCCTCTTGCCAAGAGATGGAGTTCACGGCGATGACGTAGCATTCCCGCGCCACCTTGGGGTCCCCCCTGACCCGGACCTGGATCCCCTCGGCATTGAACTTTAAGTACTGATGGAACGATGAGGGGACGCAGCGGAAGGCGCTGATGAGGGGCCTCCCTAAGATGGCGTTGTAGCTGCTGGGGGCATCCACGATTACGAACATGCAGGTCCTGGACTGCCCCCCAGGGTGACATGGAGCCCCACTCCTCCTTCTACCTCCTTTCTCTCCCCCGAGAATCCGAACAAGGGCCCATCCGAGGCCAACACCCTCTTCGCCTCCACCTTCATCACGTCAAACGCCTTCTTAAAGACAACATTGACAGAGCTTCCGTTGTCAACGAGGATCTGGGAGATGATAAAATTTTCGATGGCTGTCTGGATGACCAGCGCATCGCAAAATGGATCTTCATGATCTGGTATATCGCTCCTCGAGAAGGTGATCCTTTCTTCTGGGGGTGGGGTTTGGGATGTGGAGCCAACGCTCTGGCGATACATGATATGGAGGATCGCCCTCCGGGAGGCCTCAACCCCCCCTCCCCCTGTTGGATCCCTAGTTGATTTGGGCTAGGTCCACTAACTTAGGATGTGACCCATCATGTATAGTCTGGGTCAAGTTTTTGTCTTAGAGTCTAGGACAGTCCTCTATCTCAACTTCAGATGGACCAACCTTCCTCAAGACCATCAGGAACTCCAGATCTATCAGTTTTTCAGACTAAGTGAAATGAGTTCGACGTTCGTCGAACTCAGCTCGACGAAGGGAGTTCTGCGCTTGACGATCGTGAGACAATTCGTAGTGCTGAGCTCGACGAACTATGTTCTTTGCTCGACGAACACCGGGATTCTACCTCAAGCTTAACAAGACTACTTCAGAATTTCTCTAAGTCTAGCTTCCTGCTTCGGTTGACGAATTATATTCTGAGCTCGACGAACTTGGACCTCAAGTTCACAGCTTCTCAGGTCGACGAATGCTAATCTCTACTCGACGATTTTCGTACTCAGAGAATCTGTGTCGACACTTAGGGTTTGAGTCGACACCAGACGATTTGTGTCGACACCAGGATTTCAGTCGACACCAGCTTATGTCGACACCAGGATTTCAGTCGACACCAGCTTATGTCGACACCAGAGGATTTGTGTCGACACCAAGATCAATCTGTCGACACCAATTTGTGTCGACACAACATTTCAGCAGATGCAGAGTAGTTCGTCTTAGTCCAGAACTTTTCTCAGGTCGACGAATTTGATTCTCAGCTCGACGAATACTGTCTTACATTGAAGATTGTCTGTTCAACGAATGATGACTGTCAGCTCGAAGAACTCAACTCAGCTCGACGAACTCAGCTCAGCTCGACGAACTCAGTTCAGCTCGACGAACTCAGCTTAGCTCGACGAACTCAGCTTAGCTCGACGAACTCAAAACTCAGTTCGACGAATTATGTTCTTCGGTCGACGATTCCAGACTAGGTCTTCTTCCATTCCCGTCTCATTCCATGACGCTGATTCCTGAACATTTAATGTCAGTTCTTCCCAGAATACTACCGTTAGAATGTGAAGTTAATCCTGGATTATTACATGCCATTTTCCCATGGAAACAGTTGGGGAAATAATTAATTGGGGCTTCCTTTCCAGGGCGTCTGCCATTACTGCTTTATATTCAAAATTCGAATGTTTCTTATGAGACATAGAGATATACAGAAGGAGTGAGTAATACAGCAACACAGACAAAAAAAAAGGAGACAGACAGTGATTCAGACAACACAGAAAAAGGAATTCATTCTTGGCCCAGAGAGAAACTGATCAAGAAGAAGAAGAAGAACACTACATCAATATCAAGAGTCTTCTTCATCTACTTTTACTCAGGATAACTTCAAAGACAATACATTCATATCAGTCACAAGAAGTTCCTGGAGACTTTCTCTGGACCTGGAATTCTAGGTCTTTGAAAACCTATCACCCTGAAGCAGTGCTCCAACATTCTTCCTGATTCATTCTACATCCCAGGGGGAGCAAAGCTGCTAAACAACAATCCACAAGCCTTCTCATTTGACTTGAGAAAGAGAAGACCTCATCACCCTCTCACTCCACCTCTGTACAGGGTTTTAATTCCCTTCAAAATTATTCTGGTTGCAAGTCTCCCTCCAAAATACTTGAGGGTTTGGTTTTTGGGAACCTGATCAAAACCCCATTGGTGCCAGGAAACCTGATCAACCCCTTCCTGCAGTGGATTCCTACCAGGGTGGTAGAAGAGTGGACTACCCAGATTTGGGGAACCACTATAAAATTCTTGTGTCGTCTGGTTGCTTTCTTTTCCTTTTTGTTTTCTGGCCTTGCTCTGTGAATGTGCTGTGATTAGATAGTTGCTGCATCTTGGTTTATTGTATTTGCTTTCCTGCACACACACCTAAAATACAATAACAGTTGTAAAAGTTTTTAAATCACCAACATACTCTATTCACCCCCCTAGAGTATATCTGATCTAACTAACACCTTCAGGTAGTATCAAGAATACCTCCTGAACTTTCAATTGGTATCAAAGCAAGGTTGGTTAATAATACCACATCTTTCAGGTTGGTTAAATTACCAGACCTTACAGGTTGGTCAAATTACCATACCTGATTGGTTGTATAGGCTAACACCTGAACCCAAAGATCCTTTAGTTATATCTGTTTGTTTTTATTCTGTTATTGGACTTATCCTTCTCACAGACATGGCCCAAAACAAGGATTATACAATCATCAGACCTCCAATGTGCAATCTTAATAAGTTTGCCATCTGGAAGGCAAGAATTAGATTATATATGAACTCCATTGATGAGGATATTTTTTTTGACATTTCAACAGGTGTTCCTCTAGCTCCTGCAACTTTTGCCAGAACATCATCTAATATGAGTGCAGTACCACCTCCAGACAATACTGAAGCCCATAAGAAAGCCAAGATGGCTGATGCAAAGGCTATGAATATTCTAGCCCAAACAATGTCAGATGACATATTTCAGAAGGTGGCTGAGTGCACCTCAGCCAAGGCCATTTGGGACTCTCTCAACCAAATGGTAGCAGGCTAAGCTGATGAAAGAAAGGATAGAAGATCCAGTCTCATTTCTCTATATGAGAATTTCAAAAAGGATGAGACAGAATCTGTGGCTGAGATGTACAATAGATTAAGTTCAATCATCAGTGAACTCAAGACTCTTGACAAGGACATCACCTTAACTGAGGTGAATGACAAGATACTGATGTGTTTCCCCAGTTCATGGGATACCAGAATCTGGCCAATCAAAGAAGCCAGAAGCCTCAATGAGATTTCAAAAGAATCTCTGTTAGGCAAGCTGAAGTCATATGAGCAGCTTGTCAAATCAAGAGAGGCAGTAGAACAGAAGGCAACTACCCCAGTTAGGAAGGAGCACAACTTGGCCTTCAAAGCTTCTGAAGACAATGAAACATCTACATCCAATGAAGAGTTAATGAGTCGTTTTGCCAAAAGATTCTATAAAATGGCAAGAAAGGACTTTAGAAGAAAATCATCCAGGCAGGATGATAAGCCCAAATATGACAAGACACCAACTAAGGAGGTTGTGTGTTTTGGATGCAGAAAGCCTGGGCACTATATTTCAGAATGCCCAGAGAATCAGAAAAAGGACAAGGGCAGGGACAAGGATTGCAGAAGAAAACAAAGCAGCAGACCCTCCTCCAACAAACATAAAAGGAAAGACAAAGGATTTGTTGCTGAGTCCTGAAGTGACACAGAAGAGGAAACATCCTCCTCCAGCTCCAGTGAAGAAGAGGAAGAAGCCAGATCCAAGGAGGTGTGCCTAATGGCAATAGATGCCTCCAGAAGCAACTGTGGATCAAAAGAGGATTCTGAAGATGAAGGTGCCTCAGACTCAGAGGCTGATCAGGTGATTTCTAGTTTTGATTTCAATTCTGACTTATTTAAAGTAGAATTTAAAACTATGTGCATGGATCTAATAAACTCAGAGAAAGAAATAAAAACCTTGAGGACTAGACTAGAAAACCTTGAATCTGTTAGCACAGAAAATAGAAAACTAACTGATCAATTGACTCTAGCTAATGAACAAATAATCAAGTTAAAATCTGAATTATGTGAGGCAAAACAACTTGAGCAGTCTCTCAATGGGAGAAGCCTCAAGCTGATGGATATCACAAGCACAGTAAATGCCAGATTAAATGGCAGGCTGGTCTTGGGTGCTTCATCAGGTTTACCGCCCATAATAAAGAAGAATATACTTTCTACTCCCATAAAGTTTATCACTGCTAAAGGTAAAGAGAAACTAATTGAAAAACTCATGTCAGTAAACAAGTCAAATCCCCTAGACAATAGAAACAGAAAACAGAAGAAAGCTGTTAAAAACCAAGTTCAGCAGAATTCGTCGTACTCAGATCGACGAAATCCTGCAAGTTCGTCGAACCCCGATCGACGAATGCTGAACGCAAACTTCAGAAATAATTATTCGTCCTACTGCGATCGACGAACTGTGTATGGTTCGTCGAGCAGAGGTCGACGAACGTGGGACGCAGAAAATGACCATGGTCATTCTCTGAGTGGAGGTCGACGATCTCGTCCCCATTCGTCGAACTCTGGTCGACGAACTCACAATAATTCGTCGATCCCAGAACGACCAAATATAAATCATTTCTCCTATTGAAATTTTAAAGCAGCTAACAAGACATTTAATCCAGTAGCTGATTGGATAATTACACCTAGGAGATATCACCCTCTAGGGTATAAGTCTAAACCTGCCTTATCAGTCATTTCTAGTTTTACTTTTCAGCCAAACCAAGGACCCAAGGTAACATGGGTCAAGAACAATTGAGCTTTATTTTTTAATGCAGATACAGGTGAAGAGCTGTCCAAGGTTAAGTTAGACCTGGTACCTGGACAGTGGCTGCTCCAAGCACATGACTGACAGCAAAGCAAATCTCTCCAGCTATAAGTCCAAGCTAGGGCCAAAGGTGATATTTGGAGACTCAAAGAGTGGTCAGTCAGAAGGATATGAAAGAGTAAGCATTGGAGCAGTGACCTTCAAAAAGGTGACATATGTAAGAGGACTTAAACATAACCTTATATCCATAAGTCAATTATGTGATGAAGGTTATCAGGTACATTTCAACTCTACCTCTTGCTCTATTATAAATGATAAAAACCAAACTGTTTTAATTGGACTTAGACAAGGAAACATATATTTAGTAGATTTCATTTCTGCCACAACTGATATTTGTTTACTCAATATCACTAGTAACCAAAATGAGTTATGGCACAAAAGGCTAGGACATGTAAACCTTAAGAACATATCTAGGTTATCTAAAGACAACCTTGTTAGAGGTTTACCTTCTGGTCCCTACAAGAAGGAAAGCCTATGCAGGGCTTGTCAACTAGGCAAGCAAACTAAAACTAGTTTCAAATCCATTAATAAAAGTGATTCACCTAGGATATTGTATCTGCTTTATGTGGATCTTTTTAGACCCATTGCAGTACAAAGCCTAGGAGGGAAGTCTTACACCTTAGTCATTGTTGATGATTTCTCCAAATTCAGTTGGGTAGCCTTTCTGAGAGCTAAGTCAGATACATTCAAAGTTCTTATAGATTTTCTCAGGACCATACAGATTGAGTTCTCTACTCATGTTGCATTGATCAGAAGTGATCATGACACAGAGTTTGAGTCTCTTCTAATGCATGAGTTCTGTGAGAAGGAAGGTATCAGGCAGTGCTTCTCAGCTCCTAGAACTCCCCAACAAAATGGGGTTGCTGAAAGGAAAAATAGGACACTCATTGAAGCTGCAAGTACATTGTTAGCAGATGCTTACATGCCTCTATCCTTTTGGGCAGAAGCTGTAAACACAGCTAACTATGTCCTGAACAGATGTCTTATACATAAACTAAAACATAAGACCCCCCATGAATTACTTAAAGAAAAGAAACCTAAAATCACTTACTTTAAAGTTTTTGGTTGCATATGTTACATCCACACTAATAACAAAAGATACATTAGAAAATTTGAGGCTAAGGCTGAAGAAGGGATTTTTCTAGGATATTACCAAGTAAGCAAGGCCTATAGGATTTTCAACAAATCATCCCTTAAAATTGAAGAATCTGTCCATGTGTCTTTTGATGAAGCTAACATGTCTTATAAGGAGAAAGACATTTCTACCAATAGTCTTTTGCAGGTTTCACCAATGTGTGAGTCTATGGATGGACTAAACCTTACCCAAGAGGTTCCAACTCATCCCACTCCACAGGCTGCTGAGGATAGTGAAGAAGAAGTCCAAGAGGAAGTAACTGAACTTCCATCAACAGCCAGTACTATTCCTCAAGAGGAATTATTTACAGAAGCTGTTACTCAACCAACTCCACCAACTGACCTTGTCACACTTAGAGATCACCCCAGATCTCAAGTGATTGGAGACATTTCAATTGTTGTACAGACAAGACATCAACTCAATCAAGACTTGATGCATGCCTTTTTTCTCTCTCAAATTGAACCTCTCACCATCCATGAAGCTGAGCAAGATCCCCACTAGATTCTTGCAATGCAAGAGGAACTAAATCAATTTGAGAGATGTAGAGTTTGGGATTTGGTTCCAAGACCACATAACTACCCAGTTATTGGAACCAAATGGGTCTATAGGAACAAATTGGATGCACAAGGGAACATAGTAAGAAACAAAGTTAGACTTGTTGCTCAAGGCTATAGACAAGAGGAAGGAATAGACTATGACCAAACCTTTGCCCCTGTTGCAAGGTTGGAGGCCATTAGAATATTCCTAGACTATGCAGCCTACAAAAAGTTCAAAGTATTACAGATGGATGTCAAGAGTGCCTTTCTGAATGGTGTACTTCAAGAAGAGGTTTATGTAGAACAACCTCCAGGTTTTATCTCTCTAACTCAACCCTCTTATGTTTACAAATTGCATAAAGCTCTCTATGGTTTAAAGCAAGCTCCAAAAGCTTGGTATGAGACCTTAGCAAGCTTTCTTTTAGAGCATAAATTTACAAGAGGAACCATAGATAAAACCCTTTTCACTAGACATCATAAGGACCAAATCTTATTGGTACAAATATATGTGGATGACATTATTTTTGGTTCTACTGATCCCAAATTGTGCAAGAGGTTTGCTGACCTCATGCATTCCAAATTTGAGATGAGTAGCATGGGTGAGCTTTCCTACTTCCTTGGTCTCCAAGTGAAGCAGCTCCCTGATGGTATCTTCCTCTCCCAATCTAAGTATGCTAAAGAGCTTATTAAAAAGTTTGGGATGGGTGATGCTTCAGGAATGAAAACACCTATGGCTACCAATGCTGTTGTGGATTCTGATGCAGCAGGGAAACCTGTAGATCAGAAACATTATAGGGCAATTGTTGGATCCCTATTATACTTAACTGCTAGCAGGCCTGACATAATGTTTGCCACATGCCTTTGTGCTAGATTGCAAGTGAATCCTAAAGAATCTCATCTTATTTTTCTAAAAAGGATTTTGAGATATATAAAGAGTTGTCCTAGTTTAGGACTCTGGTATCCTGCAGAGTCAGAATTTGAGTTAACTGGATACTCAGATGCTGACTATGCTGTATGTAGAGTGGACAGGAAAAGTACCTCTGGAACTTGCCAGTTCCTGGGTATGAGACTTGTCTCTTGGTTTTGCAAAAAACAGACATCTGTGTCTACATCAACTGCTGAGGCAGAGTATATGGCTGCTGGCAGCTACTGTTCACAGATGCTATGGATACAAAACCAGCTCCTAGATTATGGTATCAACTTAAATAATTCAACCTTATTTTGTGATAATACTAGTGTTATTGCTATAGCTCAGAATCCAGTTCATCATTCTAGGACTAAACATATTGAAATAAGACATCATTTCATTAGAGATATTGTAGACAAAAAGAAGATTAACCTGATTCATATTCCCACTGACTTACAGAGAGCAGATATTTTCACCAAACCTTTAGATGAGAAAACCCATCTGTTCTTTATAAATCAACTGGGAATGCTTAATGGAGAAGAGTTGAATTAATTTCTGTCTGCATTCAACAAATTTTCCAGAGTTCGTCGAACGGAGTTCGACGAATTAGGGAAAGTTTGAGAGATTCTCGTCGACCGGAGTCCGACGAATTCTCTGCGTGGAAACAATTTTCGTCGACCGGAGATCGACGAACCTTGCTTCAAAAACCATTTCGTCGAACGGAGTTCGACGAACTGTTTTCAATTCTTCTAAATGAGTTCGACGAACTACTCACCTCTATCTTATTTCGTCGACCTCAGCTCGAAGAACTGTTTCTTTTCGTGGAACGGAGCTTGTCGATTCATATTCTGAAAATCCTATATCTAGGTTTTCTTCGACCTCCGTCCCGCGCTTTCAGTTCCTTTGCTATTGATCGTCATTTTCTCTGTGATTTTCTTTGCAGGTCATCAATGGCGATTCCTCCAGGAGCACTTGCGGCGATGAAGTTTGATGCAGCATTCTCCATGGATTTTGAGTCCTTCCAACATTCCGATCCAATTTTTCTTTATATCCTTGAATTACTTGAAGAATTGCATCTCAAGGACTTCATGACTCGCAGCATCAAGCTACACTCAACCGAGATAAGAGAATGGGTGTACACTGCCACCGTTTCTGAAGACGGAAATCTGACAGGACATATTGGAAACACTGCTGTTTCCCTGTCTCCAGCAGTACTCTCTGAAATTTTTGGACTGATCAATGGTGAAGACAACTTGGAAATGGACGCTGAGTAATATTCTGATATGTTGAAAGTAATGGGTTTCTCCGGCAGCAACCCTAATAAGCTTCTGAAGAAGCAACTGTCTGCCGCCTATGAATTTTTGGCCGACATTGTAGGAAAAATTCTGATGGGCAAGCACTCGGCACATGACTATATCACTCGCCATCAATTCCTGATTATGTGCGCAGTGCTCAACAAACGACAGGTCGATTGGGGCATGGTCTTCTTTGACCTAATCAAGAAGAAAACAAGCAAGAAGGAAGTCTGCTACGGCAGAATCCTGGGGTTTTTCCTCCAGGAAAAGGCCAGTGAATGTTTGGTCTCCCCGACCACATTCATCAATGCCAGCAAGCGCCTCACCTGCGCCTTGTTTGGCCGATGGGAGAGGACAATCACCAAACCCTCCAAGGGTTCCTCCTCCTCCATCAATGCTTCTGAGAGCACAAGGACCATCAAGGTCACTCCCTACCCTGACACTGAAGAGGCCATTCCTCCTCCCAAATCTCTTCCCACTCCTCCTGCACCTCAATTGACTCCACCCCAACATCAATCTCCACCGCTTGATCTTGCATATATCGCTATACCTCCAGTTTACCCCACTGAAAGACATATTACCTCACCTCCTCAATCCCCTCTTCCCCCACACCTATCCACTATTCCATCCTACACCATACCCACTGAACCACACACTATTCTCCCTCCATTATCCCCTCCCCATATTCTTCCTTCCTCCTCTGCTTCTATTCCCTCCACCATCCTTTCTCCACTTCTGGACTCCTCCACCATTCCCTCCATCATCTATCTTCTGACTCCTCTCATTCAAGCACTCATCACAGAGGCCATTACACCTCTGGTGAATTCCATTAATTCTTTATCTGCACAAATCACAGCCCTTTCTGTTGCTCCCTCTTCATTCAGGGGCCTGGCTCCAGGTTCTCCTGAACCCAGGCAAGGGGAGATGATCCATGATGAAGCTGGTGCAGCAGCTGCAGAGGTTGATACAGTTGATACAGTGCTTGATAATGCAGTTGCAGTTACAGATACAGATTTTGATTCTGAAAAAATTGATTTTATTCAATTTATGGACACTGACATTAGCTTTGATGAGTCAGTAGATACAATAACAACTGCTGGTGATTTCATTATACATCCCACAGTTAATTTATCTGAGTTACTTCATACCTTTGATTCTGTATATATGAAGTTTCCTTCAGCAGAGGTTGCTAAGACATATTTGGCTATTGTCCAGTATACCTCTCCAGCCAGTCCAGCAGTTGCCAGGCATCTTTGTGACACCTTTGCTGCTCCTACTGCTGTCCCAATTCCTGTGTCCATTCCAGAAATCTGCTCTGTCCCAGATTTTGTCTTGGATGATTCTCCCATGCCTGATCTGGATGAGCTCATTCTGGCAGACATTGAAGAAGAGAACAAGGCAGCAGCTGAAAGCTTTATCTCTACTATTGTTGAACCCTCACCCTCTGAACCTTCTATCCACCCTCAAGAAAAACCTCTTATCATTCCTGATGACACTCTGAGGAAGTTGAATGCTCTGTATGACAATCCTCAGAGTTCAGGTTCTGATGATGATAATGATGATGAATCAGATGAGGAGGCTGCTAAAAAGAAAAAGAAGTTGCTTTCTAAGAAAAGGAAGGCTCCTCCTCCTCCTGCTCCCAAGCCTAATCCCACTGCAGACACTCCATACTATATTCTGCACAATGTTGCTCCTTACAAAGGGATTCCTGCATGGATGTGGCTATCAAAGAACCAGCAAAAAGAGAAGAAGAGGAGTAGGAGATACTCTCCTCCCCCAGTTCATAGATACAGAAAGGATCCTCCTCCTCCTCCTCCTCCAGCAGCAGGTGCCTCTGGCTCTGGCCCTCAGAGATCTGCCCATATTCAAACTTATCAGAGACAAACAGGGAGATCTTCTGGTGGTAGTCAGCCAAGGCCACCATCTTCAGGCAGACAACACCTTCAACAACAGCAGCAACACCAGGAATCTAAGGAACATGAAGCTGAAAGGCCCTATTCTCCTCCTGAAGATCCAGAAATAGCCAACACAGCCAGAATGGCAAGGTTCCAAGAGATCATTGGCTTATCTCTAATCAACAAAGCTAAAGCTGAAGGCAAGGACACAACAAGCTTAACTACTATGTCTCAGTACAGGAGAGATGAGCTAAAGAGATTTATGAAAACAAACAAGCTACTCAATGTTGATGAGTACATGCATCTTCACCCAGAAGCAGTTGTCCCCAGAGACACTTCACTGAACATTATAGGGGCAGCTGACATGACTATGACCAAGGCTCAAGCTTCAGATCCCAATACTGAAATCATATTCAAAAAGCCAGGAGATAAAGCACCAGAAGGCAAGCTAAAACAGAAGAAGACAGAGAAGTAATTTTGTGGTTATTTCATTTCTGCTTCTATTTCAGACTATATCTTGTACTAAAATAAAGCCTGTATGTATATATATATCTGATGCATGTGTTGTAAATTTTCTGCCAGATATATTTCTTAATTTTGCTTTGTTTTTTTTCTGTTTGTTCTTTGCTTGGAGTCTCTGTTAGTGACCTCACCCAAATAGGGGGAGATTGTTGGATCCCTAGTTGATTTGGGCTAGGTCCACTAACTTAGGATGTGACCCATCATGTATAGTCTGGGTTAAGTTTTTGTCTTAGAGTCTAGGACAGTCCTCTATCTCAACTTTAGATGGACCAGCCTTCCTCAAGACCATCAGGAACTCCAGATCTATCAGTTTTTCAGACTAAGTGAAATGAGTTCGACGTTCATCGAACTCAGCTCAACGAAGGGAGTTCTGCGCTCGACGATCGTGAGACAATTCGTAGTGCTGAGCTCGACGAACTATGTTCTTTGCTCGACGAACACCGGGATTCTACCTCAAGCTTATCAGGACTACTTCAGAATTTCTCTAAGTCTAGCTTCCTGCTTCGGTCGACGAATTATATTCTGAGCTCGACGAACTTGGACCACAAGTTCACAGCTTCTCAGGTCGACGAATGCTAATCTCTACTCGACGATTTTCGTACTCAGAGAATCTGTGTCGACACTTAGGGTTTGAGTCGACACCAGATGATTTGTGTCGACACCAGGATTTCAGTCGACACTAGCTTATGTCGACACCAGGATTTCAGTCGACACCAGCTTATGTCGACACCAGAGGATTTGTGTCGACACCAAGATCAATCTGTCGACACCAATTTGTATCGACACAGCATTTCAGCAGATGCAGAGTAGTTCGTCTTAGTCCAGAACTTTTCTCAGGTCGACGAATTTGATTCTCAGCTCGACAAATACTGTCTTATATTGAAGATTGTCTGTTCAACGAATGATGACTGTCAGCTCGAAGAACTCAACTCAGCTCGACGAACTCAGCTCAGCTCGACGAACTCAGTTCAGCTCGACGAACTCAGCTTAGCTCGACGAACTCAGCTTAGCTCGACGAACTCAAAACTCAGTTCGGCGAATTATGTTCTTCGGTCGACAATTCCAGACTAGGTCTTCTTCCGTTCCCGTCTCATTCCATGACACTGATTCCTGAACATTTAATGGCAGTTCTTCCCAGAATACTACTGTTAGAATGCGAAGTTAATCCTGGATTATTACATGCCATTTTCCCATGGAAACAGTTGGGGAAATAATTAATTGGGGCTTCCTTTCCAGGGCGTCTGCCATTACTGCTCTATATTCAAAATTCGAATGTTTCTTATGAGACATAGAGATATACAGAAGGAATGAGTAATACAGCAACACACATGCAACAAAAAAAAGGAGACAGACAGTGATTCAGACAACACAGAAAAAGGAATTCATTCTTGGCCCAGAGAGAAACTGATCATGAAGAAGAAGAAGAAGAACACTACATCAGTATCAAGAGTCTTCTTCATCTGCTTTTACTCAGGATAACTTCAAAGACAATACATTCATTTCAGTCACAAGAAGTTCCTGGAGACTTTCTCTGGACCTGAAATTCTAGGTCTTTGAAGACATATCACCCTGAAGCAGTGCTCCAGCATTCTTCCTGATTCATTCTACATCCTAGGGGGAGCAAAGCTGCTAAACAACAATCCACAAGCCTTCTCATTTGACTTGAGAAAGAGAAGACCTCACCACCCTCTCACTCCACCTCTGTACATGGTTTTAATTCCCTTCAAAATTATTCTGGTTGCAAGTCTCCCTCCAAAAGACTTGAGGGTTTGGTTTTTGGGAACCTGATCAAAACCCCATTGGTGCCAGGACACCTAATCAACCCCTTCCTGTAGTGGATTCCTACCAGGGTGGTAGAAGAGTGGACTACCCAGATTTGGGGAACCACTATAAAATTCTTGTGTCGTCTGGTTGCTTTCTTTTCCTTTTTGTTTTCTGGTCTTGCTCTGTGAATGTGCTGTGATTAGATAGTTGCTGCATCTTGGTTTATTGTATTTGCTTCCCTGCACACACACCTAAAATACAACAACAGTTGTAAAAGTTTTAAAATCACCAACATACTCTATTCACCCCCCCGCCCTCTAGAGTATATCTGATCTAACTAACACCTTCAGGTAGTATCAAGAATACCTCCTGAACTTTCACCTCCCCCTCCGCCCCGTGGATCACCGTGATCCCTCCTCGTGTCCCGACATCCACCCGGTCTTCACAACGGTCCTCCTCCGCCCGAGGCAGGACCTCCTCGATCCTTACTTTATGACTCCTTTGCTGCTGCTACTGCTCCCTCTTTCCCCTCATTTCGAGGAACTCCGGGCACGTGGCTGTGGCGTGCCCTTCCTCTTGATGGAAGTCGCAGTAGGGCAACTCCACCCTAACTTCTCTCCTCCTCCTTCTCATTACTCTCCTCCTCTCCCCTATGGCTATGGCCATAGCCTGTTCTTGATCGAGGAGTCGAGGCCTCTGCTCCCGCCTCCAACCCGGGGGGTGGAATTAATCTTGCCCCCTTGTTGGCAATCCCTTCCTTGGTACCCTCTCTGTGGCCCCTATCATTGCCACTCGGGCCTCCAACCCAGCCGACAGTCGGGCTCCTAATGCCCCTACCGGGGCTGCTGCTGCCCCTGGAGCTGCCTCTGCTCCCTCTGCCGGGACTCGGCTCTCCTCTCGTCCTACCCACTTCCGCCTCTTGGCTCCTTCTCCTCCTCCGTGGCCCACCTGGCCAGCTTCCGGGCAAACTCCGGATTTGACGCCTCCCAGTCAACTTCTCTCGCCGCCCTCTCCATCAACTCCTCGTAGGAGAGGGGGGCACTCTTTTCAGCTCCATCCTGAAGAAACCATGATGCAGCCCTCGGGTGAAGTCCATCATCAGACTGTGGCTCGACATTTCCTGGACCTGGGTGACCTCCTCCTGGAACCGGTCGACGTAGCTCCCCAACTTCTCATTCACTCCCTGCTTGATGTGCAACAGGGACTCAGACTCCTTCTTCCTCCTCTTCGAGGTAGTTAACCTCAACATGAACCCCAGGCACAGGTCCTCGAAGCAGTAGATGGAGCTGGTCGGCAGTTGGTGAAACCACTCCCTCGCCTTCTCCTTGAGGGTGATGGCGAAGAGTCGGCACTTGAACCCATCCAACATCTGCCGGATTGAGACCACGTCCTCAAACCACGGGACGTGTTGGACCAGTTCTCCCTTCATGGTGTAGTAGGAGATCTCAGGTTCCCTGAACCCCTCCGGAACTGGACCAGAAGAGTCCAACTCGCTGAAGGGGCTAACTCCCCCTACCGGGCGAGCCGGCGCGTCTCGCTGGTCCAACTCGCCGATCCGGCCTCCACCTGCCGAGTCGGGGAAGAGCTCGCGCCCGGGGAGCTCACACCCCCAGCCCTCCTCGGTAACTTCCTTCCCAGCTTGCCTACCGGGGGCGTCCTCGCCCAGGGAGGGGGCTGAAAGAATTGGTTTCAAGATGTTCTAAACACCTAGAGGGGAGGGGGTGAATAGGTGCAATTCTTTTTCCAACTTAGGCAGATAATTCTATCTAGTTCAGCAATGTATTCGGCAGAAAGTATAACACAACATTCACATACACAACATTCACAGATTGCACACCAGTTTTATAGTGGTTCCCCAAATGATGGGTACATCCACTTTCCCCCTTCGCCTATCTAGCAGTGTACTAGATTCGGCTTAACTTCCTTCCTTCTTCTCAGATCCGCAGATCTTACAGCTCAGAACTAAGAATGGTTCCTACAACTCAGAGTGAATCCACACTCCTACAACTCAGGCACAAGCCCTACCTCAGCCTCTACCACAGGCCTACAACTCAGAGTGACACCCCACTCCTACAACTCAGGCAACAACCCTACCTCAGCCTCTTTCACAGGCCTACAACTCAGGGAATATATTCTCCTACCTCAGGCACACAGCCCTACCTCAGCCTTTATAATTTAGGCTTACAACTCAGAGATGTAAATCTCATACACTCAGATCTAGCACAGATCCAACAAAATTGTTGATGAAAAGTTGTTGATATCTTCAACCAGATGGAGAGAGAATTAGTTGAAGGCTTCTTGATCAGTTCTTGATAGAACTGATTTCTTAAGGATCAACCTGACTTAGCTTTCTTCAAAGCTTCTTGAATCTGAACACAGTAGGGTTGATCTTCTTGATGTTGGAGTTGATCTTCAATCTTCCTCCTTCAGAAATTAATCTGAATTCTTCAGGCAAACTGTTCAGGATCTGCCTTCACTGGATGAGATCTTCTCTCCTTCTTGTTTTTCTCTCTCTACAATCTGTTGATTGTTTCTTTCTCTTCTTCTGGATTCTCAATCCTTCAGAGATAATAATAGATCAGCTATCTGTGATCTGTTGTTGTTCTCTCTCTTTTTTTATCTATCTCTTTTTGATTGTTGAGAGAGCACATCTATTTATAGGCTTCATCCATGGTAACCGACTGTTCCGGTTTCAAACTATCTTCTGACACCTCTGATAGGTGTGACAACAATGTCAGTAATGACAGCTGTCAAGTCTTCACTTGTATTACTTCAGCCTTCATTGAACTTTGACTCAGCAGCAAAAAATGTTGACTGAATTCTTCATATGTGTCGACACACATAGTCCATATGTCGACACAAGTCTTGTTCTTGTCGACACAAACACTCATTGTCTTGACAAAGTTGGTGTCGACAGAATTCTTGTGTGTGTCGACACAAGTTTTGTGTGTCGACAAAGTCATTGTCGACAGAATTCTGGAATGTGTCGACAACTTCTCTGTGTGTCGACACAGCTCCTGATAATGTCGACACAAGTCTGGCCCTTAGTGTCGACACAACATTGTCGACAGATTTTCCGTGTGTCGACACAAATTCTGGATGTCGACATAAGTCTGGCCCTTGGTGTCGACACAGCGTTATCGATAGATTTTCTGTGTGTCGACACAAATTCTGGATGTCGACACAATCTGGCCCTTGGTGTCGACACACCGTTGTCGACAGATTTTCTGTGTGTCGACACAAATTCTGGATGTCCACACAATCTGGCCCTTGGTGTCGACACAACCATTCCCAGGTGTTGACACTTGTACTTAGAAAATTTTCCTTTCCATATTCTTAATCTGCACATGATAACTCAAAATAACATCAAATACAACTTGATGCATATCATTGAGTTAGGTGAGACTTCTCCAAATCTGGTACACATTATCCAATGTACCCAACAGGGGCGGGTGCGATCTGGATAGTTGGAGTCGAGCACTCGGCATGCGTGTCGAGTGTGAAGTTGACGAGGCCCAGCACCTCGTTCCTGAAATCTTCGAACATCCCCACCGTGGCCAGAGGTGGGGGCGGTGGCGAGTCCTACCTGTCAGATCCTTGTCCTCCTATCATCAAGCTCGTTGAAGGTTTTCTATACTGACCACGCTCCACACTCACTGCAACAAAATGTTGAAACCGAAAAATGGTCTCCTGTGGAGTTCCCCCTTGGGGAAGGGGTGATCGCGCACCTACATCGCTCATGCAAGCAAAACAATAAGGGAAACAAGAAAGAAGTAAACCAAGGGCTCAGCGGGGAGGTCCCACCACACACCAGGAAGATCTTAGAGCGCTTTCCCTTCTTAGCCAAAGGACGAGCTAAGGTATCCTCAGAAAGCGCTTGAAAGATGGATCAAGAGGGAACTAGCAGCATGTTTTCTGAGGTACCCCTTGTGTCCTATTTATAGATTTCTTAAAACGGCCCGCAAATAGCCTACTCCCGCTGTCCTGAACGGCTATGTGCAGTCCAGGTTGGCCTGCCAACAGCGTAACTCCGCTGTTCTGAAAGGCTATGGGCAGGCCAGCGGGGGCAAAATAGTAAAAAGTACCTCATAGGCCTGGGCGAGCTCGGCCACCCATGAAGATCCTGCTCGTCTGCTGTCTGCCGAGCTCCATAGGGCGAGTGCGAGCTGGCTACTGTGCTCTCCCTTCGATCTGCCTTCAGTAGTCGAGCTCCGCTCGACGAAGCCCGGGCCTGGCTCGGCGAATGTTGAGCTCGGGGTCGCGACGAATGTCGTGCTCGGGTTCGGCTTTCCCTACCGAGCTCGCCTACTGCCTTTAGATTCCTCTGCTGAGCTCGCCCGCTGCTTGGGCAATCTGAACCGACCGGTCTGGTTCCTAGCGACTGTTAAAATTTCTCAAAGTGGTCAGCAAGATAGCCCAAAGCCAAATTAATATTCTCAGCACTACCCAGTTCACACTTTGATCTAGCAGAAACCGAAGGAGCAAACTCAACACACCAAACACATGGAAGAATAAGCAGATCTTATATTCATTTACTCTTCTTTACAAGACAAGGTATACATAGCGAGACATGATTTCGCTAGTACACAAGCTATAACAGAAAGCACAAAAACAAGCCAGGCGGATAGCACTGGAACCCGCCGAGACCGCCAAAGTCGCCAAGTCCTCCAAAGCCGCCCGAGCTGAAGCTGCAACATGCCGAATAGACACGGAGTCCGCCGAGGTTGCGAGGTCGCGCGGACACACCGTTATTCGCCTACTGCCGAGGAACTGAAGAACAGACCGCCTACCCGCCTGAGACTGGCGGACAGGTTATTGGAACTTGACAAAGATGAAGCAGAGAACTGACAAGCCGCAGAGCGACCTGCTGAAAACCACAGAGACTGCACACTTCCAAGCACTTGACCGATGTCAAAGCCAAACTCCTGGCTTCTTGAAGCTAGTCGCACGACCTGCACACAATAAACAGTTAACTCTGATTCAATCCGCACGGACAGAAAACTGAGACCGCAGCACTTTGACGAGCCCCCACTTACTGTTCACTCAGTTACTGTAGACGTACCGGGGGGGGGTCCTATTTATAGGCGAGGTGAGGAGTGTGGTCACCGCCCTAGTGGATAGAGACACCGCCCCAGCCCGCACACTAATAAACACCCGTCCGCTGAGTCCGCAAGGACCTAGCCAGATTCCAAGGAACAACCCGCCAGGAGCAAGGTACTGATCACAACAAGGCGGACTAGACTCACACTATACGGACAAGGTACAGTCTGCACAGTTCGCACAGTCCACAACATCACCATAAGGACAGCCACAACCCCTTCAACAATAGTCCGTACACTAAAGAGGTAGTCCGCATAGTACATGACCAAGCCTCCATCCGCCACAAGTCCACGACCAAAGGCAGGGTTAGCAACGGTCCGCCCGGTCAACAGCGGACTTGGCAGATACAGCAGACACACTGGACTTGTCACAGAATGTGACCAAGTCCAGTAAATCACAAAGGGCCTAACGCGAGCTTGGCGGACAAGGATCAGTCCGCCAAACACCCAAAATGAAAACACCAACACTCCTCCAGAGTTAAGGTAGCATCTGCAAGCAAATTCGCACGGCTACCCAAACGACCAACTGCCGGACTCCACACACCAATCCGCCACAACAACAACACTGTTGTACTACCAGAGCTCGGCAAGGCCACATCCAAACTCCTAAGGCCAGTCCGCAACAATGGACACCGCGGACACGCCAGTCCGCAAGCCTTCTGCGGATAGGACCCAATCCGACGGTTTTCACACAAGCTTGCAACATGGCCACTGAACAGAGCACTGCCTACAGCCTGCAAACCTCTGTCCGCTCAGGCCGCTCCTCAATCAGCCAAGCCTCCAAGAAAGCCAACACCCTGTCCGCTGACACAGTTTGCCCAGGCCGCGGACACAGGCCGCACACTGGCCGAACAGGCCGCTCCTCAATAATAGCCAAGCCAGCACCCAGAACGCAACCAAAAGTCCGCCCATGCCGAGGACGGAGACCGCTCAGGCCGCTCAACAAGGCCAGACCAGCAAGGCAGCCAACGCCCTATCCGCAGACATCAATACGCTTAGGTCGCTCAGAAGAACAGCCAGATCCCAGGCCTATCACCAGGCCACATAACAGCAGCTGTCCGCCCAGTCCGCCCAGTCCGCCCAGTCCGCCCAGTCCGCGGACTCTGCCCGCTCAGGCCGCCCGGCCTGCCCATCAACCACTTCCACTTCACAAATTTCAACACTCCCCCTTGAAGTGATAAGTGGTGACCAAGCCCAACAAGCTGCGCAACTGCTCAAAAGGCCCCTTCGACAATGGCTTCGTGAAAATGTCAGCAAGATTATCTTCACTCCGAACATGCCCGACCAGAAGAGATCCCTCCAACACCTTCTCCCTTATAAAGTGGTGATCGATCTCAATATGCTTGGTCCTAGCGTGACACACTGGATTGTTTACCAGCTTGAGAGCACTCTCATTGTCACCTCGGAGTAAAGTTGGCCCTTGCACTTCTTCATGCACATCCTCTATAAGGCTCGTCAACCAAATGGCTTCCCAAGCAGCCAAGGTCGAAGCCTTATACTCTGCCTCCGTAGTTGAGATGGACATCGAGTCCTGCTTCTTGCTACACCATGAGATGCTAGCTGATCCGCAAGTGAACACATAACCTGAAGTTGACCTTCGATCATCTGAATCACCGCCATAGTCAGCATCTGTGTACCCAAGCAAGGCAAAATCCGAGTCCCTTTTATAGAGAATTCTCATGTCAGAAGTTGTCTTGACATACTTCAGAATGTTCTTTGCCGCCACTAGATGAGACTTCCTTGGTTTAGCCATAAACCGACTTACTCGGCCAACAGTGTAAGCAATGTCTGGCCTTGTAATCGTCAGGTAGATCAAGCTTCCAATAAGAGCCCTGAACACCAAGGGGCCGGAAAGAATCCTTCCCTCATCTCGTCGAAGTTTCAGCCCATGATCCAGTGGAGTAGAGCAACTCTTTCCTTCGCCCATGCCGAACCGCTTCACAATGCGATCTGCATATCCTCTTTGGCAAATGAGTATACCGCTCTTCCTCCTCTCCACTTCAAGACCGAGAAAGTGATGAAGCTCTCCCAAGTCTTTCATCTCGAAGCGTATAGCAAGCTCAGCACTGAGCCTTGCTACTTCCCCCTCCGAATTCCCTGTGATGATCATGTCATCCACATACAGCAGGACCAACACTTGAAGCTCCCCCTTCTTCTTGACGAACAAGCTAGAATCTGAGTTGGACGCAAGATAACCGCAGAATTTCAAATACTTTGCTATCTTCCCATACCAAGCTCTAGGAGCTTGCTTCAACCCATAGAGAGCCTTCCTGAGCTTGCAGACATAGTCCAGATGAACTTCAGAAACAAAACCAAGTGGCTGATCCATGAAGATGTCCTTGTCAATCTCTTCGTAAAGAAAAGCATTCTTCACATCAAGCTTCCACATCCTCCATCCCTTGCTAGCAGCCAAGGCGATCACCACTCTAACTGAAGTCATCTTTGCAACTGGACTAAACGTCTCCTCATAGTCTTCTCCATACTGCTGTGAGAATCCTCGAGCAACCAGGCGAGCTTTGAACCTATCAATGCTCCCATCAGCCTTCTTCTTCAACTTAAACACCCACTTGCAAGTCACTTGAGTAATGCCATCAACCTTGGGCACAAGATCCCAGGTTTCATTCTTCTTGAGAGCAGCAATCTCTTCCTTCATAGCATCTTCCCACTCCTTGACCCCAGTGGCTTCATTGTAGTTTGCAGGATCTCGCTCATCCAGAGGACCTGCAAAGAAGCAGGAGACAAAACTCACTGCATTCCCATCACAGTAACGAGCCGGTGGCTTAATAACCCTCTTCGATCTCTGAAGGGTCTGCTCCTTGCTTACTACCTCCGTTGATTCTTCAGGCTCAACTCCTACTTGGGGCAAGCTTTGAGCAGTGCTTCCCCTGCTTCCTGAGCCATAAGGCTCAGCCTCAGAGTTTGAAGCAACAGGAGCTGCTGGTGAAACAACAAGCTCCTCTTCCAGGCCTTCAGCAGCCACCATCGGTTCTTCATCAACCTTGCTTCCGATTAGATCAACTGAGCCGCCTCCATACAACGTCAGCTCGCCAAAGACAACGTCTCTTGACACAACGAACTTCTTCGTCGCAGGATCCATGCATTTTCATCCCTTCTTCCGCTCATCGTAGCCAACAAAGACAAGCTTCCTTGCCTTTGCATCCAGCTTAGTCCGTGAAGCATCCGGGACATGCACATAGCAAGTTGAACCGAACACCCGAAGGTGTCCCACACTAGGCTTATCCTTCTGCAAAAACTCAATAGGAGTCTTCATGTTGATCGGGCTGAGTGGCATCCGATTGATGACATAAGAAGCACCAGACATCCCCTCCGCCCAAAAGGACCTTGGAATGTCTTTCGCATGAAGCCAACATTTGCAAGTCTCCATCAAATGACGGATCTTGCGCTCCGCTACTCCATTTTATTGTGGAGTGTGAGCACAAGTGAGCTCTCGTTGGATCCTGTGCTTCCTGCAGAAGTTAGAAAACTCGGAGGAGATAAACTCACCACCGTTATCTGTTCTAAGCTTCTTGATCCGCAAGCCAAGTCGGCCCTCCACTAGCTCCTTGAACTCCACAAACAAACGGAAGGTTTCAGACTTCTCCTTCAAGAAATAAACCCAAGTATATCTTGAGTAGTCATCAATCAGGACAAGCATGTATCTGCTTCCACCAAGGCTGGCAGTGACAGTTGGTCCCATCAAGTCGCCATGAATGCGCTCCAATGGTTGCTTGCTCCTTGTTTGTGATTTATCAAACGGAAGGCGATGTGCCTTACCGTATTGACACCCCGCGCAAACATGCCCGTCACCAAAGGAGGACAACTTAGGCAAGCCTCTCACCAAACTTCTACTAGCCATAGCCTTCAGCTTGTCCATTTCTATATGCTACAACCTCTCATGCCAGATAGCAGTGCTATCGTTGGCTCTCATACGATCAACATAAGGATTAGTTGCAAGAACAAATAACTACTGAAACGTTGCGAAAGAACCTCACGTCTGTTGGCCCAAACAGAACGTGATAACCAGCATCTACTGCATTAGTCACAGAGAAGAGGTTCTTCTTCATGCCCGGTACGTGATACACACTCCTTAATGTTTGTGGCCCCTGATCACTACGCAAAGACACAACCCCTCTTTCTCTACTACATAAACAATGTTATCAGCAGTTATGATAGCTTCGTTACCTGAGTATGCTTGAAGGGAAGAGAACTTCAACTTGTCTCCGGTGAGGTGATGACCACACCCGGAGTCCACGATCCATTCGCCGTTGAAGTCCTCAGCAGACAAGGCATGGACACAAGTGCCCGTCATGAAGGCTCCACCCCATTTTGCTTGCTCACTCTTAGAGCAAGATTCCTCCTTTCCTGCAGCATGCCCAGGCTGCAGCTTGACCTTGCAGTCCCGCTTGAAGTGCCCTCGCTGATGGCACCTGTAGCACTTCAAGTTCTTCCTCCAGTCCTTCTTTGGAGCAGCGCTCCTCTCCGGCTGATAAGAAGTTGAAGGCTCATTCTCAGCGCGACCTGCTTCTTCTTCTTCCCTTCCCATCTTTTCTTCTTCTTGCTTGTGAACAACGCTTCACTACCACCTTCAGAGACAATCATTCTTGTCATCTGCCTTGCCAAACTTTCCTGCGAAGCAAGCAGGTTCTCAAGCTCCAGCAAGGATGGTTGAGTTGCCCACCCTTGAACAGACGTTACAAAGGCAACATATTCCTTCTGCAAGCCGCGGATAATGTACCTTTTCAACTTAGCCTCCGAGATAGGCTCATTAGGGTCAAGCGCTGATATCTCTGTGCACAAGCTTTTCATCTTCAAGAAGAACTTTGAGATAGTAAGGTCTCCTTGAGTTGTTCTGGCCAACTCATTCTCCAGAAACTGAAGTCTGGCCACATTCTTCCTATTGAACAACTCATCAATAGTTGTCCAAATATCAGCAGCAGACTCACATCCAATGATGTGATCAAACAGTTCTGGTGAAACAGCTCTCTTGAGAACAAACTCCGCTTTTACATTTGTTTTTCTCCAGAGCTTCACCTGCTCAGCAGTACCAAACGCAGCAGTAACTTCCTATCTGTCATCACCACCGACGACCTCCCACAGCTCCTCGCCAAGAAGAAAACTCTTCATACACGACTTCCACTTCTTGAAGTTATTCGTGGTCAAGAGTTCAATGCCAAGACCCCTTGCATAGCTCCCTTCCATTGCAACAACCTTGGTTAGCTAATCAGAAGCACATAGCAACAATAGAGCAACAACAACCGTTGATCACCGCTCAAGCAACTGAACCTGGCTCTGATACCATGTTAAAATTTCTCAAAGTGGTCAGCAAGATAGCCCAAAGCCAAATTAATATTCTCGGCACTACCCAGTTCACACTTTGATCTAGCGGAAACCGAAGGAGCAAGCTCAACACACCAAACACATGGAAGAACAAGCAGATCTTATATTCATTTACTCTTCTTTACAAGGCAAGGTATACATAGCGAGACATGATTTCGCTAGTACACAAGCTATAACAGAAAGCATAAAAACAAGCCGGGCGGAGAGCACTGGAACCCCCCGAGACCGCCAAAGTCGCCAAGTCCGCCAAAGCCGCCCGAGCTGAAGCTGCAACACGCCGAATAGAGACGGAGTCTGCCGAGGCTGCGAGGCCACGCAGACACACCGTTATTCGCCTACTGCGGAGGAACTGAAGAACAGACCGCCTACCCGCCTGAGACTGGCGAACAGGTTATTGGAACTTGACAAAGCTGAAGAAGAGAACTGACAAGCCGTAGAGCGACCTGCTGAAAACCGCAGAGACCGCACACTTCAAAGCACTTGACCGAAGTCAAAGCCAAACTCCTGGCTCCTTGAAGCTAGCCGCGCGACCTGCACACAACAAACAGTTAACTCTGATTCAATCCACGCGGACAAAAAACTGAGACCGCAGCACTTTGACGAGCCCCCACTTACTGTTCACTCAGTTACTGTAGACGTGCTGGGGGGGGTCCTATTTATAGGCGAGGTGAGGAGTGTGGTCACCGCCCTAGTGGATAGAGACACCGCCCCAGCCCGCGCACTAACAAATACTCGTCTGCTGAATCCGCAAGGACTTAGCCGGATTCCAAGGAACAACCCGCCAGGAGCAAGACACTGATCACAACAAGGCGGACTAGCCTCACACTATGCAGACAAGGTACAATATGCACAGTTCATACAGTCTGCAACATCACCATAAGGACAGCCACAACCCCTTCAGCAATAGTCCGCACACTAAAGAGGCAGTCCGCATAGTACAAGACCAAGCCTCCATCCGCCACAAGTCCACGACCAAATGCAAGGTTAGCAACAGTCGGCCCGGTCAACAGCAGACTTGGCGGATACAACAGACACACTGCACTTGTCACAGAATTTGACGAAGTCCAGTAAATCACAAAGGGCCTAACGCGAGCTTGGCGAACATGGCTCAGTCCGCCAAACACCCAAAAAAAAACGCCAACACTCCTCCAGAGTTAAGGCAGCATCCGCAAGCAAATTCGCACGGCTACCCAAACGGCCAACTACCGGACTCCACACACCAGTCCGCCACAACAACAACACTGTTGTACTACCAGAGCTCGGCAAGGCCACAACCAAACTCCTAAGGCCAGTCCGCAACAACGGACACTGCGGACACACCAGTCCGCAAGCCTTCTGCGGATAGGACCCAATCCGCCAGTTTTCACACAAGCTTGCAACATGGCCACTGAACAGAGCACTGCCTACAGCCTGCAAACCTCTGTCCGCTCAGGCCGCTCCTCAATCAGCCAAGCCTCCAAGAAAGCCAACACCCTGTTCGCAGACAGCAGTTCGCCCAGGCCGCGGACACAGGCCGCACACTAGCCGAACAAGCCACTCCTCAAGAACAGGCAAGCCAGCACCCAGAACGCAACCAAAAGTCCGCCCATGCCGAGGAAGCAGACCGCTCAGGCCACTCAATAAGGCCAGGCCAGCAAGGCAGCCAACGCCCTATCCGCAGACATCAATACGCTTAGGCCGCTCAGAAGAACATCCAGATCCCAGTCCTATCACCAGGCCGCATAACAACAGTTGTCTGCCCAGTCCGCCTAGTCCGCCCAGTCCGCGGACTCTGTCCGCTCAGGCCGCCCGGCCTGCCCATCAACCACTTCCACTTCACAAATTTCAACAACGAGCTCACTCGTCGGATACGGGGTTGTACATTTACGTCTATCGTTCAAACAATAGAATATAAACAACCAAAAAGAATCAATCGAAGAATGCAAATTTGCTCGAACAAACATAGATAAGCGACTTGAATTATTGCCGCCAATCCAATGAAAAATGCATTGAATTTCACATGCCCAACAAAAAAACAAAAGGCTTTGTTCGGGTGGGCAGTATTGAGGCTAAGAAATTAGCAATAGAGGTTAAATTCCATTGAAAATGATAGTCAATTCTAATTTCATTTCTACAATCCCGTTCAAACAAATGGACCCTAATAGAATTAGGTGCTCCTCAATTTCCAATGTTCAATTTCTCACCTGAAGAAAAACTTCTTTTCCCATCCATTCAGACAGAGTTTGATTGCCTAGATATTCGACGAACATCGCTCAATGTTTTATTGGAGTGTGATGGAATATATGCATGATCTTGACTCCTGAAAAATAAATGAACATTATATCATTTTAATGGTAAAAGAAGAATGCTTCTAATAAACTTCATTAGTACACAAATCATTTAGAAAAATTAGATCTTTCAATGACGAGTTGCGGAAAGAGGTGCTTAATTTAAGAAAACATTCATTTAGGACATCAACAAACAATCACTAATAGACAACAACTTGCATTTGAACTTTGAAATGATTCTTTACATGGATACATTTTACAGCATCTCTTTTGAGAAATTGTGTTTACAATTTAAGGATTAGAGATAAGTTTAGAATTTATATTTTTGGGAGCAAAAAGTATTCTCGTGTAACTAATTTCAGGGGTCTAAGATTTTAAAACAAATCGTTAATATATACATACATGTACATATATACATACCTATACATATAGGCATACATATATCCATACATACACATACATATATATATATATATATATATATATATATATATATATATATATATATATATATATATATATATATATATATATATATATATATATATATATATATATATATATATATGGATATATATATTATACGGGCAAATATTAGGTGCGGGCTGTACGGGCAAGTGAATTTGGAGGTCAAGATGGTCTCAAAACGAAAAGTGATCAACATGAAAGTTGTAGATCTCGGCGAGATCTACAACTTTCATGTTGATCACTTTTTGATTTGGAGCCTATTTGGACCTCGATTTGGGCCCCGAAATTGGGGGTGGCGGAGAGCGGCCCCGCGCCTTCTATCGGTTTCTTCGGGCCTCGGGTTATTCCAAACCCTTTTACCCTCCTCATCGCGCGATTTCATTTCTGCCAGACGAGCGAAGGACACCGGCAGGTGACGAGCGAAGAACGACGACGGCGAGGTTATTCCAAACCCTTTCATCATCCTCCCGGCACCCACCGGCGAAGAACCTGGGCGGATCTATAGGGGGGGCACAGGGACACGTGTCCCCCCAAATTTTTTGGAAAGTTTGATTAGGCGAACCTTCCGGGGGTATTCCGGTGGCCCTCCGGCAGGGCCACCGTCGGCGGTGGCCATGACCGTGAGGCCCAGATCGACACCATGGTGTCGACACAGCCTGGTGTCGACACACCCTCATGTCGACACGAGGGTGTGTCGACACCATGGTGTGTCGACACCAAGGTGTCGACACCAGAAATGAAAAATAAAAAAATTTAAATAGGAGTTTCGGCCCTATTCTTGCATTTCAGCATTTCTTGCCAGAAGTATAATATATATCAACTTGTAATGTACAGCTTTACTTCAGTCGCAATGACTTCTGAGTCATCAAATTCTGAAAGTATGGATGTTGTTGTACCTGAAACGAATACAGATTCTACTGAGCGCAGTGTTACTGAACCATATATTAGTTTGGTGTTTGAAAGTGTTGATGATGCGTACTGGTTTTATAATAGTTATGCTCTTAATTTACGGTTTGGAATTAAGAAAGGATCAACTTCTAAATCATTTACTTCAGGAGATGTTATTGCTAGAAGGTTCGAATGTAATAAGTCTGTGTTAAAGACTTCAAAAGAGGGCGAAGGATCTTCAACGAGAGCACATCGATTGACAATAGTTAATTGCAAAGCCAAATTAGATATTCGCAAGAATAAAGACTTTAAATGGGTTGTCACTGGATTTATAAAGGAGCATAATCATGAGTTAGATACTCCCAGCAAAGCTAAAAGACATCGCTCACATAATGTACTTCACAAAGATAAGGAAGTTAAAAAATTGATGGATCAACTTTATAGTGCTGGAATGGGTCCTACTAAGATTGCAAAGATTTTAAATGAAACCAATTTTAATAGCTCAATAACTGCAAAATAAGTTTCTGTGCATTTGAGTGAACACCGCAAGAATAACATAGGAAATGAAGGTGCCTCGGTGTTTGCGTATTTAAAGAAGCAGCAAAAGTTAGATCCAAATTTCTACTTTGATATAGAATTGGATTCTAATTTATTACTTCGTTCTTTTTTCTGGGCAGATTCAAGATCACGAAATGATTTTTTAACTTTTGGGGATGTTGTTGTGTTTGATGTTACTTATAAAATAAATAAATTTATGATGCCATTTGCACATTTTACAGTTGTAAATCATCATAGACAGTCAATTTTATTTGGTTGTGCTTTATTAACAGATGAGACAGAAGAAACTTTTCATTGGTTGTTCCATCAGTGGTTAAAGTGTATGTTTGACAAAGCTCCTAAAGTTATAATTACCGATATGGATGGAGCTATGCACAATGCAATTAAAAGAGTTTTCCCGCAAACACGTCATAGTTTTTGCTCATGGCATATAGGAAAACATCTAATCGAGCATGTTTTTGAAATCCGAGATATTCATGGGAATTTCAAGAAAGATTATTATGAATGGTACAATAGCAAGGATGTTAGCACAAGTGAACTGAGATAAAAAATATTTACTCAAAAGTACAACATTGAACACAGTAGTTGGTTGTCAAAGATGTGGGATCGAGACAACATTGGGTTCCAGCTTATTTAAAAGACCATTTTGTTGCTGGAATGACGTCGAGTGGTCGGAGTGAAAGCATTAATGCATTTTTTGATGGTTTTGTAAATTCTAAAACACAATTATTAGAATTTATAACTTAATACGAAAAGGCATTACAGTCACGACATCAAGCAGAAGAACAAGAAGATTTCAAGACCTTGAATTCCATGGCAAACTTGTTGACAAGCTATGCACTTGAAAGAAACACAGCATAATTTTATACCAAAAATATGTTCAAGCTTTTTCAACAAGAATTTAAGCAGAGTTTAGAATATTGGTATGAGGAATTAAATAAATTGGTACCAACACGACATTTAGAGTTGACCTTTCTTGTGAGGAAGTAAGCAATTGGTGCAATGTTATCTACGATGATTGCGATACAAAAATAATTTGTGAATGTGCAAAATTTGAGACAGATGGATTTTTATGCAAACACATTTTGCACATAATGATTGCTAAGAAGCATTTACAAAGTATTCCTGACTTATATCTATTGAAGAGATGATCTATTTATGCTAGAAGTCAATCAAACAATGTAAAATTGGTTGATAATAGTGATATTGTGACGCCCATGACAAAATAGAAGCTAACTAGTACCCAAACAAAGATTTTCAATCATGCAACTGCATCAAAGGAAGCATATGAACATGTTATGTCAACATTAGATGGATTGTTGGACAATATAAGAGATTCATTACACTACTCAGAACCTACAAGTATTGTCAGTCAAGTAGGGTCAACTCCATTTATTTCAGGATCGTATGGTATTTCTTTTCGAGATCCCGCCATTGTGAAAACTAAAGGAAGACCAAAAAATGCATCAAGAATTGAATCAGGTATAGAAACCTCTCAAGCACAAGGTAAAAAAAGAACTTGTGGTACATGTGGCAGGAAAGGGCATTACTCAACAACATGTCTGCAAAAAGATCAAGTAATTTCGTCAACTTTTCATATTCTAAATTTTTATAACTATATTTATTAGCACTATTTACTTTTCATTTATTTTCCTTGAGTAGGTTGATATTTTGAAGAAAGACCAACTCTAATTGTTTTGCTGATCAAGGATAGTAGAACTGCTATTTTTTGATAATGATTATCATTTGCTATATTTATATGGAAGAATTTAGTCTTGGTGAAATGTAAAAATGTTTCAAAATATGTTTAAAAAACAAGCTTTAAACTTTGTTTTGAGAAAGATGGCCAAAACATGCTATAAAAAGGAATATATACACTCAAGCTTTTTTAACCTTTAGGACCAAATTCCGGCTAAACCATGCAAATTTTGGGAAAATGTTTAGCATGAAAGTTGTAGATCTTGTTCTTGGCTACAAAATGCATATATTATTTGCTTATTTCTGATATGTATTATGGGAGAACCAACTCAAGCTTTTTTAGGCTTAAAAAGCTTGAGCTTATATATATATATATATATATATATATATATATATATATATATATATATATATACAAGTGACAGGCACGGGCCTCTGGCCCTCGTGCCCCGCGCGACAGTACCCAGTCTTGGCGGCCTTTGCCCGCCCCGGCGGGCTTCGCGCCTATATAATATAATTCATAATATATATTTATCTATACTATATATTTATATAATATAATCTATACTATATATTTATATAATATATAAATATATGAGTACTCAAAATGACCGTAAAAAATATACATAAATATTACAATTTTTATTTTGTAAAACAATATACGTTTTGACCTAAAAATATTAATTTTGACTTTAATAAAATTGATTGATTTAATGTCATCACCTCAAAAATAGCACTTGATATGCCTAATGACAACCTTCCTTGAATAGACCATTGACATGCCTAATGACAATCTACCATAGTAGGTGTAGGAGCTCTACTAAAAAACTTTTTAAATTTAAATGGATTTTCATCATTATTTCTAATTTTTTGATAGTGTAATTACTTGAATGGACATTGTATTTTAATTTCTTTGAAATAGATTATAATATATGTCAAGTCATTAAAATATAAAAATGAGATATAATTGGTATTTTTGAATGTTTCACCAAAGACAACTTTTTCCTTATAATAGTGAAAGATATAAAAAATAAAGTTTTGTTTGTGCCAGGCTTTTCTTTCTAAAATAACCAACGTTTTAAAAACCGGACCGGACCGGCCGGTTCAACCGGTCGGACCGCAGACCGGTTCACCGGGCGGTCCGGTGTGGTACTTAAAACCGGCTCCACCGAAAACCGGCCAAGAACTAGTTAACCGGGCGGTTTGACCGGTTAATCGGAAATCGGTCCGATTTTTAGGCAACCGGGCGGGCCCACTACATAGGTATCCGAATATTTTAATAAAATTCAGAAAAAAGCTGGCGTTGGGGATCGAACCCAGGGTCTTTATAAAAAGAGTAAACATGCTAACCGCTCTGACAAGCAACACTTGTTATAAATGTGCAGACTATTATATATATATATATATATATATATATATATATATATATATATATATATATATATATACTATTTACGGATAATAATGGGTAATGTTTATGCCTACTTTATATTTCATAATAAATAATCAAATTTTTATACGAATTTGTTTTTTGAAATACAGTTTAATATTAATATAACATAATAAATTTATATATCATTGAAAAAATTATAAATTTAATTTTTACACCGTACAAACCGTATCCTACAAATCGCCTCCACTTACAACGTAATATATAATATATATTATATATTTATACAAATTTTTTTTAAAAAAAATATTTGTATATATTTAGTGTTGAAATAGATATTTACATTATAAACACACACATCCTACTATATATAACTATTTATTTAAAATTATTTTTTTCTCTAATAAAATGATTATATTTGATTACATTTGAGCTAAATTTGATATTTTCATGATATATAATATGATATGAACTTATGATTTATGATATGTAATATGTTATTATCTAGTATCACGGTTCAATTCCGGTCCGACGGTCCAACCGGTTGGACCTTGAACCTTTGGTCCCACCGGTTCATTCTCCGGTCCGGTTCTTAAAACCTTGAAAATAACCATGACGGTTGATTTTTAAAAAGATTTGCAAAGGCAGGTGCAAGCAGGTGCTGAGAAGAGAGAGGGGAAGAGAGAGAAGAGAGAGGCATGGGAGAAATTATAAATGATTATGATGCATGCAGGTGGTGAGGAGAAGGCGAAGAGAGAGAGAGGAGAGGGGAGAGAGGCAAGAGATTACAAATGATTATATATAATATATGTAATATAGTATATATTAATATAGTCTATACATGGCAAATTAATGATGTGACTCCCTTCCGATCCCTATACATCTCATGACAATGTGGGAGCTGGTATCATTAATTCATTGTCTCATATCATAGCATCTCTTGCACAAGCATTAATAATTATATTACTATTTATGTAGATAAAATTTCTCTATGATGATGCTGAAGAAGCTTTGTCGGCGGATATTGCTTCGCGGTGAATTAAGAATGTCCCAAAAATACCAACACAAATAAATAGCTTTGATTTTGGGATGCTCGTCATGAGATACATGCATGAAAACTGTGCTAGATAAATCAGAGATTCAATAGGAAAAATGGAAAGGATAGCAGAAAGAGATGCCAAAGTATAGAGTTGAAGTTGTTAGTAAAATTTTCCAAGCTTACTGGAACATTATTATTAAAATGTGTGATTTGGTAACAACATTTCCTGTCATGATAGTATTTAGTTTTCTGTTCTGCAAAAAAGGACTTTGATTATTATATGATTAATTCTTTTGTTAGAGCTGTAAATGGAGGCTATTATTATTGGTTCTTATTATGTTTTTCATTATAGTTTTATAAATATTTTTGATACCATCTTGAGTTTGAGATTGATTAAAGTCATGATTGCATTAGTAGATTCAATGGTTATAGTCATTATGTGATGATTACAGTCGTGATTACATTAGTAGATTCAATAATTATAATCGTGAATCAATTATTATAGTCGTAAATAGGTTCTTACTATCGTATTATATTAGTTACAACCGTGATTACAAAATAACAGTCGTCATTCATTACTTATGAACACAAATGATAAATTAGACACATGCACATCTGAATTACAACAATTGATTCAATTGTTACAGTCATGATGTTGTGATTATATCATTATATTTAATCGTTACAGTTGTGAATAAAATTATTACAGCCGTAAATAGCTAGTTACTATCGTATTATATCTTCTATTGTCGTGATTACAATTTCATAGGCATCGCTTATTACTTATGAACGCAAATGATAAATTGATACAAACATATCGGAATTATAATAGTAGATGCAATTGTTACAATCGTGACGTCATGCTTATAGTCATGATTACAGCAGTAGATTCAATGGTTACAGTCATGAATCAATTGTTATAGTCATTAATAGCTTGTTACAACTGTATTATATCAGTTATTGTCGTAATTACAAAATAATAACTGACATTCATTACCTATGAATGCAAATTATAAATTAGATACAAGTACATCTGAATTACAGCAGTAGATTCAATTGTTCATACATTAACAAATCACCCCTTAAAAATAGGACCGGGATCCTATCCATTTCACGCGAAATGGAGGGGATCCATTTCGCGGCTATGATTGCATCCCCCAAATCGGACGGCGGGCAGGCGAGAGCTACTAAACTAGCGAGTGGGCCCCGCGAGTACAGTTAAGTTACTTCCTGCCATCCGATTTGGGAGATGCAATCATAGCCGCAAAATGGACCCCTCCATTTCGCGTGAAATGGAGAGGATCCCGGTCCTTAAAAATATCTGGCATGCTTGAAAAATTGGACGACATATCTAAAAAGAAATCATCATTAAGATCAAAGTATAGAGTAGCCATTTCAGACATTGGGGTTGTAGGTTTCTCGAAAAAATTATCCATGAAGTTCAAATGCATAGGTTCCAACTGAACGACATCGATGATAGGAAGTTTTTTCCTTGGAATTTTTTTCTTTCCCCTACAAATGAATGATTTCAGTTATTAATCACCTCAAATAAAAAATAAATTAAAACATAAGTATTATTAGTTTTCTTTGTTGATTTTGCCCAATGATTTTTGATTCATGCATTAGATTGGCTTTTGGGGCGCATTGAAGGTAGATCTTTCATGTTTTATTCTTTTGATTTTCTTCTTTAAAACCCTTTTAAGTTTCTCATTAGTCTTTACCAACTCTTTGACTTTCTTTCCAAGGTTGTTGATGAAAGTTAGAACATATTCCCAGCAATCTGACACTAGATCTTCAACTCGGAAAGAAAGGTCGTAGGTGAACTTGATCATATGATTTCTAAATAGTAAATTGGAATCATAGTCATTTAAGCTTGTAGAATCGAAAAGATACAATCTCTTCTTTATCTTCAAGGTAAATTTGTTTAAGATGTCTTTAGGAGGAATTTCTTTTGCATTTCTCGAATTGTAAATTCGTATGATATTCTTGCATAAAATCTCCCTTGTTTCAAAACCTTTGCACAAACATTCAACATCAAATGTGATTGAATCAAATTTTACATACCATTGGTTTTCATCTCCATCACAATATTGTGTGATGTATAAGACATGATTGTCACTGTGTCTTCTTTCCTCTACAATACCAACACCAACAACACCATCTATGCAAGACTTCTCAAATCAGAGAAAATTTTCTAGTGTACTTTATCGAAACTTGCTTCAGCAACTTGGATTTTTGGAATTTCATGGTTAAGCAACCATGTTTGCATTTAAACTGTTCATCATGCTCACACTGACGTTAGGCTGAAGTCATTTTCTCCATACTTATGAAACATTCAACAGGCAAATTTGTTGTTTTAGAACATCCACATAAAATATTGTTTGTGGATTCACTTCTTTGTGTGAACAATGTGAGAAGATCTAAAATATCTTTACTGAAAAGTAGACGATCATTTCATTCACACATAGTATAAATCTCACAACCATATATTGTTCTCTAAATTATCTTTCAAGATCACAACACTGCATTATCTATCAAACTCATATGCACTATCACATTTGCTCAAACAATGATAAAATAAGGACTTTATACTCTTATCATGGTTAAATGCGGGTATCTTGGATGGTGCTTTCTTTGAAATGTGTTATTAATAAAAATGACGTCGAGTATTCAAAAAATCCTCTCAATGACAATGGACATAGCTTGATCTTGATCCATGAATATTTTTGTCGGGATGTTTACCGCAAACCAACCTTAAGAAAGTATCAAATAACCTACAAAATAATTCAATAGTTTCATTTGCTATAAATGCCCCACCTTCAAATGTATTTGTTCAGTGATGATATAATGCAATTAATGGTGCACAAGCCAAGTTATACTTCTTGTGTATATATTGTATCAAACGCTATGACATCACTGAAACAATCATAATTTATTTTACTGTGCCTGTTATCTAAAAGAAACTAATAAGCCTACTTTGTTCATATGCTTGGACATCATAGGCAAAAAAATTGGCTCCAATTTGTTAAATGATAAGTAGTATTTTGTACATATTTTTAGTATATAATTTAGGTTAATATTATATTAATTAGTTGAATTTCATCTATTTACCTTAATAAATCATTCTTTTTTATGTTTCTATTCTAACTTAGTGTGTATTGTCATTTTGAGGGTTTTTGGAGCTTTTTGGTCAAAATTACCAGTATACGCCCTCGATCACGCTCGTGAACAAGGGTGTGTCAAATTAAAGTCACTTTCAGGGTTGTTGCCGCCTTCCTCTAGTCGAATAATGAAGTTTTGAAGGTCATGCCCCTAGTCACGCCCATGACCGAGGCCATGTAGTCTATCATGACCATGTCTAGTCAGTCGAGACCTTAACTAGCCGATCGAATCCACATCTAGTTGATATAACAATATCACATCCGAGTTCCAATTACCATGCTCGTACTACTCAGCTTCCCTAATGGACACGCCCCACTGTCACGCCAACTGCCACATTGAAGTCTGTCTCTCATATATATGCTCATGACATTCATTGGATACGATCGTGTAACCTAAATTCTGCTCCTCTAGACATGCACAGCCTATCCAGATTAATACAAGATGCCTCCGTACATAACATGCCCTCGGCCATGCCCGTGACCTAGGCTATGTACTTATCAATATACTTAATCCTCCAGATTCATCCTTTGCTGACGCCAGATTCATCCCCTTACCTTTATTCCCAAGTCACGCCATAGGTCACGCCTGTGACCAAGGGTGTGTAACTTTATTTTCTTGATTTTAAATAAATCTTGATTTCTAGCATATATTGGCACTCTCCCTCTGCCCGTTTGGGCAAAAACGCTCTTCAATTTCTGTATTTTCCTTTTTGTGGCTTAGTTTTACTTAAGCAAGTTTTTAATGCAAAGTTTTCACTTCATGTAATGTTATTTTATGCAATGAATATTTTATTTTAGTAATTTCTTTTCTTCTTAATGAATATTCTTTTATTTCTTGCACTTCTTATTTAATAGATTTAGTTCATGAAAATTGATTAATTTGACTGAAATCATCTTTTCTCTTTTATCTCCCTTCTTCCTTAAATTTATTCTTGATTAATTTCTAGTTCATATGTCGATGTATGAACTTCTTATCTATTTTTGTACACTAGTTAGCCGAGAGGCTCGTGCATACAAATTGATTGCTCAAGAAAAAAGAGTTGGATGCAACCATTGAGAGGGAATGACGTAAATCTTTCGGATTGAAGTCAAATTCAATAGCAGGATTTACCTTGATAAAGTGAGTATTAGGGGTTTCAATTATAGAATGGGAGTTCAGTTGATTAACCTAATCTCAGGTAGGGATAATCCTCAAGAGAGACGTGTTCACAATTTGGGAATCTCCACAGTCAAGGCTGGGATTAGAAGTCATAATTTATCTTTTCTATTTCATTCAAAATTAGTTTTGAACAAGTTAGTTTTCTTATGTTAGTTTAGTTTTAATTATAATTTATCTTCAGATTTTATCCAATAAAATTATAGTTTGTTTTCTCGAAGCAGAATAACTCAACAGACCCAAGATTTATACACGATCTTGAAATGTTTTAATATCCTATTCTATACTCCATACATACACTTGCCTTTATCGTTGATAATTTGGAAATACATCTTAAATTTCATTTATCACTAAAAGAATCTCTATTTTCTATTAACATTTTTCTCTCTTTGAGCATAGTTATATGCATCAGTCTTACAAAATAAATGTTCGGATCAACACCTCCAACATCATCGACTAAAAAATTAAATGCATTAACTATCCAAATTCCCACTCTGGTAATATTTCAAAGCGGGCTTGCTTGAACATTAGAAATGTTGTAATGAGATCTCAACAAATGGTTATCATTTTTTGAGCTTAGTGGGTGATTATGTTCCTCAACGAACTTTGACACATGCCAATTCTTACCATTTTATTTACAATGAAGAACATGGATGGCAAACATCACATTCGAGTATCCAACTTATGATACTTTCTCATCACATCCTCTGATTTCTTTAAATTTTTACCTCCAATGTTCGAGCAACTATACCCTCGCCCTTTAATAATGTTAGTATGCGGTAAAATACAATTAATTTGTTGTTTTTGCACACTAAATCCCAATTTATGAGCATAATCAAAATACATTATGTATACCTAGCTCCAGCTAAGTTTGGACAATTGGGAAAATAATAACTTCTTGTGGGAATAGGCAAATACTAATAATATGGATTTAATTAAACATATATTACAACCTTAATCATACATTACTGTTACAATTATAATTAAAAGTACATTACGTCTATAATGAAATTTTTACCATGGTAAGATAACATTGTAACTGTAAGTATATAATTATGGTCGTAATTACCATTGCTCGTAATTTCATAGAAGAAAATTTTGAAAGTTTTTACGATAGAAATATATATGGAGAGTTGTTCACTTACATCATCTTACTTATTGGAAGCTTTCTTGACATCAGCCATATTATTTGAATATTTTTTACTGTCAAGCTATAAATTCTACATTACAACTATAATTAAATTTTAATCATCGTAATATAACATTGTGACTGTATATATATAATTATGGTCGTAATTGCTGATCAATCTTCAATTTAAAGAAGATAAACTAGAAAAGGTTTTAAGATGGGATATGCAGGAAGAGTTGTTTGGAAGTTTTTTCATCATCTGCCATAGTAGATGATGATTTTTCTATGTTCTATTGGAAATTGTCAAACATTACTATCAGTAATTCCTTCACCGACCAGTCGGCACAACAATATATGAACGACGCAGCAAAAAAGAATCAAAGGGACTAGTACTAACAAATCTGGTGATCTAGCAGTTGGAAGGGGAGGGGAGGTCATCGGGGCAAGGAAGAAGAATTTTTGCTTTTGAAAACATAGAAATCGGACGGGAGCGCAATGCGAAAATATGAAAATAAGGTGGACCCTATAGAAAATAGGCACCTATTTATTGGCACGCACAACTTTGTGTGCATCAGACACAACAAAAAATTACTCTTATTTCGAGCCTTCCTCCTCGTGGAACTTTCTTAGTTAGTTCTCTCGATCTATCTAGGTAATCTTTATTTAAGAATTAGGTTTTTACTTAAGTATGAGAAATTGTTAATAGCACTAAACTTTTGGCTAGTCACACTACTTTGTTAATGGAATCACACTTTCTCATGTTTTATTAAAGGCGCTTGAAATTGTTAATAGCACAGTTGTAGTGTTAAAAGTACCCCAACTTGATTTTTTAATAAAAAGGAAAATTATAAAACTACATCATAAATTGCAGCAAAAAGGCAAATTACTGTAAATACAAGAGGTCGACATCCATCTAATCCACTCCCTCAATGACATGCTTTGAGATGGTGCAACAAAAGAATTACAAAGTAGCAAAC
Source organism: Platanthera guangdongensis (assembly GCA_039583875.1). Taxonomy (NCBI): domain Eukaryota; kingdom Viridiplantae; phylum Streptophyta; class Magnoliopsida; order Asparagales; family Orchidaceae; genus Platanthera; species Platanthera guangdongensis. Next base: position 5,264,220 of record CM077165.1, read on the forward strand.
GTCCTAGTCGAGCATATCCCTATATGCGAAGGTGGTGCTTTGGCGAGTCTCTTGGCACCTTCCTTGTCATCCTTGAGCCCTGCATGCATGCTCAGTCCCTTTCCGACAAACGGTGGATCCGGCAAGCTTGAGCTCATCGCAATAAACCCAGTTTTCAACTAAGTGCGATGAGAGTTAGTGTGGTGTCATTAGGATAAATTGCGGTGCAACTAGCCAAAAGTGTGGTGCCTTTAAAAATTCCCAAGATAAAATATCAATGGGCCTCTCAAGATTCATTATTTTCTAAATTATTTAATGTAACACCCTGCCCATTATAATGAATATAACAGAGGATTTGACCGGGGCCCACATCATATTAAACGAATAGACAGTGGGGTTACGAAATGAAACCAAACATCTACACAACCCATCATATAGTTAACAACTAGCAGAAGTATTTAAATAAGATAACCCGCAACCTGGAATTTCCACTATATATATATAGGAATGAGAGTACACAATCATTTGGCCTTAAGGCCTTACAATAGTATTCATGTTTACACAATAAAGTGATTTACATACATCGACACTCAGACCGGCAATTCATAAAAGCAGTTAACCACAACACTCAGGCTTTTGAGGGTCAATATAAAAAAGGGCTTCAGCTCGTAATTTCTCGCTCGGCTCGGCTCCCCAGCATCTGCATAAGTACATTCCCCCAAGACATGACAAACAAAACACTGTCCAGCTTTAGCTGATCGCAAGTACAGCGATTCCACCCCATTCTCGGGGCAGTGGTACTTCTTCCCTACAAGCAAGCAATATGGAAGCATATAATTACACAATCACCACAACTGGTGGCATGCACAACCACATGCTTCATGCTCTCTTGGCATACTTTCGGTGTATTGAATTTCAAGTCTCACATTGATCCTAAGTATCATCCACTTAGATGGTTCATTTGAGCGACTACCGGTCTCAAGCTATTATGCTTCCAGGACTTCCCCAGGATCGGTGCACCAAGGAGTTACCTTTTCACTGACTTACACAGGATGACTTTAGATCAGTTTTACTCGGCTCAATCATCGCAAGCAACCAACAAGATGAGGGTCAGCCACACCTCAGTCCATTAACACGATAACCAACATTATCTCTTCAGTCAGTATACAAGGACACCAAGCCAGACACAGTAGGGCCTTCAGCTTAATGCTACACACCCAGTCCCCGGGACATAGTCTTCACAATCACATACAATACTCTCTGGGAGCTATTGCCAGCGATATCACTATTACTGGGCGATATCAACAGAACCTCGTTTTCTGTTGCAATATCAGGTGTTTCCTGGAGTGAACTCCAGTACTCCCTGCAGTAACCTGCAACACCCTAAAACCCTGAAAACTACTAATTTTCCATGGAGTCTTCTCCAACATGCCAATCAACATCACCAATCCGGCCTAACTTATTGCAGATGGGCTTCACACAACATGTCTATGTATGTACTTTGATATGGACGCTATTTGCAATTTCTACCAGGGATAAACCATATCGACCCATTGAAAGCCTCACCTCCCACTAATTAGTGGAGGTACTTTAATATAATTATGCCAAATAAAAGGACTAGCATGTCTTAGTATTCAAAAAGAGAATTGTTACCTTTGAAGATTGTTTTAGTGTCATGATATCATAGTTGATCTAGATAAAAAAGGCTCACAACACTTTCCTCTCTATGGATCTACAATTGGCTCACAACTCTAAGCTTAAAAGCTCCTCTAATGACTGTCAGACAACCCTCCTCTTCTCCCTCCTCTCCTTTCTTTTCCTCTTTCTTTTCTTAATTTTAAAGAGAGAGAGAGAGAGAGAGAGAGAGAGAGAGAGAATGTGAGAATGAGAGAATGAGAAGGTAAAAGTCTCTCCAACCACTTAATATTCCCAGGATTAATCCCAGCCATAAGATCTCTGAGCCAAGAGGAATGGATGGTCTGATTTAAGTTGAGAATTCTGATTAAGCGCTATCATTGGGTGATATTTTTAGTGGTGGCTGCTTGACCAAGTCAGTGTCGCTCATCAACCACTGTACGACCAGTTGACATGTGGTTGTCTGCCACGTGGCACACTTTCACCACGTGATACCACTACCACAAGCAGTAGTAAATCGACTTCATCGTTTTGTCAACTACATCATTTTGTCGACTGCATCACTTTGTCGACTGCATCATTTTGATCGCTATCGTCGACGATAGCCACTATCACAGGGCGATAACTCCAACTTCCAGAATTAGTTGTTTTTCAATAGTGGAAAACCTAGGGTGTTACAAACCACTTCCCCTTAAAGAAATTTTGTCCCGAAATTCCAGTAAAAATAAAAACAACTCAAAAGTACAAAATTATAAATTGTACCTTAACAAAATAATTCGGGAAACTCCACCAGTATGGTTTGCTCGTGCTCTCATGATAGTTCCTCATGACCGCAATTATCCCAATAAACCTTGACCATCCTGATCATTTTGTTCTGCAACTACTTGACCTCTGTGTCTTAAATATGATTGGACTTGACTTTTGTCTTTAACCTACCATCGATTGGCACCTGATCCGCAATAATTACTTGTGTAGGGTCTTGCACATCCTTCCTCAGCACTGATATATGAAACACATCTTGCAACCTACTCAATTCTGCTGAAAGAGCCAACCTATAGGCAACTTCACCATCACTCTCCACTATCTCAAACAATCGAAGGTATCTCAGACTTAGCTTTTTCAAGCGTCGAATCCATGATATACCCTTTAAAGGTTTGATTGTGAGATAAACTCAATCGCAAACAATGAACTTGACATCCATGTGTGTGGTGTTGTAGTATTTAGTCTGCTTGATAGTTAATATGGTAGTAGTGTAAATCATATAGAGGGAGGGGGTGAATAGGTTGTTTGTTTGTTTCTTATTTTTACTAGATTGTATTAGGCTTAATCAAACAAACACAAAAATACACAATTGTTTATAGTGGTTACCCAAGGTATTGGTACATCCACTCTCCCTCCCACCTTTCTAACAGTGTGTTAGACAAGATAAACTTCTCCAAACTCAGCTCAAAGAGCTTACAACACAGATCCCTCAAGATATCTCAGGCTTCCTCCAAACCCTACCTCAGGCCACTGCCCTATACACTCAGAGTAAGCTTTTACTCCTACTACTCAGTGACCATCCAGGTCACCTACCTCAGGCCTATTAGGAAGCCCTACAACTCAAGCTAGGATGACAGCCCTACCTCAGACACACATGCCCTACAATCTCAGGCACACAAACCCTACAATCTCAGGCATACACGCCCTATACACTCAGAACATAAATGTTCTTACAGAGATAGAGTGTTTAGAGTACAATAAAAGAAAGTAATGAATTTAACCTTCGGCTTTTTGGTCTTTTGTCAAGAATGAACAACAGAAAGCTGTATAGGAGAAGGGCATGAGATTTGAACTTCAGCTTTAGCCTACCTCCACCTTGATCTTCTATCTTCAGTATAAGGTGGGAATATCAACCTCTAAGCCCATATGGACTCAACTTGTTCTCCTAGATCAGATCAGGGAACATCTACTGGAAGGACAAAGCTTTAGCTCTTTCTCAGCACTTCCAATTCTCAACAACACTCTATCACTTCACAGCACTTAGCGACAGCTCTTACAATGATCCAGCATTTCTCCGTGCTTTTCTTTGACCTAGAATATGCTTTTTATATGCCTCACCATTCTGCAATGACTCTTGAATTGATTTGACATCACATGACCGAGAATGGAAAAAGTTATCCTGCTTTATTAGCTTTTCACCAAAACTAGATTGCGCCAAGTCAACAACTAGTTTTGAATTTATTTCAGCGGTTGGGCTGAGACAAGCTTCTGTCACAGCGGTAGATTAACTATCACAATGGTTCTACTGAGACCAGTCTGCTTTCTCAATAGGGCTGAGATAGGCAGTTGTCTCAGCGTCAAGTGGCTGTGTCCCCGTGGTTCCATTGAGACCAGATAGTCTTCTCAACAGATTTTCACAAAAGAGCTGAGACAATGACATCCACTTCTCGGAATGTTCTAATCATGTTTAGAACAACTTAAACCTGCAAATAATTGAATTAAAAGGTTTATCAAATACACTATGCACTTAGCATTGATGGTGATGCCTCTTCAAATGCAAGGAACATTGAAGGGCAATATTCCTAACAATCCCCCCTTATTTGGAGAATGTAGAACACATAATAATGCTAAGATGCATTAACACATAAAACATATCATGATGAATCGGAAAACTAGATTCATCAACATCATGACAACATTGTAGTGAACTGGCTAACAAATATAAGCAATATTTAACCACCCATAAATCAAACTCAACTACTACATGATAGTTTAACATATATAACTTGTTCAAAGTTTCTAGGTTTAATACAATGAACCGACATATTAAGGTTAACAAATAATTTTTAACAAAGTTAATTGTTCTACAATTGAAAGTTTAAACAGATAGTGTTCAAACAAAAATTAAAAGGACTACAACTAAGATTCAAATTTTCTCTTCTATGTTGTAGAGCTTGAGCCTTCATCTTGAACAAAACCTAGCAGGTTTGGCTCTGGGCTTTATTCTTCTACCTCTTAAAGTAGAGAAAAGGTTTGGGTAAGTATTTGGGAGGCATATTTCTAGGATTGTTCCTCCTCACCAAATTTTCTTTAAAAATCCTCTCTCTTAGAGAATTCATTTCCAGATGCTTGATCCATTCTTCAGAGGAGTACAAGCTGTCAATGTTCTTGAGTAGCTGACCATGGATCAACCAAGCATTAATAATGATCTTCTATGAATCATCACTTAGGTATTCATAATTAGGATCATCTATATTTTCAGCATGCCTCTTAGCCATGAACTCTTTAGCTAATAGAGTTCCCTCTCTTTTCCTCCTAACTGTAAGCTGTGCATCCTATGCCATTCTAGCTTGAGTAGGGAAATCCAGATCTTCTGGCCTAGACATGTCCAGTAAAGGCAGGTGTAGAGCAATTCTTGTACCTTGAAGCACTTTGAAGGCTTGCTCATCAATGATTTTGGCCATCTTGGAATTGCTCACCTTCCCCTTTCTATCTTCTTCAATAAGTTTGTTATGTAGCATTAGGGAGTTGGCCTCAATCTTGTTGGATAGTGTTTGAAAATAGTTTTCACTATCAGCTAGCAATTAATCTTTGAGCAGAATTTCTTCCTCCATTGCTTTGATGATAGTATTAGTGATATGTGTGTTGACATGATCTGCTGCACCCCTGATAGCTTCATCAGTTTGACTCACAAAGTTCTTTACATAGCTAATATCAGTTGTAGAGAATTTTAGGCTTTTTTTTCCATGGATCTGAGAATGGAGGATTGGGCCTTGACTGCTTGAGCAGCTTTGTCAAACCAGCTGGTCACTTGGTTGTTCAGGTGAATAGTTTCATCCTTGGCAGTTATGATCTCTATCATCAGCTCAGCTTTGACTTTAGAAATGGACTAGTCTATGTATGCCTTCACTAATGTGGTTTGTTCAGCCAATAGAGACTTTATAGTTCTGAGGAGGGAGTCATTTGGATTTGTTGAGGGTGGAGTAAGGATCATGGGTGTACTTTTCTCTTGGTCCTTTTGACCATCATACTCAGGAAGAGTTGATCTCTCAGCCAATAGGGTGGATGGAATAACCTCATCCTGAGTATGGACTTGTGAAGGCTCCCCCTCAATTTAAGCATTATCTTTTGGAAGAACAACATTCTTGTCCAAATCTGTATCTATAACAATATCTGACTCATCATCTTTAATTGAGTCAACATCATCTCATATAGAGGCATGATCATTATTTGAAATAGCCAGTGTATCAATATTAATTATAGTTATATTAGCATCAATACGTAAGTTAGCAACATTCCCTGTAAGAGTAGTGGCATCTGCAGCAGCCACAATTCTTGCAACCATTTGATCAAGAGCTGGCTCAATTATTAGCCCAAGCTCCCCCTCAGAAGGTACATTCACCTCTTCTAGTATAGAGGATTCTAAGTAATCTTTAAGGTCATGTGCTGGATCAATAATCTCTTCTTTATCATTTGACACATTTGGTGCAACACATACTGTAGGAGTGTCATTAGACTCAAGAGCAACATGGATTTTATCAACATGCTCTCTACCAATTTGACTCCTATCTGACTCCAGAAGAACATGTATGCTAGCAGAGGATTGACTGGGGTCAATATCAACCTGAAGTCAAATATCTGTTGGAGATGAAGACTCTGTCTGATAACCTAAACTGTAAGAACCAGCAGATCCAACTATCTACTTTCCTGTGTCCTTAGACCTGGCCTTCACTTCAGAAGGTTGACTTATTGGAAAAATTCTTGTAAATCTATCCAAGGTCTTTATGTCCATCCTTTTGAGATAGTGGATTCTAACACCTTGCTTCTGGTTGAAGCGTTAGGATAGGTGTTGATCAGTAATAGGGGTAAAATTTTTCCCAAATTAGGTGCTAGTAGACAGCCAACTAATCTTTGGAAGATAATGTTGGTCCGTGAGGTCTGCTTTTGCGGAATTATCCTTGTGATAATGTCAAACATTGGTTTGGAGATAGTGTCATAAGACCCAGGCTTGCATAATATGGTTTTTCCAACAATGTCAGCTAGTAATTTGTCTCTTAGTGATCCAACTTTAGTATCACTATACTCACACCATTTTAGCGCTTTATCTATGTCCTTGTTGGAGATGACTTCTTCTTCATCACTGGCAGTGGAGGGGAGCTGAAGGGCCTTACACAATTTTCTTAGAGTAATCTTGATCTTCATCCCTCCAATATTAGGGTTTAGTGATGTCCTGGAAGGGGAAAACTTAACTTTGGAGAAAAATTCCAAGCACTCATCTCTCAGAAAGGGGTATGGTTCAAAAAGAATATATTCCAGACCCAGGGCATCCAACATCCTAATCACTTCTCTAATTTCTATTAAAGCATGTATGAAGTCATTCCCGACGATCTCATAACCTTCTTGCAGATCTTTTGAAGATTTTGGCGTCATTAAAGCTGGAAGTTGAGACGCTGAGAAGGGTTTTGGTCTCAACTGGTAGGAAAGAGATTAGGGTTTAATGAATTTCATTTTACTGTGTCTTTATATATATAAGTGATTTTGAACTTGAAGGGATGACCTATATTATTAAATCGACTGATTTGATAGTTAAAATGAGTTAATTTAATTATAAACGGCTGATCTCAGCGGATAAGCTGAGACAGTGAAATAAGCCACTGGGACATTGTAATTCTTATACCTGCAAGAACCACTGAGACTGTCTCAGCGGTCCCAGTGGTTCAGCTGAATCTTTCTCTGTTGATTCAACCGATCTCACCTATTTCCAGTGAATAATGTCAAAACAAGTTTGACATACATTAACAATTAATTTTGTCATTTTATCAAATTAGTTGTGATTAATGTTATTAACCTAACATGTTGATATGCGTCATTTAGCAGCTAACTAATTTAGTAGTTCAACTGGTTAAACTAGCTAATTAAAGTGATTAATAACTATCTTATTTAACATCATAGCAGATTGATTTCATTATAAATTAAAAACAGAGGAATAAACAAGTATATCTATAATTGAAACACCTAATGTACATGAGTCATTCAACATTAAGCATTACTAAATCAATTTTGAAAGAATTGAACTTAGCCTCATCTAATGGCTTAGTGAAGATATCAACAACTTGATTGTCAGTGAGGACAAATTCAAGGCAAATGTTTTCACTTTCTACATGTTCTCTAATAAAGTGATATCTAATTTCTATTTTCTTAGTCCTGCTATGTGAGACATGATTCTTAGCAATAGAAATTGCACTGGATGAGTCATAATATAAAGGTGAATGCCTTACCTTGAGATCATAGCCCTCTAGCTGATGTTGTATCCATAGCAGTTGTACACAACAACTCCATATAGAGATGTACTCTGACTCAGCAGTGGATATAGCTACACTGGTCTGTTTCTTGCTACTCCATGAAATCAGCTTTCTCCTTAGGAATTGACAAGTTCCACTTGTGTTTTAACTATCTTCATTGCAATCTGCAAAATCTATATCTGAATAGCCAATTAGTTCAAAATCATTGTTTCTAGGGTGCCAAAGGCCAAGATGTTGGCTGCCCTTAAGATATCTTAAGATCCTATTTATAGGTGAGTAGTGAGATTCCTTAGGGCATGCTTAGTACCTAGCACAAACACATGTTATATACATAATATCTGGCCTACTAGCAATTAAATATAGCAAGGATCTAATGATACATCTGTACATGGATTCAACAAAGGGCTAACCCTTCTCATCCCTGTCTAGGGAAATATTGGATTACATGGGAGTTCTCATGGTGAAAGCTGATTTCATCCCAAATTTCTTAATAAGCTCCCTAGTGCACTTGGTCCGAGAGATAAAAATTCTTTCATCAGACTGTTTCACTTGGAGGCCTATGAAGTACTTGAGCTCTCCCATACTACTCATCTCAAAATCCCCCTGCATAAGATTAGCAAACATTTTGCAAAGGTTGTCATTAGTAGACCCAAATATTATGTCATCTACATAAATTTAGAGTAGTAGAGATGCTTGTCATTTGTTTTCCTAAGAAATAATGTGCTATCTATCTTTCCCCTCAAGAATTTATTCTTGATGAGAAAGGTAGACAAGGTTTCATACCAAGCTATAAGAGCTTGCTTTAACTCATATAAAGCTTTCTTTAATTTGTAAACATGATCTTCAAGATTAGGATGTACAAAACCTGAGGGCTACTCCACATATACCTCTTCGTTGAGATTGTCATTCAAGAATGCTAACTTGACATCCATCTGGTAGACTTTGAATCGCTTGTGTGCAATATAGGAAAAAAACATCCTTATGGCCTCTAACTTTGCAACTGGGGCAAAGGTTTGGTGAAAGTCTATTCCATCTTCTTTCCTATAGCCTTTGGCTACTAACTTTGCTTTATTTTTGATAACAGTCCCATTCTCACCAAGCTTGTTCCTGTAAATCCACTTTTTGCCAATAATGTTATGTCTAGGTGGCTTTGGCACCAACTTCCATATATTGCATCTTTTAAATTGTTTTAACTCTTCTTGTATGGCATTGTTGCAGAAGGTGTCCTTGTTTGCATCTTCAAACTTCTTGGGCTCATTATGAGACATCAAGATTAGGAATAATGCTTCATTGTGAGTCTTGCTCCTTGTGATTAAGCCTTGATGTTCATCCCTAATGATGAGATTTCTTGGGTGATCTCTCAGGATCCTGGTTACAGCATGCAACCTATCTTCATCCTGCTGAACAACATCAACATCATCTGCTTCTCCTTCAATCTGAACACCTATAGCCTCATCTATTAGTGCCTCAACTCATGAAGTGGTTGTGCTGGGGTTCGGTGTGTCCTCAACAGTCAGCTTTTGTAACTGTTGGTCAATACCTGCAATCATAGGAGTGCTGAACCAGCCCTTATAAAGTAGGCTAGTCTCATCAAAAACTACATGCATTATTTATTCAACTACACGAGTCTTCTTATTGAATACTCTATAGGCTCTACTATATGAGCTATATCCAACAAGAACTCCCACATTGCATTTTTCATCAAACTCGGTAAGTTGAGATTTCCCATTATTTAAACTATAGTATTTGCAACCAAAGATTCTAAAATATAAAATAATTGGTTGTTTGCCTTTCAGAATTTCATATGGGGTTTTCTCACAGGCCTTATTAATGGAGGCTCTATTCAGAACATAACAAGCTATATTGGCTGCCTCATCCCAAAAGTAGTCTAGTAGAGAGGAGTCACTAGACAGTGTTCTGCCAGCCTCCATTAAGGTTCTATTTTTTCTCTCAGCCACTCCATTTTGTTGTGGGGTTTTGGGAGAGGAAAACTCTTGGGTGATACCAAAGTCTTGACAGAACTTTGTCATGACCCCAGATTGAAACTCTGTACTATGGTCAGTTCTAGGTTTGACCATTGTATATTGTAATTTATTCTGGACATTCTTGACACCTAAGGTATCTGACTTCTTTTTAAGGAAGAATACTCATGTATACCTAGAGTGATCATCTACAATTACTAGGGTATACAACTTCCCACTAGGATTTTAATGGGCAGAGGACCAAATAAGTCCATATGCAACATATAGAGACATCTTTCAGTGTCTTTGGAGCCAATACATTTAAAGGTGACCCTTATTTGCTTGCCCATTTGGCATGCATGACATGGACCACTTTTAACACATTTTAAATTTGTGCTATTTTTAATCAAATTTTTTGAAAACAATTTGTTCATTGTCTTGTAGTTAATGTGAGCAAGTCTTTTATGCCATTGAACACAAAGAGACTCTCTCTCATTAGCTATAAGATACACAGTAGATAAGAAATTATTGCAAATAAAATCTAAATATTATACATTTTCACTCCTAGTTCCTGAGAGGATGACCTCTAAGTCAACAAACTTCTTGATCAATCACTTCTCATTGTGGAATTCAATGACATAGCTCATGTCACATAGTTGACTTATGCTTACAAGATTGTGTTGAAACCATTCCACATAAGCTACTCTTATTATTAAGACTATGTCATTGGTAATCATACCATAGCCTCGGGTGATGCCCTTGTCTGAGCAACCAAAGATGACTTTAGGTCCATTCTATATAAGAATATAGTCTTTAAGTAAGCTCCTTGTCCCAGTTATATGTATGGAATACCCACTGTCCAAGTACCAAATCTGATCTAGAAAGATACTTGGACTAACCTGCAAAATATAATTTACTTAACCTTAAGAGCCCAATTAATTTTGGGTCCTTAGTGCATGTTAGCAACAAAAGAATTTCTATCAAAACCTTATCTGGGCCGAATGCCTTTCTTTATATTAGGCACATTGGGATTGTGCCAACAATCTATAGCAAAGTATCCCACTTTCCCACAACACCAACACTCATTGATGTTGTATCTTCTTTTCTGAATAGCTCTTGAAGTAGATGCTTCATATTTCTGTTCATGAAAGAAGCTGTAACATTCTTCTTATTCCTCTCAACAATATTTTGGGATTTTGCCTACATAAAGTAAGTTTTAGCAGGCAATATCTGATGGGTATCAACATGACTTCGCTTGGAGGCTGAGCACAAGTTAATGGCTTCAGTGATTGCCCATTGAGATTGAGCTATAGGCTGGACAACAACCACTTGTTTAGCCGGTAGGGACTTGGAAGTTGATTCTCCCTTATCCTTGAGTGAGGGGGCTGAGGTACCAAATACAAATGGTCCAGGATGGGCCATCCATATTTCCACATATGGAGCCTTAAAGGCACTCAATCCCATGCCCTTCCTTCCACTATAGTTGTGAACATTTTTGTTTATACTATTGGATCTTCCATTTAACCAGCGACCATACATACTCTCTTAGTCATACTTGTTGGATGGCAACAGAACTTTCTCAAAAGATATAGCAGGCTATATTGGAGCCTTACCCTTACACCTTTTCCTTCTTTTAGTATTCCTATATACCCCAGCCCCTTCTTATTGGTTTGGGAGGTGAAGTTATCAATGAGTGACAATACTGATTTGGGTTTGGAGTATTGAGCCACTAGCTTCCTCTCTTTGAGGAGCTTTTCCAATTCTTTAATTAAAGAATTCTTACTGTTTATGGTTGAGAATTGGATAATGGTGATTGTTTTAAGTTGGGATATCTCATTGCTCATTCGACTCAGTTGTGGGGCTGACTCAGTGTGCAAGGAGATATCTTCTTTTAGGCAATCTCTTTGGCTTATCTTTTGATAAGCAACTTGCTCAACTTCATAGCTTCCAAGATTAAACCCTAATTGTAAATCAATTGACTGACATCTTCATCAGATTCTGAGACATCTTTATCACAGGATGAAGGTGCTTCAGAATCAGGGCTTATTTTATAATCAGATTTAAAGGAGATGGAATAAATTAACACCTCATCTAGATTAGACTGATCCTGACTGGATTCTTCTTCTATCATGACCATAAGTCTATAATAGCCATTGACATCTTCATCCACCTCATTGTCACTATCTGAGTGTGATAGAGGGGCTCTAACTCCTATCCTTATAGATGGATAGTACTCATCCTCTTCAGTAGCAACAACAAACAACCCTATACATGATTCATCTTCTTATTCAGAATCAGAAGTTGTTGAATTAGTTTGAATCCAGATCTTCTAATTCTTGGCAATGAAGGCCATTTACTTCTTACCCTTATGGTGGTGGTGCTTCTTCTCACCTTTCTTTTCACCTGTATCTTTTCTTTTGATTGGGCAGTCAACAATGACATGCCCAGGCTTGCTATAATAATAACATGTTATGTTATAAGAAATATGTTTACTGGGTTTAGCATCATACTGTCTCCTTTGGAGAACTTCTTCCCAGATTTGCTGTGATCCTTCTTGTAATGTGAGGAGGAAGAAGGTTTGTCCCCACTGCTTTTTCTTTATTATCTTCTGGAATTGCCTTGAGATGACAACAAACTCCCCATCTAACATGTTGCTGTCAGACGAGCTAGAATCAGAGCCTTATGAATTCGCTGGCCATCTTGGGGGAGAGGCAATTCTCTCATTGCTCTTCTAAGAGCTCTCAGCTCAAAGAGCTTACAACACAGATCCCTCAGGATCTCTCAGGCTTCCTCCAAACCTTACCACAGGCCACTGCCCTACACACTCAGGGTAAGTTTCTACTCCTACAACTCAGTTACCCTCCATGTCACCTACCTCAGGCCTATCAGGAAGCCCTATAACTCAGGCTAGTAGGACAACTCTACCTCAGGCACACATGCCCTACAATCTCAGGCATACAGGCCATACAAACTCAGGCACACGTGCCCTACACTCTCAGTCACATAGACAATACACACTCAGAACATAAATGTTCTTATAGTGATATAATGTTTAGATTACAACAGAAGATAGTAATGAATTTAACCTTCAGCTTTTTGGTCTTCTGTTAAGAATGAATAGCAGAAAGCTGTCCAGTAGCATGGCGGGAGATTTGATCTTCAACTTTAGCACTACCTCCACCTTGATCTTTTGTCTTCAGTAGAAGGTGGGAAGATCAACCTCTGAGCCTGGATGGACTCAACCTATTCTCCTTAGATCAGATCAGGGAACATCTACTAGAAGAACAAAGCTTTAGCTCTTTCTCAGCACTTCCAGTTCTCACCAACACTCTAGCACTTCACAACACTTAATGACAGCTCTTACAATGATCTGACACTTCTCCGTGCTTTTCTTTGACCTAGAATATGCTTTTTATATGCCTCACCAATCTGCAATGGCTCTTCTGTTGATATAACATCAGAGGCTGAGAATGGAAAAGGCTATCCTGCTTGATTAGCTTTCGGTCAAAACTGGATCACACCAACTCGACGGCTAGTTTTGGATTTATTTCTTCGGTTGGGCTGAGATAGGCTTCTGTCTCAGTGGCAGATTAACTGTCATAGTGGTTTCACTGAGACTAGCCTACTTTCTCAGTATGGCTGAGACAGGCAGTTGTGTCAGCAGCAGATGAATGCATCCCAACAGTTCTGCTGAGACCAGACAATCTTCTCAACGAATTTTCACAGAAGAGCTGAGACAATGACAGACACTTCCAAAAATGTTCTAACCATGTTTAGAACAACTTAAACCTGCAAATAATTGAAGTAGAAGGTTTATTAAATACACTATGCACTTAGCATTGATGGTGATGCCTCTTCAAATCCAAGGAATATTGAAGGGCAATATTCCCAACACTGTCTATCTTGAGCAATCAACAATCACTCCTGAATCATTCGTATTGTCAAATTTGCATTATCATTGTCTTTCCGCTTAAATGGTCTAGTTTTGCCTGTTTCCTCCCAAGCGAAGAGAGTACGACACTTCCTACCGTAAAGGACTTCAAAGGGTGTCATCTATATACTCGCTTGGTAGCTATTATTATAGGAGAACTCGATCTTGGATAGATGGTCCTCCCACCACTTGCCAAAATTTGAGACACATATACGAAGCATATCCTTTATTATTCTATTAGTCCTTTCGATCTGACCATCCATTTAAGGAAGGAAGGTCATGCTAAACTTCAGCTTGATACTTAATGGTTGGTGGATTAACCTTCAGTCATTCGATGTGAAGCACCCATCTCCATCACTTACGATGTTGTGGGGCACACTATGCAATCATACTATGTTGTCAACATAATGTTTGGCCAACCTTTCCACTGAATCGTCCCCCCGATTCGAAATAAAGTGTGGTACCTTCATTAAGCGGTGTAGGATCACCCAAATGACATCATTCTCATGTTGCGATCTCGACAGGCCATGCATGAAATTCATTGAAATATCATCAAACTTCCACTTTATAATTGGTAACAACTTCTGGAATCCTCGAGGCTTCTGATATTCTGCTTTTACTAATGCGCAATTATAACACTTTGTCATATAGAGAGTTATGTCTTTCTTCAAATCTGACCACCAAAACAGCTTCTTCATGTCTTTGAACATCTTTGTGCTCCCTAAGTGGATCAAGTACTTGGTAAATGTGTCTCGTACATCAAATCCTCCCATAATTTGCCAAAATTTGGGATGCACAAATGACCATCTTTCCACAAAAGACCATCCTCGAAAGAAAACTCAGCATTAGACCTTTCCACAGTCTCTGTTGTGTAGTGCTTCGTGGTTTCATCAAGCTCCAATGCCTGTCAAACTCTATCAGCAAGGTCATATTTAACCTCCATCAAGTTTAAGCATGCATTCACGCTTGTTCTCTTATCAACACAAGAGATCTCTAAGACCTCCTACTCATGAATTAGAACCCCATGACTTACCGCATCAGCGACAACATTTTCCTTCCTTGGAGTGTAATGAATCTTGCAGGTGTAGTCCCCAAGGAACTCCATCCACCTCCTCGGTCACACATTCAGGTCTTTTGGATTCAATAGGTATTTTATGCTCTTATAATCTATAAAGATATCAATCTTTACGCCATACAAGTAATGTCTCCAAAGCTTAAGAACAGATATTACGGCCACCAATTCCAAGTCATGGACTAGATAATTTCTCTCATGCATCTTTAAATGGCGAGAGCCATATGCTATAACCTTTCCGAAATGAAGAAGAACGCAACCTAATCCACTTCCTGAGGCATCACTCTATATCTTACAGCCTTCCGTACCACACGACGAACACAAAATTGGCACTGTGGTGAAACAATTCTTCAACTCTTCAAAAGCTCCAGCGCATGCTGGTGACCTTCTGATCCTTCATAGTCAAGGTAGTGCGAGGTAGATCTATCTGTAAAAAGTTCTCTACGAAGCACCTATAATAGCTGGCACGTCCAAGTAAACTCCTGACTTCCAACAAAGTAGTCAAAACAAGTCACTCCCGTATCGCAACTATCTTCGTCAGATCTACTACAATACCCGCTCCACTAACCACATGACCAAGGAATGCCATTGATGTCAGCCAAACTCACACTTATAGAACTTAGTATAGAGCTGACTCCTCAGGGTATCTAAAATATCACGCAAATAGATCACATGTTCCTCTTCTGACTTAGAGTACACTAGTATAACATCTACGAAGACTATTACAAACCGGTTCAAATACTCTCGAAAGATTCTATTCATCAGATCCATGAATATCGATGACACATTCGTTAGCCCAAATGATATCACTGTGTTCTCATAATATCCATAATGCGTACTAAAAGATATCTTGGGAATATCACTTTCCATAATCCTCAACTAGTAATAACCGAACTTCAAATCCAACTTCGAGTAAACAGTTGATCCAACTAGCTGAGCAAACAAATCATCGATTCTCAGAATCAAATACTTATTCTTCTTTGTTAGCTTTTTCAGTTCTTGGTAATCGATACATAAACACAAGCTTCCGTCCCTCTTCTTCATAAAGAGGATGGGTGCACTCCAAGGAGATGAGCTTAGACGTACATAGCCTTGCTCCAATAAATCTTATAACTGAACCTTAAATTCCACCATTTCTTTTGGCGCTATATATTATGACGAGTGTGGCATAGGTTTCACACCTAACACCGACTCAATAGTGAAGTCAATCTCCCCATGAGGTGGAGCTCCATGAAGATCTTTTGGACACACGTCCGCATACTTCGATACTATAGGAACATCACTCAAATTAGGCTTGGGCAGTGCAGCCTCTAATAGTGCGAAGAATAACTCCGCGCATTTCTGAACCACCTTGACCACTTGGAGAACAAACATCAACATCTTGCTCGATCCTCGAGTGCCAACAAACTTTATCTTATGTTCGGTGTATTTCCCAAGTGTGATTTCCTTCGAATTCCAATAAAAGCATGCACGTTGCTTCAAAAACCAACCCATGGCAAAGATCATATCAAATTCTAATATCGGCAGCATTGACGCTTCCAATTCAAACTCAGGACTTCATATACACACCTATATCTAATTCTCCCTATCTACACTCACCTGCTACCCACAAGGCATCATTACCGCCCAAACCAACCAGTCCTTAAGTGGGGTGAAGTGCTCCAGGTCAAAGGGAGTTCATGTTGGATAAGGGAGTATTAGGAATTAGCCCGATATAAACATGTAAAACATGCATTGGTACATAAAGTATAAAGTACATTTAAATTATAACGGCTACCCACTAACTCATACCAATGACATCATTTTGCTGCAAGGCCACATACTGACTAAGGGAGTACACTCGCAGTTGTGCTCTAGTGTAATGGGATGAAGTTGGCTTTGCAACTTTCCTTTTTTCTGCATAAGATGCACCCATCTTTTTATCCGTCATCGAAGGACCACTGCGATAATCTCGAGCAAAATGTACCACCTTGCCATAAGTATAACAAGTGAACAGATCTTGTCCAATAGTCGCTCCAAAAACAATAGAAGAAGCTAACTCCGAAAACCTAAACTTCTTCTACATATTGTGCCCAGACTTTTGGTACCCAAGTCTTGCTTTTGTTGGACTTTCTCCAAGTACATATCCAAGGATCTAATCGACGTAACTAATATGTGGAATCCAAATAACTTTGACCCAACAACAGTATGATTAAATCATCGCGCAGACCATTATAATATTTATTAACATTGGTCTCCTCATCTTCCAACATAGAACCGGTATAGCGGTTCAACCTAATGAACTCGTATAGATATTCATTACTATGTGCTCTCCTTATTCCAGATGTAGGTTCAACTGTTTATTTGAATCACTTCTCATCTCTATCAGCTCAACTACCACAATTAGCTCTGGGGCCACCATCAAGGCAGGAGGCAGTATAGGCCTTCCTGTTCGAGTATTAATTATTATGTACACAGTTTCAGCAATCAAACAAATAGTTTCATCAGAAGGGGGTTGTAGGCATATCCGTAGGTGCACCTATCACCACAAAGTGTTGGGGTTGCAACTATCCCGCACCTCTCCTAGTCACCTATAATCGTGGAACACACAATTTAACGACTATTAACATTTACAAATAACAATCATAGGAATACAGAGGTTTCTCAAACATTTATATGTTTCATTCATAAGTGGACATTCATGGGTTATTTCATGTTTTAACGGCGATGCACACACGTGCTCACCACTCTTTAAATGAATTTGACGATGAATTCAAAAAGGAAGGGGTCGACACTAGAAGTTGATTCCAAATTATAACACCTTGTCTGTCATGAAGAATATAACAACGGGTCCGGTTGGGGCCCCACGACATATTAAATGAACAGATAGTGGGGTTATAAAAAAATGAAACCAAACATCTATACAACCCATTACAGAGTTAACAACTAGCGAAAGCATTTAAATAAGATAACCCACAATCAGGAATGTCTACTATATATATAACAATGAGAGTACACAAACGTTTGGCCTTAAGGACTTACAATAGTGTTCATGTTTATACAACAAAGTAATTTACATACATTAACTTGCATGCCGATAATACATAAAAGCAGTAAACCACAACACTTATGTCTTCGAGGGCCAGCACAACAAAAGTGCTTCAGCTCGCTATTTCCCGCCCGGATCTCCTGCACCTGCACAAGTACATTCCACCATGACATAACACAACAAAACACAAGTCAGCTTTAGCTGATCACAATTATAACGACTTCACCCATTCCCTAGGTGGTGCTACTCCTTCCCTGCAATCAAGTAATATGACAACATATAATTACACAATCACCACAAGCAATGGTGCGCACGGCCACACGCCTCATGCTCTTATGACACACTTTCGGTGTACTGAATTTCAAGTCCTCCCGCCATCCTAAGTATCATCCATTTAGATGGTCCATCTGAGTGACTACCAGTCTTAAGCTATTATACTTTTCAGAATTCCCTAAGATCAGGTCACAAAGGAGCTACCTCTTCACCGACTCACACAGGTTGAGTTTAGATAAGCTTTACCTGGCTCAATCATCGCGAATAACCAACATAAAATAGGTTGTTGGATCCCTAGTTGGATTTGGGCTAGGTTCACTAATTAGGATGTATCTGACCCACAATGTATAGCCAGGGTCATGTGTTTTGAGTCCTAGAGTTTAGGCTAAGTCTTTAGGCTAAATCCTATATGGACCAGCCAGCAAAAGATCTCAGATTGACTCAGGACTTAGAAGAAATCAAGTTCAGAATTTAAGTTCGACGTTCGTCGAACTCAGCTCGACGATAGTCGTGCTCTACTCGACAAACTCAGAGTTAATTCTCTGAGTTGAGCTCGACGATATTCGAGCTCAGGTCGACGAAGTCTAGAGTTCAGCCTTCAACATATTCTTTCTAGTTTACTTTCGCTGAACTTAACTCGACGAAGACAGATTATTAGCTCGACGAACTTGGAGCGCAGATTAGGCAAGCTATCTATAGAATGCAGTTCGCTGAGCTCAGGTCGACGAATAGGTTTTCTCAGGTCGACGAACAGGATTTCTCAGCTCAACGAATGTGGATCTCCGGTCGACGAAATCTGTTCAGAGGTCGACGAATTCTGTCTAAGCCTGACTTAGAGTTTTTCCCTCCTTTATGTCCTTACTTTCTATATTGTTTAGCAATGATTTCTCTAAGTAATTAATGCATATATTATCTTGAATATAGTCATTATTGGCAGCATTGATTATGGTCTTCATCGGGGATTAATTACTTGCTTAATTAAATAAGACAATTGGGAAAATCATTAAGGCAAATATTCTCCAGCTGTATTTCATTCTCTCCAGGCAATCAACATTCAATGCTTGAGATTCAAATTTCAAAGGAGAATTCAATTGCAGAATATAAAAGAGATTTTCTCTTTCAGATAGAATACAACACATAAGAGAAAAATACAGAACCAGAGAATACAAAAAGTCATTCAGAAATTCTCTGTGCAAGAAAACAACTCGTTTTCTCCGTGATCTTACTGAAGAAGAAGAACAACAACAATCACAAATCAAGAGTCTTCTTCAACTTCAACTCTAGGAGCTTTCAAGGACAACAAATTCAGATCAGTCAGAAGTTCCTGGAATATTTCAAGTCAAGGCTGAAGACCTATACTCTGTGCAAGGCTCCAGTGATTTCAGAAGGAGCTCTTGACAACAGCAATGCACTTGTCTTCTCTGTCGATTTGAGAAAGAGAAGACACCATCAAATCTCTCTCCCCCTCCTGTATAAAGGGTTTATTAACTCCCTTCAAAAGTTTATGTTTGGTTTTTGGGCACCTGATCAAAAGCTCAAAGGGTTGTGAGATCTCCCTGGAAATAGATTTTGTGGTGGCAGTCACCGGATCAAAAACTGCTAGTGGATTCCTACCAGGGTGGTATAAGAGTGGATGTACCCAGGTTAGGGAACCACTATAAAATTCTTGTGTTGTCTGGTTGCCTCTTTTCTTTGTGCTATGATATATTGTTGTGCTGTATGAGAGTAGATTAACTTAGATTGTTTTTCCTTTCTATTATTATTATTGGTATCACATACTTTTTACACTGATAAAAATCTAAAACAGCCAAAAAGTTTTATTACTCTATTCACCCCCCTCTAGAGTAAATCAGATCTAACCCCTATCTTTCAATTGGTATCAGAGGAGGTTCCCTTGACTGTATAAGTTAACACTTGAACCAAAAGATCCTTATTAGATCTGATCTTCATTTCTCTTAGTTTTCTGTTTATTTCACAGCATGGCACAGAAAAAAGATTATGCAAGCACCAGACCTCCAGTCTGCAACTTGAATAAATTTGCAATCTGGAAGGTAAGAATCAAGCTGTATATGAATTCTATTGATGAAGACATATATAATTCTATTTTGGCAGGTCCTCCTCAACCTACAACTGCTGCATCTACCTCTACCTCAAGCACTCATGCTGTTCCACCACTTGAGTGGACAGATGCTCAAAAAAAGGCAAAGATAGCAGATGCAAAGGCCCTGAATATACTAGCTCAAACTATGTCAGATTTCATCTTCCAAAAAGTGGCTGAATGCACATCTGTCAAAGCAATTTGGGACTCTCTCAACCAGATGGTTGCTGGTTCTGTAGATGAGATTAAGGACAAGAGATCAACTCTCATCTCCCAATATGAAAATTTCAAGAAGGATGAATCATAGTCTGTTACTGACATGTACAATAGATTAAGTTCAATTATCAGTGAGCTAAAGACCCTGGATAAGGACATCACTCTCACTGAGGTGAATGACAAAATCCTAATGTGCTTCCCCAGCACTTGGGATTCCAGGATATGGACAATCAAGTAGGCTAGAAGTTTGAATGAGATTTCTACAGAATCTCTTCTTGGCAAGCTCAAATCATATGAGCAACTGATCAAATCTAGAGAAGTTGTAAAGCAAAAGACTCCTCCACCAGCAAGAAAGGAGCAGAACATAGCCATCAAAGCTTCAGAAGGAACTGCAGCCCCAACTTCCAGTGAAGAACTTCTGAGTCTCTTAGCCAAGAGATTCTATAAGATGGCAAAGAAGGACTTCAGAAGAAAGTCATCTAGGCAGGATGACAAACCCAGGTATGACAAAACACCCACTAAAGAAATTATCTGCTTTGGGTGCAGGAAGCCAGGACACTTTATCTCAGAGTGTGCTGAGAATCAAAAGAAGGAGAAAAGAAGAGAAAAGGAAACCAGGAAGCATCACTACAGCAAGCTATCCTCCAGCAAGTACAAAAGAAAGGAGAAAGACTTTGTGATTAAGACCTGGAGTGATACTGAAGAAGAATCTTCATCATCTAGCTCCAGTGAAGAGGAAGAAGAAGCTAAGGCAAGGGAAGTTTGCCTTATGGCTATCAATGCCTCCTGCAACTCATATGATGCTGAGGAACCAGCAGAACAATCAGATAATGAAGAATCTTCTGAATCAGAGGTTGATCAGGTACTATCTTCCTTTGATTACAATTCTGATAGTTTTAAAACTGAATTCAAATCTTTATGTATAGATTTAATAAATTCTGAAAAAGAAATCAAAATGCTTAGGGAAAAATTATCTAATTAAGAAAACTTGATTTCTGAAAACATTAAACTAAAAGATGAATTAACTTTAGCACAAGAGCAAATAATATCATTAAAATCTGAATTAGCTGAGGCTAGCCAACTTGAAGAATCCCTAAAAGGGAGAAGCATCAAGTTGATGGACATCACAAGCACAGTTAATGCCAGGCTAAATGGCAAGCTGGGCTTAGGTGCTTCATCAATCCAAACCCCACTAATTCAGAAGAACATCCTAATAACTCCTATAAAATTTGTTTCTGAAAAGGGAAAAGAAAAGATAGAAAATAATGTTAAATAAACTGAATCAAAATAAAAGAATAAGAAAAGGAAAAAGAATAAGAAAAGTCCAAATTATAACTATGTTCAACAGATTTCGTCGAAGTCCGATCGACAAAATGTGTACAGCTCGTCGAACACAATTCAACGAACTCTGAACGCAAATGTTTACTATAATTATTCGTTGAACAACGATCGACGAAACCAGTATGGTTCGTCGACCTGAGATCAGCGATGTTGGGGCCCAAAAATGACTACTTCCATTCTCTGAGTGGAGTTCGACGAACTCATCCCCATTCGTCGAACTCAGATTGACGAACTCACTTGAATTCATCGAATCCAGTTCAAGTTAACAAAAAATTGAACTTTTCTAAAACTTATAATCAACCAAGATCTTCCATAAACCAATTCAATCAATGGATTATACCACCTAGAAGATATCATCCCTTAGGTTATAAAAGTCAACCTGAATACTCTTACATTTCCAGTTTTAGTTATGTAAAGAAAGAAGGACCCAAGGTAACCTGGGTCAAGAATAGCTAATTTGTTTGCTTGCATGTGAAAGACTATCCCATTATAGAGAAACAGTGGTATCTGGATAGTGACTGTTCTAAACACATAACTGGAAATAAGGACAATCTAATCAACTACAAGTGAAACCTAGGACCTAAAGTAATATTTGGTGACTCCAACTGTGGCCATACTGAAGGCTATGGAAAGGTTAAGATTGGAGCAGTCACCTTCAGGAAGGTAGCTTATGTAAATGGACTGAAGCACAACCTTATCTCCAATAGTCAGTTATGTGATGAAAGGTTTCAGGTATCATTTAATAAAACTTCCTGCATTATTACTTCTTCAGATAACAATGTAGTATTGACTGACACTGGAGTAGGAAACTTTTACATAGTTAACTTCCAGTCAGCTAAATCTGAAATATGAATATTTAATCAAACTAGCAATAATAATGACCTTTGGCATAGGAGATTAGGTCATGTAAACTTGAAAAATATTGCAAAACTATTTAGGGACAACCTGGTTAGAGGATTGTCTTCTTGCCCATATAAGAAGGAAAGTCTTTGCAGGGCTTGTCAATTAGGCAAAAATACAAAAAATAGTTTTAAATCTATAAATAAAAGTGACTCATCTAGAATACTGTACTTGCTACATATGGACCTTTTTGGCCCTATTGCAGTACAAAGTCTAGGAGATAAATCTTATACTTTAGTGATTGTAGATGACTTCTCTAGATTCACTTGGGTATTCTTTCTGAGATCTAAGTCTGATAACTTCAAGGTTCTTACAGATTTTCTCAAGAATATATAGATTGAGTACTCTACTCCAGTTGCATTGATCAGAAGTGATCATGGTACTGAGTTTGAGTCTCTTCTTATACTAGAGTTATGTGAGAACGAAGGTATCAGGTACTGCTTCTCAGCTCCTAGAACACCTCAACAAAATGGGGTTGCTGAACGGAAAAATAGAACCCTAATTGAATGTGCAGGCACATTACTTGCAGATGCTTATTTTCCCTATCCTTTTGGGCAGAGGCTGTGAGCACATCAAATTATGTACTGAATAGAAGTCTTATACACAAGCTTAAGAATAAGACTCCTTATGAGCTACTTTAAGGGAAGAAACCTAAAGTAGACTATTTTAAAGTTTTTGGTTGCTTATGTTACATTCACAACAACAATAAGAAACACATTAGAAAATTTGAAGCCAAGGCTGAAATGAGAATTTTTCTTGGATATTCTCAAGTAAGCAAGGCTTATAGGGTCTATAATAAATCTACCATGAAAATAAAAGAATCTGTTCATGTTTCATTTGATGAGACTAACATGTTTTACAAGAAGAAAGAAATTTCTACCAGTGATTCTTTGCAGGAACCATATTTGTGTGAGAAACTGAATGAACTAACCCTCACTAATGAGGCTGTTAGCCATCCATCTCCACATATTGATAAAGACAATGAATATGAAGACACTGAGATCAGTGAAGAACAAACAACAGCTACCATAATTCCACAGGAGGAATTTATTCCCCAAGCTGTTGCTCAACCAACTCCACCTACTGAATTTGTCATACTTAAAGATCACCCTGTATCTCATGTGATTGGAGATATTTTAGTTGGTGTGCAGACAAGGCATCAACTCAACCAAGACTTGATGCATTCCTGCTTCATATCTCAAATTGAGCCCCAATCCATCAAAGATGCTGAGCAAGATCCCCACTGGATTATTGCAATGCAAGAGGAGCTCAACCAATTTGAGAGATGCATAGTTTGGGATTTAGTTCCAAGACCAAAAGACTACCCAGTCATTGGAACAAAATGGGTATTCAGAAACAAGCTTGATGCCCAAGGTATTATCATAAGGAACAAGGCAAGGCTGGTTGCTCAAGGCTACAGACAAGAGGAATGGATTGATTATGACCAGACATTTGCACTTGTTGCAAGGCTGGAAGCAATCAGAATCTTCCTTGCTTATGCTGCATACAAAAAGTTCAAGGTGTACCAAATGGATGTCAAGAGTGCATTCTTGAATGTTGAACTTAAAGAAGAAGTTTATGTGGAACAACCATCAGGTTTTATCTCTCCAACACATCCCTCTTATATCTTTAAATTACATAAAGCTCTTTATGGTTTAAAGCAAGCTCCAAGAGCTTGGTGTGAAACCTTAGCAAGATTTCTTATAGAGCATAAATTTTCTAGTGGCATAGTAGATAGGACATTATTCACTAGACACCATAAAGATCAAATCTTATTAGCACAAATCTATATAGATGACATTATTTTTGGGTCTACAGATTCCAAACTATGCAAGAGGTTCTCTGACCTCATGCATTCAAAGTTTGAAATGAGTAGCATGGGTGAGCTCTCCTACTTCCTTGGTCTCCAAGTGAAGCAACTAGCTGATGGCATCTTCATATCCCAATCTAAGTATGCTAAGGAGCTAATCAAAAAGTTTGGGATGTCAGATGCCTCAACCAAGAAAACACCTATGACTACAAATGCTGTAATTGATTCTGATGAACATGGGAAACCTGTTGATCAAAAATTATATAGGGTCATTGTTGGGTCCCTGTTATATCTTATAGCAAGTAGACTAGACATCATGTTTGCTACATGTCTTTGTTCTAGGTTCTAAGTGAACCCTAAAGAATCTCACCTTATTTTCTTAAAAAGGATTTTAGGATATATAAAGAGTTGTCCTAGTCTAAGACTCTAGTATCCAACTGAGTCAGAGTTTGAGTTAACTGGATACTCAGATGTTGACTTTGCTGGATGCAGAGTAGACAAAAAAAGCACCTCAGGAACATGCCAGTTCCTTGGTATGAGACTAGTGTCTTGGTTTTGCAAAAAGCAATCATATATGTCTACTTCAACTGCTGAAGCAGAATACATAGCAGCTGGCAGTTGCTGTTTCCAGATGCTGTGGATTCAGAACCAACTCCTATATTATGGCTTCAACTTAAATAATTTAACCTTACTTTATGATAACACAAGTGCAATTTCCATTGGACAAAATCAAGTGCATCATAGTAGAACTAAGCACATAGACATTAGACATCATTTTATTAGAGAGTGTGTGTACATCTTCACCAAATCCTTGGATGAAAGGAGCCATCTATTCTTTATAAATCAGCTAGGTATGATCAATTGAGAGGCCTTAATTTAAATTTCTGTCTGCGGTCGAAGAATTTGCCTCAATTTGTCGAATGGACATCGACGAACTGAGAAAAGTTCTTGAGAAATTCGTCGAACGGAGATCGACGAACTCTCAGTGTGTGAAGTTCCTTTTCGTCGAACGGAGATCGACGATATTGCTTCAGAAAATTTTTGTCGAACTAAGATCGACGAAATGTTTTCACTTCTTCTGACTGAGATCGACGAATTCTTTTGTAAATAAAATATTTCTTCGACCTGAGATCGAAGAATTTTTATTTTTTCGTCGGACGGAGTCTGCCGCTTCATATTTTAAAAACCATATATCTAGGTTTTCTTCGAGCTCCGTCCAGCACTTTCTGTTCCCTTTCACTTGATCTCTATCTTTATTTTGCAGGAGAACTAATGGCGATTCCGGTGACCTCCCTTGCTGCAATGAAGTTCGACATGGGCTTTGACATTGATTTTGATTCCTTCCAGCACTCAGACCAAATCTTCTTGGATATACTGCAATTGTTTGAAGAACAAAATCTGAAGAATTTCGTTACTCAAAGAATAAAGATAGCAGCAACTGAGATTAGAAAATGGGTATTCACTGCCACAACACCAGATGCAGATACAGTGACCGGGACTATATCCGGTCACCCGATTTATTTTACTCCCACCGTTTTGACTGAGATTTTTGGTTTGATGAATGTAAATAAAGATATAAAAATGGAGAGTGATGACTATAATAATATGCTGATAAAGATGGGTTATTCTGGAGAAAACCCAAATAAACTACTGAAGAAAAACTTATTTTCTGAGTATAAGTTCTTAGCCGATGTAGTTGGCAAAGTTATACTAGGAAAACATACCGCCCACGACTACATTACCAGGCACCAGTTCTTGGTGATGGGTGCTCTGGTTGAAAAGAAACAGGTAAACTGTGGAAAACTCTTGTTTGAGTTAATAAAGAAGAAGAACAATAAGAAGGAAGTATGCTTTGAAAGAGTTCTGGGAATCTTCCTTCAAGAAAAGACTCCTGAACTACTGGTCTCCACGACAGTGTTCATCAATGCTTCTAAAAGGCTGACTTGTGCCTTATTTGGAAGGTGGGAGAGGACCATCTCCAAGCCATCCAAGGCTTCCTCCTCTTCCAGGACTTTTGAGAGTACCAGGGCAGTGACAGCCACTCCTCCACCTCCAGAAGATGTCCTTCCTTCCACCAGAATTCCCTCACCTCCTCCTCAACCACAACCATCCTCTTCTCCAGCTCATACTCCTCCAACTCAACAACAACATCAACCCACACCAGCACCAACACCAGTTCCATCTCCTGAGCACATCACTCCACCTCCATCTCGACTTCCACCTCATTTAAATGGCATACATCCTGACACATTTATGTCATCCCCTACCTTCAATCTACTGTCTCTTCCACCATCTCCTCATTATTCTCCAGTTCAGGAAACCACATCTCCACCTATAACCACAGTTCCCACTGAAATTCCTTCAGTTGATATCCCTTCAGTCCTCCACACTGACATACCATCTACGACTCCAGACTACACACATACAAATTTTTCCAATGCATTCTCTGTATGTTCCAATTGTGGACATCACACTGCTTACTCCTCCTCTCCTCCAGAACCCCTCTATCTAAATTTTTCTGATATAGCTAAAGATCTTCTTGCATTCATTTCTCCCACTCTTGAGAAGCTAATAGCTACTGTTATTGCTCCCCTTTCTGCTTCTATTACCTCTATATCTTCCAAAAATGCTGCTCTGTCCTCTGTCTCTTCTTCTGGAGGACTGGCTTCAGTACCCTCTGAACCCAGTCAGGGGGAGATGCTCTGTGAGGAAGCTCTAGTTCCCCCCCTGTGCAGCAACAACAACAAATTCTGAGATGACTGATGATTCAGCAGATGAAGCTCCTCCAGCAGAAATAATTGAATTATTTACATATTCTGATACAGAGATGACTGACACAGTTATATCAGAAATAAATACTGTTGGTGATTATATTTTAAATCCCACAGTCAACCTAGATTCTTTGCTAGATTCTTTCAGTTTTGTTTACAGAGATTTTCTACCTAGTTTTTCTCATCAGCATTCTATGGCTATTATACCATATTATTAAGGCAAGTTTTGCAGTCACAGAGACACCAATTGTATCATCCCCTCCCAAGACCAGTTCTTCTCCAAAGGCTATCTCACCTCCCATATATAAAATGGATGATAGTCCTCTTACAGATCTAGATGAAATTATTATGGCTGACATTGAAGAAGAGAATAAGTTACTGTCTTAAAGTGTTGCTGAAATTACAGTTGCAGAATCTCCTGTACAGCCTCAGGCTGAAAAGTAGATATCCATAGATATTCTGAAGGCCATTGATGACTTATATGATAATCCTCTAGGATCTTCTGATGATGAAGATGATGATGATGACTCTGAGGATTCTGATAATACTAAAGCAAAGAAGAAAGCTGTAAAGAAAAGAAAGGTTGTTCCTAAAGCTGCTCTTAAACCAAATCCCACTTATGATACTCAATACTACATTCTACAGAATATTACTTCATATCCAGGGATGCCTGCATGGATGTGGCTTTCCAAGAATGAGAAGAAAGCCAGGAAGAAGAGTAGAAGGTACTCTTCTCCTCCTCCTCCTTCTCAAAGGAACTAGAGAGGTCCTCCTCCTCCTCCTCCAGCTGCTGGTGCTTCTGGACATATCTCTCAGAGATCTACTCCATATGCTAAGACATATCAAAGACAACCTAATAGATCCTCAAGATCACATAGAAGCAGTCATCATAGATACTCAAGCAGCAGCAGACATCAGCAACAGCAACAGCAACAACAACAAGACATTCAACAGAAAATATCTGAAACTGAAAAGGCTGAAAGTCCAAAAAGGCCAGATTTTCCTCCAGTTCCATTTGTAGATCCAGAACAAGATAATACTGCAAGAATGGCCAGATTTCAAGAACTAGTTGGATTATCCATGATTAATAAAGCCAAAGCTGAAGGCAGAGATCCTTCTCAATACTCTACCATGTCAACCTATAGAAGAGAACTTAAAAGGTATGAAAAGGCTAACAAAATTTTCAATGTTGATGCTTACATGAACTTGCATCTAGAGGCTGTGGTACCCAGAGCTACTTCTCTAAATATTATTTGAGTTGTTGACATGACAATGTCTAGAAGAGAAGCATCAAATCCTAACAGAGAAATCAAATTCACACAGCCCTCTAAGAAAGACAAAGTTGACAAGGAAAAGCAGAAAAAGAACAAGTGACATTTTGTTTAGTTCTGTATTTCTGAACTTTATTTATTATATCTGTCACAAAGCCTGTTATGTACATATCTGCTAGATATCATTTAAATTTTCTGCCAGATATATTTATTTTTCTTTGTGATTGTTTTTTTCTTCTTTCATTTGTATTAGTGACCTCACCCAAATAGGGGGAGATTATTGGATCCCTAGTTGGATTTGGGCTAGGTTCACTAATTAGGATGTATCTGACCCACAATGTATAGCCAGGGTCATGTGTTTTGAGTCCTAGAGTTTAGGGTAAGTCTTTAGGCTCAACCCTACATGGACGGGCTAGCAGAAGATCTCAGATTGACTCAAGACTTAGAAGAAATCAAGTTTAGAATTTAAGTTCGATGTTCGTCGAACCCAGCTCGACGATAGTCGTGCTCTACTCGACGAACTCAGAGTTAATTATCTGAGTTGAGCTCGACGATATTCGAGCTCAAGTCGACGAAGTCTAGAGTTCAGCCTTCAACACATTCTTTCCAGTTTACTTTCACTGAACTCAGCTCGACGAAGACAGATTATCAGCTCGACGAACTTAGAGCGCAGATTAGGCAAGATATCTCCAGAATGCAGTTCGCTGAGCTCAGATCGACGGACAGGTTTTCTCAGGTCGATGAATAGGATTTCTCAGCTCGACGAACTTGGATCTCCGGTCAATGAAATCTGTTCAGAGGTCGACGAATTCTGTCCAAGCCTGACTTAGAGTTTTTCCCTCCTTTCTGTCCTAACTTTCTATATTGTTTAACAGTGATTTCTCTGAGTAATTAATGCACATATTCTCTTGAATATAACCATTATTGGCAACATTGATTATGGTCTTCATCAGAGATTAATTACTTGCTTAATTAAATGGGACAGTTGAGAAAATCATTAATGCAAATATTCTCCAGCCGTATTTCATTCTCTCAGGGCACTCAGCTTATTTCGTTGAGACCAGGTGTTGAGTAGGAAGCGCTGAGAGAGTTGAGTGCTAGTGTGCGACATTAGATAGATACCGCTTGGTGGTAGCCTGGTGTTTAGTGCGTTGAGTAGCAGGCATTAAGTGGAGGCATTGAGTGGTAGGCATTGAGTGAGTCGAGTGCTAGTGCACATCGTTAGCTAGTTACCGCTTAGCATTAGCCTTCTTGTGTTGAGACGGAAGGGTTGAGTAAGCTACCACGCATCGGTATTTATACCGCCGGCGGTAGTGCAACATTGTTTTGACCGAGGGCTCGGGAAGCTACCATGGCATGGTAGGTAGTTACCGCCCGGTGGTAGCGGACGGGAGCAGTTCCATAGATCTGTGTTCTGGCTGTCTGATTTCGCTTCAGTTTTGATCCTATGGCCCAGTACACTCCATCCAAGAGGCATAAGTAGGGCTGAGAGGCTCTTTCCTCTCATTTTCTTCTCTGTTGAGTGAGATTTAGGGTTTGGGAGAAAGAGTTTGAAGGAGTAAGAAGAAGGGTTTTCTCTGCCATTAACGAAGCTTCGGGGCTCCGATCATCGATCCAAGGACAGATCCGTGGAGAGGACTTGAAGGAGCACACTATTATCAGTGCAAATCAAGTTTTCCATGGCTAGGAAGAGGAGTCATATGGTAACGACATTTCTCCTCTCAGTCTTTAGGATGCATGCATAACATCCAATTTATCTTATTTTTCTTTCAAGCATTTAGGCATCAGATCTCTCAAATAAGAGGGGTTCGGGTTGGCATGGTTCAAGACGAACTACCAGGTCAATTGTGTCCATCCCCGACATGATGTTGCATTAGAAATC
Organism: Platanthera guangdongensis; assembly: GCA_039583875.1. Taxonomy (NCBI): domain Eukaryota; kingdom Viridiplantae; phylum Streptophyta; class Magnoliopsida; order Asparagales; family Orchidaceae; genus Platanthera; species Platanthera guangdongensis. Next base: position 5,294,672 of record CM077165.1, read on the forward strand.
CACTCCGCTAGTAGATTTGGTATTGTGGGTGAAGCCGAAGTCACGAGCATTAGTCCGATTCCATGATGTTGCATAATGAGACTTAAGGATTTTGCTAGAAATCCATTTGTGGCAAGATGTCATTTGTGATGTTTGTCCCCCTTATTTTCGTGTGAGTACGAATGGTAGATTAGGGCGGGAAAGGCTTTTGATTGTGATGTGCTAAGGTACGGCTTTGTCTCTATGGTCGGCTGGCTAGCCCGTGACGTGCAAGTTATGTGTAGAGAGTGTCCCGACGAGACAAGTCCCCTTCTGTGAAACTGACGAGAACGCCAAGCTTTAAACGAGCTCGACCGATGAATCCATGAGCGGGTCGGGTTAATCAAGGGTTCTTAGTATCGGTTTGTTGTTTATGAGACGGAATCCTGACGTGAGAAGTCAGATCTTGCAGGCAAGCCCGGGTTTTGAGCTCGACGAGTGGGTGGGGCCTTGGCAAGAGTTCCATGTGGCAACTTGAACGCCGATGTGGAAATTGGAAGTATCTGTTTGATGATGCATGATGATATGTTAGTTTTGTTGGTGCAACTAAAGTGATCTAGATGTGATCAAGCATCTAGCCTCATTGCTAACTCAGTATGGGCCTATCAGAGTCGCACATAAGATTGTGGAGAAATTGAGAGATTGGATCTGTATTGAACAGCTCATGTGATGAGTTGAAAGAATTGGAAAGGGGCTTGAAATTTTCTATGGCACGGTCGTCGAACTCCGTTCGATGAAATTGGCCTTAGCGCAGATTCGTCGAACTCCATTCGACGAATATGGCCTTGGAGCAGATTCATCGAACTCCTTTAGATGAAATTGGCCTTGGCACAATTTCGTTGAACTCCGTTCAACGAATATGGCCTTGGCGCAGATTCGTCGAACTCCGTTTGATGAATATGGCCTTGGCGCAGATTCGTCGAACTCCGTTCGATGAATTTGGCCTTGGCGCAAATTCATCGAACTCTTCCCTAAGATTTCTGGCCTTTGGCGTTGGGTATGTTTTGCTCACTCAATGCCATAGCGTTTTGGCATTGACAGCATTGAGATCACTTGACTCCATGGAGCAGAAGCATTTACAGCGTTGAGTTCAGTCAACGCACTCAACGCATCTGGCCTTTGGCATTGACTGTGTTATGTTCTCTCAACGCCCGTACTGAGTCAAATGTTGACTTGCTAACATTGTGGCAGTGACTGTTTTATTTATTCGTTGGGTATAAATAGGATAGTTTTAGGGTTTTATTAAGGGAATTAATTCTGTCTGAAAAGCACACGAGCCGTCACTGTGCGAAAAAGACAGATAACCCTAAAATCCTGATGGAAAATGTTCAGTCTTGGTCTTCGCCGATCCCAATCCTGGCGATTGTCACCGCTACCTCTCCTATAATAGATCTAGTAGTCTGTGGAGATGCTGAGTGTCCTCTCCTGACCTAGCGCTTGTGTGATAAGTTACCGCGGGTTCTCCCGATCATGTGGATTACTGTAGAGGCGTGGATATACTTTCAATGCTCATGACTCTAGCCGATGTGTGGCCGGCCCGATTCTTCTTTAGCATATAAGTTGAGTTGAGACTCAATCCCTCAAAGGTAGATTTATTAAATTGTGATTTACTTCTTGATTCAAGAATATTGTCATATCCGAACTTGTTTGGGTTTTTCTTGTTCCTTTTCCGCTGCGTGCCCAACTATTGTGCCATCCCCAAAACCCAACAAATTTCATGAGCTATAGGGTGCTTTGGGCGAAACCCAGGTTTGCATACATGTTGCATAGTAAACCTCTTTTAATTAACTGCTCAATCTAAAAATATGTTTGATGTATGTGACATCCCAACCTGTTCCTTTACTCATATGTTTATATACATTTGCATACGAAGTGCTGACCTGCATGGTGATGGAGTGCCCCAGGGTCCGCTAGGGATGGCTAGGAGGAGATTTGTTGGTTACACAGTTGAGGTCAGCTTTTGCAGACCCGCGTTATAACAAATTTTTACAGGGCAATGGTCACAAGCGGGAGCAAAGCAAGCTCGCCGGCCAAGAAGTCCTAAGCCTCATGAAGTGGATTCTCTTTTATTTACTTATAGTTTGTTGAATGCTTTGCTCCATGAATTGTAATCCGACTTGCATGTCGAGGTAGTCTAGGAGTGCTAAAGCATGTTGCTATGTTTGTTGTAGTTTCAATTTTTGGACTCATGATTGTTGTAAGGCCTTAAGGACGTTTTGATACTCCTATGATAGTGGATAACTTCTAGTGTTTTGTGGGTTTTCGTTGTTTATGTTTTGAGTTTTAAGATGCGTAGTTCTTTTATATCACTTTTTAATGCTAAAGCTGTGGCGTCTATATGTTATCGGGTCCCGGCTTGACCCATATTATATGATCATTATAGGGGAGGTGTTACATCACTATCGCTGGGCGATATCACCATCGCTGGGCGATATCACCATCGCAGGGCGATATCACCATCGCTGGGCGATATCACCATCGTTGGGCGATATCAACAGAACCTCATTTTTTGTTTTAACATCAGGTGTTTCCTAGAGTGAGCCTCCAGACTCCCTGCAGCAACCTGTAACACCGCAAAACCACGAAATCTACTCGTTTTTCCACGGAGTCTTCTCCGGCATGCCAATCAACATCACCAATCCAGACCAACTTATCGCAGATGGACTTCACATAGCACACATACATCTGTACTTCGATCCAGACACTATATGCAATTTCTACCGAGGATAAACCATATTGCACATTGAAAGCCTCACCTCCCATTAATTAGTGGAGGTACTTTCATGCAATTATGCCAATTAAAAGGACTAACATATTCTAATATTTAGAACGAGAGTTGTTACCCTTGAAGATCATTTTGGTGCCTTGATATCATAGTTGATCTGGATATAAAGGCTCACAGTGCTTTCCTCTCAATGGATCTACTGTTAGCTCATTATTCCAAGCTTGGAAGCTCCTCTATTGGCTGACAACCATCCCTCTTCTTCATCCTATCCTTTCATTTTTGTTCTTTATTTTCTTATTTTTGAAGAGTGGGTGAGAAAGAGAGAATGAGAAGGTAAAAGTCTCTCCAGCCACTTAATATTCTCGAGATTAATCCCAGCCACAAGATCTCCAAGTCAAAAGAAATTGATGAACCGATTTAAGTTGAGAATTCTGGTTAAGTGTTATCGTCTGGCGATATTGCTATCGCTCGGTGATATCTCTAGCGGTGGAAACTTGATCAAGTCAGCGCCGCTTATCAATCGCTGCATGACCAACTAACATGTGGTTGTCTGCCACGTCGCACACTATCGCCACACGATACCACTATCGATGGCAGTACTAAATCGACTTCATCATTTTGTTGACTGCATTGCTTTGTCGACTGCATTATGAATAAGGGTTAAGAATTTTTTCAATCTAAAGTAGAGTTTACTTAATAAAATAAGTGGAGAAATCAAAACTAATTTTTCATAAATAAAACTATACACTTAGAAATGTATATGGATGAAAATGACAGTATTTTATTTCAAAAGCGATAAAGATGAATACAACATATCTCTATGAAGTTAGAGACTAAGGCTTATGAAAAAATATAGTAAACTTTTGATTTCGCCGGACCTTCTACAAGAACCGGCAGGCTAAAGTGAATCTCTCCCTAGATCTAACCATGATCTAGATGTTGCACACAAGGCAGTGATTACTCTATAAGCCGCACAAGGACTTGGACGCCACACACAAGGCGATGGTTCTCACCTAAGCCACGCAAGGACTTAGACGCCACACACAAGTTGGCAATTTCCTCTCTCATTTATAATGGAAATAAAGAACAAAACAAAACATAAACTTCAAAATTAAAACTCCCTCTAAATGAAGTGCTGAAGATATCGACGAATCATTGCCAAGGTCGCTTCGAATGTCTTGTACGAGTCGTCGATCTTTCGAGCTTGAACCTTCTTGGGAGAATGGAGTTTTTCTGAATGTTGGAGCTCTCTGGAATAATTGCACGAGAAGGAACAATTGCATTAATCTATCTTGGTAAGGGTGCGAGTGGATAATTGTGATATCCCACTATCGACATCGGGTCTAACTTAACTGGGTGACCTCAAAGGTTGAGTTCCCATATGCATAGGGTTGGCTGCACCATATGATGGATACGAATAAAGAGTTATTTATCAGCCATACAAGAATTGCATAATGATGAAATTGGTAAGTGTTGTCTACCTAAATAGCTGTATTGTGATAGAAAAGTCAAAGCTGACTCATAGTGTTTGTAAAATATGGATCTTGTCCACTAAGAGGGTTACTCGCCAAACTCTTCAAATTGATATCAAGGGTTATCAGTTTGATAAAAATAGTTGGAGTTTTTTTGATTAACGTTCTAATCGAAATAAAATTATATTTTGAAATGTAGTACTAATTTGCTTTGCTTGTATCCTTGTAGAATTTCCATAGCAAGTGGTTCACACTCCACCCTATCCCTCAGAGCGGTCCTTGAGAAGGAGAAGCTGAGTGGTACATATTATTTGGACTGGTACAGGAACCTGAGAATTATTCTCAGGTAAGAGCACAAGCTCTATATTTTGGAAGAGGTATCCCCTGATGAGCCTGCCGACAATGCACCCCATGCTGATATAGATGCTTATAAAAAGTATTTTGATGACTCCTTAGACGTCGAATGTCTCATGTTAGCGACCATGAACTCTGAGCTTCAAAAGCAACATAAGAACATGGGTTGCAAGAAAATTGATGAGTATCTCAAGAAAATATTTTAAGGGAAAGCTCGTTAAGAGAGATTCGACGTCACTAAGGCATTTTTCCAGTGTAAGATGGGAGCTTGGGACCTAGTAGAGACTCACGTACTCAAGATGATTGGGCATATCAAGAATCTTGAAAGACTAGGTTTCCATCTGGGCCAAGAGTTGGCTATAGACCTAATCCTGCAATCGTTGTCAGACAGTTATGAGAAGTTCGTCTTGAACTATAACATGAATGAAATAGATAAGACACTGCCCGAGCTCCTAGACATGTTACGAACTGCCGAGATAAATATGAGGAAGGCCAAGCCCGCTAGCCCCATATTGATGGTGCATAAAGGCAAGGGCAAGGCCAAGGGATTCAAGAAGACGAAGGTGGGACCTAAGTCTGGACTGGAGCCCAAGTCTTCAGCACTGAAAAGAAAAGTCTTAGGGAAATAAGGAAAGTGCCACCACTGTGGAAAGGTTGTTCATTGGAGGAGGAATTATACTTCATAAATTGAGGGTCTACAAAAGATAAGAGGAGGCATGACGTCCACTTCAGGTATATATGTTATAGAGAAAAACCTTTCTGCTCCTTCATCCTGGGTGTTGGATACCAGATGTGGTTCTCACAGTTATATAAATGTGCATGAATTAGGAAAGAGAAGAATGTTGAGTAAAGGAGAGGTGGACCTACGCGTTGTCAATGAAGCAAGAGTTGTTGCTGTTGTCGTTGGGGTTTATCGTCTTGCTTTGCCCAATGGGCTTGTAATAGAACTAGATAATTATTATTTTGTTCCTTCCATAACTAGAAACATTATATCCATTTCATGTTTGTACATGGTGGGTTTTTCTTTTATTATTAAGAACAATTATTGTTCAATATTTAAGAATGATGTTTGTTATGGTGTGCCCAAATGTTTAATGGTTTGTACGTTTTGAACTTAAACTATCTGATCTATAATACTGAAAATACTAAAAGAGTAAGAACAAATGACTCGAACCCTACGTATCTTTGGCATTATCGTTTGGTCCATATAAATGAGAAATATAGATCCAAGATCCATAGAGATGGACTGTTGGACTCATTTGATTATGAATCATTTGAGAGATGTGAATCTTATTTGTTAGGCAAGATGACTAAAGTCCCATTCACTGGCTTCAATGAGAGGGCTGATGATCTCTTGGGTATAGTACATAGTGATGTATGTGGACACATGAGTTCTTTGGCTAGACGTGGGTTCTTCTACTTTGTTATATTTACTGATGATTTCAGTAGATACAAATACGTGTATCTTATGAAGTGCAAATCTGAAACCTTTGAAAATTTCAAAGTGTTTAAAAACGAAGTAGAAAACCAGCTGGGTAAGAAGGTTAAAGCACTCCGATCTGATCGAGGTGGTGAATACCTATGCCGTGAGTTCCGTGATCATCTGAGAGAGTGTGGTATTGTACCATAGCTTACTCCACCTAGAACACCATAGCATAATGGTGTGTCTGAGAGGAGGAATCGTACTTTATTAGACTTGGTACGGTCGATGATAAGTCACGCAGATCTGCTTATTTCCTTTTGGTGCTTTGCTCTAGAAACTGCTGCTTTAACATTAAATTATGCTCCAACAAAAGCGGTTCTAAAGACACCATATGAGATATGGACTGGTAAGCATCCCAGTATGTCATTCATTAAGGTTTGGGGCTGTGAGGCATACATGAGACGTCAAATGCCCAATAAGCTGGAACCCAAATCAGATAAGTGTTATCTTGTAGGGTATCCTAGGAAAACCAAAGGGTACTATTTCTACCTACCATCCGAGGGCAAAGAGTTTGTCACAAGGACTGGTGTATTTCTTGAGAAAGAGTTCTTAAGTAGAAAGACAGCCATGGTAGAACTTGAAGAAGTTCATGAACCATAAACAGTGAATGAAATAGAATTTGAACCTGTGTCAGGACTACAAGTAGTTGTAGCTGGAAACCTGCTCAGAAAACACAAGTTCTACGTAGATCTGGTAGACCAAGATTTGAGTCTGAGAGATATGGATTTATCATGTCTCAAATAGGTAATGTGTTGCTTATGAATCATAGTGATGAGCCTGTAACCTACTAGGAGGCTATGTGTGGACCGAACTCTGAGAAGTGGCTTGAAGCCATGAAATCTGAAATGGACTCCATGTATGTAAACCAAGTATGGACTTTGGTGGAACCACCTGAAGGGGTAAGACCCATAGGGTGCAAGTGGGTATTCAAGAAGAAGACTGACATTGATGGGAATGTACAAACATTCAAAGGCTGACTAGTGGCTAAGGGTTTTAAGCAAATTCATGGTGTTGACTATGATGAGACTTTTCCCCTATTGTCATAGTTAAGTCCATCAGAATTATACTTGCTATTGCTGCGTATTATGACTATGAGATCTGGCAAATGGATGTCAAAATGGCTTTCCTTAATGGGAACCTCCTCGAGGAAGTGTATATGACACAACCTGAGGGTTTTGTACCTCCAGGTGAAGCCACTAAAATACGCAAGCTATAGAGATCCATTTATGGATTGAAGCAGGATTCTCGAAGTTGGAATCTTCATTTTGATGAAAAGATCAAAGAGTTTAGTTTTATCAAGAATGAGGATGAACCTTGTGTTTATAAACGGATTATCTGTAGATAACATACTGTTGATCGGGAATGACAAACTGACCCTGCAAGTTGTTAAGAACAACCTAGGGGTTGCTTTTCGATGAAGGACATACGGGAAGCGACTTATATGCTCGGTATAAAGATTTATAGAGATAGATCAAAGAAGTTGATGGGTTTGACCCAAAGTACGTACATTGACAAGGTGTTGAAATAGTTCAACATGCTTGAGTCCAAGAAAGGATTCTTGTCCATATCTCATGGTGTGAGTCTCTCTAAGGACCAGTGTCCTAACTCTTGTGAAGATAAGGACCACATGAAGTTGGTTCCACATGCTTCGACAATTGGATCAATGATGTATGTAATGTTATGTGCTAGACCTGATATCTCTTATGCTTTGAGCATGACTAGCAGGTATCAGTCTGATCCCGGTGAAGGTCACTGGATAGCCGTTAAGAATATTCTCAAGTAATTGCGAAGGACTAAGGATATGTTCTTGGTAATTGGTGGAGAGGAAGAGCTCGTTGTAAGTGGTTACACGGATGCTAGCTTCCAAACTGATAGGGACGATTCAAAGTCTCAGTCAAGGTTTGTGTTTTGCCTTAATGGAGGTACTGTTAGTTAGAAGAGTTACAAGTAGGATGTAGTTGTCGATTCTACTACTGATGCCGAGTATATTGCTGCTGCAAATGCAGCGAAGGAGACTGTATGGATTAGGAAATTCATCGGCGAGGTAGATGTAGTTCCTAGCATTGTTCGTCCTTCAAATCTCTACTGTGATAACAACAATACAATTGCACTTGATTTGGAACCTAGATCTCATCAGCGCTTCAAGCACATACTCCGACGGTTTCATCTAATTCGAGAGATTGTCGATAGAGGAGATGTGAGCATATGCAGAGTGCAGACTGAGGAAAATATTGCGGATCTACTGACAAAGCATCTTGAACCGAGAAAGCATGATGTTCATGTTAGATTTATGGGTATACGATACCTGAATGATTAACTCTAGTTTAAGTCTTGTGGATTGTTTGTTTGTTGGTTGTAATATTTCATTTGCTGAATAGTAGTACTATATGCATTTCATTTATATAATTTTAGCAAGTTCTTTTATTATGAAATTATTTCTATTGTGATAGAGTAGTTCCATCTAATAAATGCCCTTAGAGTGTTTGCTTTCATAGGTCAAATAGTGACTTGATGTAAGAACCTATGATTTAAGAAGCTTCATTCTTAAAGGTCCATGATCGTTGTATCATCTTAAAAGCTAAGGGCAATGATGATACCTTTAAAACTAGCATGTGTATTGACTGATGACCAGTCCTCACAGATCATCATATTATGATATCAAGTCATCACATCGGTACTTGTTATGAATAAGTTATACTAGACAGACCCACCGTGAGAATACTTTGTGGATTATTATATGAACGTGTCACAAGTATGGCTCAGGTGTAAATGATGTTTGTGGTTCTTTGACCTGAAGTTACAGCTTTTATTGAGTGATGAAGAGCATGCTTTGATGCCATCAAAAGTCCAGTCTAGAGAAAGTAGGATGACAAAGGTGGTTATTGGGTATGTTACGAATCATTTGAGTGTTTGCGTGTGAGTAGAGATGGGATTTGTCCTCCTATATGACAGGAGTTGCATCCATGGGGCCCCTTGATAGAATGGGACTGAGAAGTGCACGACCATGCTTGGTTGAGTCAATATATGATATTGGACTCACCAATTTCTGTAAGTCCATTGTAGATCAAGAAACTTGGATTGAACATTTATGAGGGTGATACGGTCTATACCTCTAATTCTATCTGAATGTAAAGGACGACGGGATATGAAAACACTATAACATTGGTCACAATGGCTTTTGAGTTTTATAAACTCTTACTATTTGGGGAGCAATGATATATTGCTAGATGCCGCTCATTATTTGTGAAGCTTTTGTTTGATACTTTTTAGATCAAGTGGGAGACTGTTGGTGCAACCAAAGTGATCTGGAAGTGATCAAGCATGTAGCCTCACTGCCTACTCAGTATGAGTTTATCAGGGTCGCACATAAGATTATGAAGAAATTGAGAGATTAGATATGTATTGAGCAGCTCATGTGATGAGTTAAAAGAATTGGAAAGGGGCTTGAAATTTTCTGTGGCACGGTCGTCGAACTCCGTTTGACGATATTGGCCTGGGCGTAGATTCATCGAACTCCGTTCGACTAATATGGCCTTGGCGCAGATTTGTCGAACTCTGTTCGATGAAATTGGCCTCGGCGCAATTTCATCGAGCACCTTTCGACGAATATGGCCTTGGTGCAGATTCGTCGAAATCCGTTCGATGAATATGGCCTTGGAGCAGATTCATCAAACTCTATTCGATGAATTTGGACTTGGCGAAAATTCATCGATCTCTGCGTGACGATTTCTGGCCTTAAGCGTTGGGTATGTTTTGCTCACTCAATGCCATAGCGTTTTGGCATTGACAGCATTGAGATCACTTGACTCCATAGCGTAGAAGCATTTACAGCGTTTAGTTTAGTCAATGCACACAATACATATGGCCTTTGGCGTTGACTGCGTTATGTTCTATCTTGCTGAGTCAAATGTTGACTTGCTGACATTGTGACGGTGACTGTTCTATTTATTCCTTGGGTATAAATAAGATAATTTTAGGGTTTTATTAAGGCAATTGATTCTGTTTGAAAAGTACATGAGCTGTCACTGTGCAAAAAATACGGATAACCCTAAATCCCGACGGAACTGTTCCGTCTTGGGCTTCGCCGATCTCGATCCCGATCCCGGCGATTGTCGTCGTCGCCTCTCCTACAACAGATCTAGCAATTTTTAGAGATGCTGAGTGTCCTCTCCCGACCTAGCGCTTACGTGACAAGTTGATGCGGGTTCTCGCGATCGTGTGGATTATTTTAGAGGGGTGGATATACTTTCTGCGCTCAAGACTCTAGCCGCTGTATAGCCGACCCGATTTTTTTGGAGCATCTAGGTTGAGTTGAGACTCAATCCCTCAAAGTTAATTTTATTACATCGTGATTTACTTCTTGATTCATGAATATTGTCAGATCCGAACTCGTTTGGGTTTTTCTTATTCCTTTTCCGCTGCATGTACAACTGTTGTGCCATCCCCAAAACCCAACGAGTTTCATGAGCTATAGGGTACCTTGGGTGAAACCCAGGTTTGCATACATGCTGCATAGTAAACCCCTTTTTATTAACTGCTCGATCTAAAAACATGTTTGATTTATGTGACATCCCAACCTATTCATTTACTATATATGTTTATATACATTTGCATACGAAGTGCTGACCTGCATGTTGATGGAGTGCTCCGAGGTCCGCTAGGGTTGGGTGGGAGGAAATTTGTTGGTTACACAATTGAGGTCAACATTTGCTGACCCACATTACAACAAATTTTTACAGGGCAAGGGTTACAAGCGGGACCAAGCTCACCGACCAAAAAGGCCTAAGCCTCATGAAGTGGATTCTCTTTTATTTACTTATATTTTGTTGAATGCTTTGATCCATGAACTGTAATCCGGCTTGCATGTTGAGGTAGCCTAGGAGTGCTAAAGCATATTTCTATGTTTGTTGTTGTTTTAATTTTTGGACTCATGATTGTTGTAAGGCCTTAAGGCCGTTTTGATACTCCTGTGATAGTAGATAACTTCTAGTTTTTTGTGGGTTTTCGCTGTTTGTGTTCTGAGTTTTGAGATGCGTAGTTCTTTTATATCACTTTTTAATGCTAAAGCTGTGGCGTCTATATGTTGTGGGGCCCCGGCTAGACCCATATTATATGGTCATTACAGGGGAGGTGTTACATCACTATCACTGGGCGATATCACTATCACTGGGTGATATCACCATCGGTGGGCGATATCACAATCGCTGGGCGATATCACCATCGTTGGGCAATATCACCATCACTGGGTGATATCACCATCGCTGGGCGATATCACCATCGTTGGGCGATATCACCATAGCTGGGCGATATCACCATAGCTGGGAGATATCACCATAGCTGGGAGATATCACCATCACTGGGCGATATCAACAGAACCTCATTTTTTGTTGTTACATCGGGTGTTTCCTAGAGTGAGCCTCCAGACTCCATGCAGCAACCTGTAACACCGCAAAACTGCAAAATCTAATCATTTTTCCACGGAGTCTACTCCGGCATGCCAATCAACATCACCAATCCAGACCAACTTATCGCATATGGACTTCACATAACACACATATATCTGTACTTTGATCCAGACACTATATGCAATTTCTACCGAGGATAAACCATATTGCACATTGAAAGCCTCACCTCCCATTAATTAGTGGAGGTACTTTCATGCAATTATGCCAAATAAAAGGACTAACATATTCTAATATTTAGAAGGAGAGTTGTTACCCTTGAAGATCTTTTTGGTGCCTTGATATCATAGTTGATCTGGATATAAAGGCTCACAGTGCTTTCCTCTCAATTGATCTACTGTTAGCTCATTACTCCAAGCTTAGAAGCTCCTCTAATGTCTGACAACCAGCCCTCTTCTTCATCCTCTCCTTTCATTTTTCTTGTTTATTTTCTTATTTTTGAAGAGAGGGTGAGAAAGAGAGAATGAGAAGGTAAAAGTCTCTCCAGCCACTTAATATTCTCGAGATTAATCCCAGCCACAAGATCTCCAAGTCAAAAGAAATAGATGACCCGATTTAAGTTGAGAATTCTGATGAAGTGTTATCTTCTGGCGATATCACTATCGCTCGGTGATATCTCTAGCTGAGGCAACTTGACCAAGTCAGCGCCACTTATCAATCACTGCACGACCAACTAACACGTGGTTGTCTGCCACGTCGCACATTATCTCCACACGATACCACTATCGATGGTAGTAGTAAATCGACTTCATCATTTTGTTGACTCCACTGCTTTGTCGACTGCATTGTGAATAAGGGTTAACAATTTTTTCAATCTAAAGCAGAGTTTACTTGATAAAATAAGTGGAGAAATCAAAACTAATTGTTCATAAATAAAACTATACACTTAGAAATGTATAAGGATGAAAATGACAGTATTTTATTTCGAAAGCCATAAAGATGAATACAACATATCTCTATAAAGTTAGAGACTAAGGCTTATGAAAAAATATAGTAAACTTTTGATTTCGCCGGTCCTTCTACAAGAACCGGCAGGCTAAAGCGAATCTCTCCCTAGATCTAACAATTATATAGACGCTGCACACAAGGTAGTGATTACTCCCTAAGCCGCACAAGGACTTGGATGCCACACACAAGGTGGCGATTCTCTCCTAAGCCAAGCAAGGACTTAGACGTCACACATAAGGTGGCGATTTCATATCTCAATTATAATGGAAATAAAGAACAAAACAAACGTAAACTTCAGAATTAAAACTCCCTCTAAATGAAGAGCTGAAGATGCCGACGAATCCTTGCCAAGGTTGCTTCGAATGTCGTGAACGAGTCGTCGATCTTTCGCGCTTGAACTTTCTTGGGAGAATGGAGTTTTTCTGAATGCTGGAGCTCTCTAGAACAATTGCACGAGAAGGAACACTCCAAATTCTATAATCTATAATCTCCAAAGAAAAATTAGTTGATTTTATATTTTAGCGATATAGCCCAGCGACATTGGCTATTATCAGCCAGCGATATCTTCTCTGGCTGCCATATGTCCCATGTATTCCTAATTTTCTCATAACAGATCGATCTCGGCCAATCGTGGGATATCACAGGGCAATATCAATGTCGTCGGGTGATATCAATGTCGTCGGGCAACATCGAGTGTAACTGCATGTCGCGTGGAGGTAATGCTATAACTGTTTAGCCACTGTCGGTTGATGGCGATACCCAATATTGCCTGGAAATATCTCTGTAGCTCCTATGTTCTAACCAAAATGCTATTAGTGTTATACTTGTGATATCTGCACATCATAAACACCTTATGATCAAATACAGTCGAGATTTGTTATTAGCAAACCAAGAAGCGTGTAACGTATGCGCCAACAATCCCCCCTTTTGATAATAACAAATCCAATTAGAAATAAATCATAAATGAGCTATAAAGTATTTGTAAATATGATTAGCAAGACTAACCATTTGTATGTGCATAAAACTCCTCTTAGATGTAACACTCATCCTACATGTGTACTCCCCATAAAGCTAAGCAGATTAAACCAATGTATGTTATTTTTAATTTAAGAAGTTAGTTAATTTAAAATTAAAATCAATCCTGATTATAAATGATTTCTCATTAAATTCTCCCCCTTTTGGTATTATCAAAAGAAGTAGCAGAGTGATGTAGAAGCAAAAATAGGAAAAATGATAAATGAAGAAATAAGTATAGAACATGTGAAACAATGCATAGTAATGAAGAGTGTGAGTGAACACTAACATTGTCAACTTTTATCCATTTATATCATAAACACATACTCTAGTGATGATAATGTATAATCATTTGCGGTCCAATTTTCATGAGAAGAGATTTTAGAGATGATAATGTCGTGTACTATGAGAGTTAGATGAAAAACACATATGTAGAACTTTAAAAGTACATGAACAAGTGAAATGTTAAAAAAACCAACATAACATAGAAATATACACAACTAGCCGTGCACGTACCCATGAATTCTGTGCACATATAGTAAATGAATTGCCATATAAAGGTTTCAAGAGACACTTTACAATTCTTTACAAGATGCTCAACCTCACAACGCTTATGAAGACTTATCAGGAGGGTAAGTAGTGCTTGGTGGAGGTTCCTTATCAGCCTTTTTTTTGTTTTGTAAACACAACAACAAAAATGTTGGGTGAATGTATAATGATTTTCTTTAATTTTATTTTAAGAACCATGTTTTGCTTATTTTTGGCATGACAAAGGATTCCGAATTCACTTGTGTTGCAATATAGAATATTCAAAGAATAGTTGTGCAAAGGAAACAAGGACAATGTAATGGTTTCATCATGAAATTCTAGTGGTTATGGTAGAACTTTCACAATTCACATATGTATTAAAGGTGAATTCATATCTAGAGTTTCACATGTGTCAGTGTGAGTGCATTATCATAACTAAAATATTTCTCATACTTAGAGGCATGCGTAAACAGTTTCACAAGTATAATACACTAGTAGATTTGTATATATAAAATGATATTCAAAGTTTGAATATTTGAACAATGTTTGAACTACTCCATATAAGTGAATATACATTGTACAATGCCTAAACCCAGAAAGGACGACTACTATGCAGCCATAGGAATATTTGGGCCAAAAAAAATAACACAATAGCAGATCCAAGATATCGCCAGGCGATATCGGATATCGCCGATCGGTGATAGCGCAGAAATATAAAAACCGCCAGATTTGTAGTCAAAGCACCGTTTGGAAGATATTTTCCTGAAGCACTCGATTGGAATCAAATCCCGATGCTGGCGAACTATCCAAACAAAGGTATGATGATGGAAATTTTTGTCTCCTTTCTTTAGGATTTTTTTATTGAAATGTATATAGGGAAGATTTCATGAAATTTGAGTTGAAAAATTTTAGTTTTGATGGTTGTTTTGCTAGGATTGGGGATAAACCTAAAGCATGGATTTTTTTGAGAAAATAGACCTTAGATCTAGAGATTGATGAAGTGCAAGCATAGATTTAGTATTTTTGAGTAAACTAAACTCAGATCTAGAGTTTGCCTAGGAGATTTTTTAAAAAAATTCAATGTTTTGGGAAGAAAATGATGAATAGTGGTTTGTAATTCTTTTCTTGAATTTGTGTAGGTAAGTCGGGAGGAACTTAAATTTTTGTTTAGATCTTGTATGCAGGGTTGGTTAATGTTGAAATTTCATGTCGAAATCCGCCTTTGCTTGATTTTCGATATCGCCCGACGACAGTGGGTGTCGCCTGATGATATTGGTAATTTTTGGATTTTAATTTAATTTTTTTTCATATATGGCTTCCATCTCAAAGGCTAGGATAAACACTGGCAGTGATACGTATTCAACATACCAGACATACCCGGGGATTGAAAATGCAAACATCGGTGTTGGAAAGGTCATTGAATTTGATACTGTTCGACCCGCACACATCCACGACCTTCTTGCAATGGCAGGAACCATGTCTGTCATTATACCAGATTTGTTTTCTTTAGTGTTAATTATGGAATTTTATAATTATTTAAAGGACCCCAATTTCACTAAATTAAATGGTAGAATGTGATCCTGTATACAAGGACAGATCATGGAGATAACCCATTATAACCTAAGAGAAGAGTTTGGGTTGATTGAGCGTGAACATGTTCTTGACGTTGTAGAAAATTATAAAAAGGATAGAGATTGGGCGCTATTGAATATGGTTTTACATGGAAATTCCATGAAAACCCTTATTCAATCCATGGCCACTCTCACCACTGATGCATGACTGGTGCATGATATCTTGAGGCATACCATTATGCTCAAGTCTGGTGATACGAGAAAGATCACTGCTCAATTGAGCTATGTGACTTATATGATCTTGGAAAGGGATCCTTTTGATATGGCAGACTTTATTCTTTCTATAATCTGTTACATGTTTAGATTAAAGAATCCTATGTGGAAGAAGTTGAACACTCTACCTATGGGTGCGGTGATCCAGCGTATCTTGTATAAGATATATAGTTGGATCGACCCGAAGTTCTATTTCAATGACTGTGAAACAAATATATTCTTTACGGGTTCTACAATATCAAGAGGTGGATCATGAGGTGGTTCCACACATATTAGTGAACCAGTGTCAACTATCAGGAACCCACCACTTTCAAGAGGTGGTTCACTACGTGAAGGGTTGGACAACTTGCGAGAGTCGTTTGAAGAACATAAGAGGGAAGTTAAGAAACATCATACGAGAATGCAGAAGTTCTTCAAATTTCTAACCAAAAGCCTAAAGTTGAAGCCAACTCCAGTTGGGGCGGCAGAATGGGAGAATCTAGTCGTGGAGCCTCCGCGATAGTCAACGCGCCGGCCTCGCCGTACAAGGAGCAGTGGTCAGAGGTCGATGGAAGACGAGGAGGAAATTCGTGGTGCTGATAGCAGAAATTTCTGAGTTTTTTGGCTTACTGGACTTTTGACAGATACCGCATGCCAACACCCAGTATCGCTAGGCAATAGTGCAATTTACTTTAATTCAGTTTTCGTTATGGAATTTGGTGTTGTAATATTTTTGAAATATTCTGTGATTGATTTGAGTGTTGTAGTAGTACAATGTTATTGACTTTTAATGTTTTGTTATTTAACGTTAATATTTGTTATTTAAAGTTAATTTTTGTTGTTTAACTAGTATGCAAATTCATTAGCTTGATATGTCCAGTATTCCTAGTTCTAGTCTTAGTAAGGAAAAAACGAGAATCTGGAAGTGGCTTTGTGAAAATATCTTCCAGCTGTGAATCGGTGCCTATAAAATTAACTTTTACTATATTTTGTTTAATGTGTTCTCTAATAAAGTGATGGCATACATCAATATGTTTGGACCTAGAGTGATGAACTGGATTGTATGTTAAGTCAATTGCACTTTTTTTATCATATTTTAATTCAACAGTATCGTGGTTAATTCCAAAGTCTTCTAAGGTTTGCTTCATCCAAAGATCTTGTGCACAATAACTAGCTAGTGCAATATATTCGGCCTCGGTGATGGATAAGGCAACAAAATTCTATTTCCTACTCGACCACAAAATAAGTGATGGGCCTAGAAAGTGATAAGTGTCACTTGTGCTCTTACGGTCTAATGAATAGCCAGCATAATCAGAATCAGAATACCCATGCAAAATAAAGGTATCATTATGTGGATACCACAAACTTATCTTAGATGTACCAATAAGATATCTAAAAATTCGTTTGACCGCTTTTAAATGTGATTCTTTGGGATTAGCCTGAAATCTAGCACATTAACTTACTACGAACATAATATCAGGTCTAAATGCTGTTAAATTCAAACGTGATCCTATCATCCCTCTATATAATGTTTGATCTATAGAAATTCCACTTTCATCTTTTCCTAATTTCAAAGAGACACTCATGGGGGTATTGGCTTGTTTTAGATTTTCAAATCCAAATCTTTTTAACACATCATGAATATATTTAGATTGACAAATAAAAATACCATCATGCATTTGAGTAATTTGAAAACCAAGAAAATAGGTGAGTTCTCCTACCATGCTCATTCCAAATTTATTTTTCATAATTTCCACAACATTATCACATAACTTTTCATTAGTGGATCCAAAAATAATGTCATCAACATATATTTGTAAAATAATAAGATCATCATGAACATGTTTGATAAAAAGTATACAATCAGCACTACCCATTTTATAATCATTCTTTAATAAATATACAGTCAATCTATCATACCATGCTCAGGGTGCTTGTTTTAAACCATCAATGGCTTTTCTAATTTAAAAACATGATCAGGAAATTTATCATTTGGAAATCTCGGAGGTTGTTCTACATAAACATCTTCCTTAATATACCCGTTAAGAAAAAACGTATTTGACATCCATTTGAAATAGTTTAAATCTTTTAAAGCTAGCAAATGCAAGAAAAATTCTAACTGCTTCTAAATGTGCTATGAGTGCAAAAATTCTTCAAAATCTATTCTTTCAATTTGTGAATAACTTTTTGCTACAAGTCTAGCTTTGTTTCTAGTGACCATAGATTCACTATCAATTTTATTTTTAAAGATCCACTTAATACCTACAACAAAATAATTTGATGGTCTTTCTACTAGATTCCAAACCTTATTACATTCAAATTGACTAAGCTCTTCACTCATAGCTAAAAACTAAGAATTATCATTTAAAATAGTTTTTACATCTTTTGGTCATATATCTGATATAAAATATAAGTTTGAAAATAAATCATGTAAAGATGAACGAGTACTTACCCCTCTTGGTGGTTCTCCAATAACCAAATCTTGTGGATGGTCTTTTGAATATCTCAGTTCACTTGGAGGCACATATTCTTGCACTTCTTCTTCTTCTGGTTCGTTTTTTATCTTCTTTTTTCTACAAGTACTTTATCATCATCCGACCTTTGTAGAGGGAAGGGCTCTTCATCTTGACCTATATTGTTAGTTTCCACATAAGAGAAAAGATCATCAAATTTAACATGAATTGATTTTTCAACTATTTTTGTCATTTTATTATAAACTCTATAAGGTTTACGAGTTAAAGAATATCCAATAAAAATACCTTCATCACACTTTTCATCAAATTTTCCTAAATTTTATTTAGCATTAAAAATGAAACATTTACATCCAAAAACTTTAAAATAAGATATATTCGGTATCTTTTGAAAATATAATACATACAGTGTTAATTTCAAGAAGGGTCGAAGCATAACACGATTAATAACATAACATGCAGTACTTATAGCTTCAGCCCAAAATGATCTAGGTAATTTGTATTCTGATAACATAGTATGAGCTAGTTCTTGAAGAGTTCTATTTTTCCTCTCTACCATAACAATTTGTTATGGTGTGCGAGTAGCGGAAAATTCATGCTTAATCCCTACTCGTTGCAAAAAGATACAAATTTGTCATTATCAAATTTACCTCCATGATCTGAACGAATGCATTTTATTTTTAAATCTAGTTCATTTTGAACGCGTATACACAGTTTAGGAAATTCTAAGAATGCATCAGATTTGAAGATATGAAATTGTCCAACATAAATGAGAATAATCATCAATCAAAATAAATGTGTATTTTCTACCTCCTAGACTTTGTGTACTAATTGGACCAAACAAATTCATATGAATCAACTGTAAAAGTCTAGTAGTGAAAATAACATTTTTGCGTTTAAATGAAGATTTTGAAAATTTTTCTTTTTGATATGGTGAGCATAAAGAAGACAAATTTCCATGTAAAATAGGTAAACCTTTAATTAGTTTATCTCGAGACAATTTTACAATTAACTTGGAACTTGAATGTCCAAGTTGCCTATGCCATAAATCTAACTCATCATTTTTTGACATAAAGCATTTTAATGAAGAATGTGATAAATCATTAAACTTTATCATGTAAACATTTTGATATTTAGGAGCAGTAAGAACAATATAATTTGTTTTGGAATCAAAAATTTTGCAAAGATTTGAAGATGAGTCAAACAATACATTTAAACCAATATCACTTAATTGATTTATAGAAATTAAATTATGTTTTAAACCTTTAACATACAAAATATTTGATATAGTAAAAGACTTGCTACCTACTACTCCAATGTTGATGATCTTTCCTTTTTCATTGTCGCCAAACGTAACTGTTCCTCCTTTCTTTATCTCTAGGCTAAGGAACTTTGATTTGTTGCCCGTCATGTGCTTCGAGCATCCTGAGTCCAATTACCACACATCTTCCTTGTCCTTAGCCTACCAACACACCTAAAAAGAGGATGAGTGTAAAGATCTGGTTACCCAAGTGGTTCCTCCGATAGTGGAGGTGGAAGCCTTAGGTACCCAGACTTGTTTAACAGAATAGTGTCCTATCTTCCTACAAATGTGAGTGGTGTGACCAAACTTATTGCATTTGACACACGAGATAAAAGAAGTTGAAGGATTTTTCAAAATAATTTTTGAACTATTGCTAGAAGTAGCATTTACAGTAAATTTATTAATTTTATTTAAAAGATGAATTTTTGAATTTTTTCTTATTGCTAGCGATAGTGGCTGTCGTCGGGTGATAGTGTCTAGAAGTGTATCCGTGTCCAAATTTTGTCGAACCATAGCATTGATTCACCAAAATCATATTAAGTGATTTTTGGCCCATTCCAAACTTTTTAGTGGCCACTTTTAAAACACGAACTCGACTTTTCAATGCGGTATTTTCAGCAATTATAGTACCACATTGGCTTACGAAGGCCTCTTTACTGTCTTCTACTTGTGATTGAGAAAGTTTTAGAGATCTTTCTAAGGTCCCTTTTTCCCTTATAAGAGAATCAATATGAGACCGATACTTAGAAAGATCTTTCTCAAGTTCTAGTATTTTTGTTGAAGAGGGACAATCCTCTTGACAAGTAACTTTCTCCTTCCCAAGTACTTTTAACTCAGTTGTTAAATTTTTTTTTTTCATTTAATAAATTTTTATTTTCAAATTTCAGTAGCTTAATTTCATTTAAGCTTTTGTCAAAATATTTACATATTGTTAAAAATTCAGAATATAAGTCTTCATTGGTTGGAGGAGTTACCTCGGTATCGCTCTAGATACTGCACTCATCATCAGATGATGAGATGTCCTTTCTAATCAGGCACATGTTGGACTCCTCTTCAGTTTCTGAACTCGAACTGCTTGACTCCTAAGAAGTGACGTCATCCCAGGTTTCATCCTTCAAAACTTTCTTCTTATCTTTCTTCTTGTGTAGATTATCCTTCAGCTCTTTCAAATACTTTCAGCATTTGCTCTTTATATGTCCAATTCTCCTGCAGTGGTAACATTTGGGTAGTGTTTGCTCTTCATCATCCTCTCCATCATCTTGGACTTTTCCTTTCCTGTACCCAGATTCTTTCTTCTTGAAAATCTTTCTATAAAATTTCTTCTTACAGGGTTTCTCATAAACTTCCTTAACTTCTTCACGAGCAAGCTTTCCTCATCTTCTTCATCATTCTCATCAGACTCACTTTCCACTTCCTTCTTGGAATTCAACGCCAATGCTTTCTTGGCTCCAAACTATATTCCAATTGTTGAATCCTCAATTCTACCTCATGAGTCTTTAGATTTCCTATAAGATTCTCAAGTTGAAGTGTCTTTAGATCGTGTGACTCCGAGATGGCAGTCACTTTTGGGTTGAACTTCGGGGGAAGCGATCTAAGTATCTTCCTCACTAAATCTCTGTTTGAGAAACTTTGTCCAAGAATCTCCGAGTCATTTACGATTTTGCTGAACCTTGTGTACATGAAGTCTACATCTTCATCGACCTCTATCTTGAACTTCTCAAATTCTGACTCTAATTGGAAAAGCTTTGAGACCTTTACCTGTGATGTACCTTCATGAGTAACTTCAAGTAGGTTCCAAATATCATACGCAATTTCACAAGCACATACATGATTAAATTCAGTTCTATCTAACGCGCAGAATAAAGCGTTCATTGTCTTAGCATTATTTTTGAATCGAAGTTTATCAGTGTCATCCCATTTGTCTTTAGGTTTTTCCATACTAACACTCCCGACTACAGTTATAGGTGGAGTGTATCATGTTTCTATCATGCCCCATACTTTGATATCTAAAGCTATCAAAAAGCATCGCATTCGAGCTTTTCAATAGTTATAATCAGTGTCCGTGAATAAGGGATGTCTACTTATCCCTTGCCCCTTGGAAAATATGTGATTGTTTTGCGCCATTACTCCCGGTGGTAAATCCGATTTCAGAGTAATCTAGCTCTGATACCAAATGTTGGATCGTGAGGTGCCCTTAGAGGGGGGGGGGTAAATAAAGGTTAATAATTTTTTCAATCTAAAGCAGAGTTTACTTGATAAAATAAGTGGAGAAATCAAAACTAATTATTCATAAATAAAACTAAACACTTAGAAATGTATATGAATGAAAATGGCAGTATTTTATTTTAAAAGCGATAAAGATGAATACAACATATCTCTATGAAGCTAGAGACTATGGCTTATGAAAAAATATAGTAAACTTTTGATTTCGTCGGTCCTTCTACAAGAACCGGTAGGCTAAAGAGAATCTCTCGATAGAGCTTGCTAATAGCCTCTCCCTAGATCTAACCATGATCTAGACGCTGTACACAAGGCAGTGATTACTCCCCAAGCCGCACAAGAACTTGGACGCCACGCACAAGGCGTCGATTCTCTCCTAAGCCATGCATGGACTTAGACGCCACAAACAAGGTGATGATTTCCTCTCTCAATTATAATGGAAATAAAGAACAAAACAAAATGTAAACTTTAGAATTAAAACTCCCTCTAAACGAAGTGCTGAAGATGCCGACGAATCCTTGCCAAGGTTGCTTCGAATGTCATGTACGAGCCATCGATCTTTCGCGCTTGAACCTTCTTGGGAGAATGTAGTTTTTCTAAATGTTGGAGCTCTCTGGAACAAATGCACGAGAAGGAACACTCCAAATTCTGTAACCCATAATCTCCACAAAAAATGAGTTGATTTTATATTTTAGCGATATCGCCCGACGACACTGGCTATCGCCAGCTGGCGATATCTTCTCTGGCTGCCACGTTTCCCACGTATTCCTGGTTTTCGCATAACAGATCGATCACAACCAATCGTGGGATATCGCCTGGCGATATCAATGTCGCCGGGTGACATCGAGTGTAACTGCACGCTGTGTGGAAGTAATGCAATAACTGTTCAGCCACTGTCGCTTGGTGGCGATACCCAATATCGTCTGGCGATATCTCCGTAGCTCCTCTATTCTGACCGAATCCAAACCCAAATGATATTAGTGTTAGATATGTGATATCTGCACATCATAAACACCCTATGATAAAATACAACCAAGATTTGTTATTACAAACCAAGAAGCTTGGAACGCATGATCCAACACTCAATCTCACAAATGCAAGCAAAGCCAAGTCCTTCTGATTGGCATCAGCAAAGTCATGAACATGTCACTTTCATTTCATCGACGCTCGACATATCGATCGCCTTGATGATCTCATGCTAAATCAGATCTATAATAGCAATAATGGTTGTTATATCATATCAGCTCTTAAGATCGGTGGTGGAGGTTGAACAGTCACATTGCTCTTATGTTCCATGCACCTTGCAATTGCTGAACAATATCTACAATAATATCAATCGCATATGGTTTTTTCTTCTTGGATCGTGTCTCAAGCTCCTCAACCACTTTTTTTCCTACTGAATCAACTATGTTAATTTCATTCATGGCCTCAGATGTACTTGTAGCAAAATCTCCAGTAGTTCTATCAACCTTACATATCATAGTTAAGTCACACTAATTAACAATCACCTTACATCAACAATGTTTTTATAGCAGGATGTGCCTGAAAGCTTATTAGAGATTAGACTTGTGCATGATAAGTATTAGCCTGAATATAATTGGCCTAAACATCTTTGATGCCTAATTCATAACATTGTGCTCTCAATCCCAACTGAAACCACCAGTGTCCAATCGTGAAAATATCTCTTGATAGCACTTATTTCATGATTTAAAGTGTGTTATAATCTTTTTCTTATTTATCATGACATTACAATCCTTCTTCAAAGAAGGATGATCTTTGCAAAATTTCATATCATTTCTTAAGTAGTCTAAATGTCCTTACTAACACTTTATTCTTTGAATGTCAAAGATTAAACAACTTGTTGTAGTTGGTGGGATATTGCACTGCACGGGACACCTATAAACTGATATTTGGTTGACTTATATGTGCAATATAACCTATATTATTAGTGTATTTGATATCCATGATGTAGTATTTACCAACCAACACTTCAAAATGATTTGCTCTTTTGAGTGTATTACTGTAATATCCACTAAATTTTAGGTACTCTGGACATTTAGTGGCACCCCTTAAAGCCCCAATGAGCCTTAGGTGCGCCCATCAAATTTAATGGACACTAAGTGGGCCCCCTATATGCCCAGGATACCTTAGCACATGTGGTGACCTAGGAGTGACCTCATGCACCACCTAAGCATGTTGAAAGGGGAAACTAGATCTGATATACTCTAAAGGGGGGGTGAATAGAGTATATGGTGCTTTTTAAAACACAAAGACAACTTTTGCAAAGCTTTACAACAATTGTTGTAGTGAGTGTAAGCAGGGAAGCAGAATTAAAATAAACCACAAAACTAATCTATGCAGAAACTAAGCACTGGAAAATCTAGGCCAGAAACAAAAGAAAAATATGCACAACCAGAAAACACAAGGAAATATAGTGGTTCCCCAACTTGGGTACATCCACTCTTCTACCACCCTAGGTAGGAATCCACTGCAGGATGAGTTGATCAGGTGTCCTGGGCACCAATGAGCTTTTGATAAGGTGCTCAAAAACCAAAACAGATTTTTTGATCAGGTGTCTTGCCACCAATGAGCTTTTGACAAGGTGCTCAAAAACCAACTTCAAACTTTTGAAGGGAGTTTGAAAAACCCTTTACAGAGAGATGGGGTTGAGAGAGTTATGGCAGTCTTCTCTTTCTCAAGCAGCTGAGAAGACTATGTGGATTCAGTGATGTTGTCAAAGCTCCCCCTGAGTCCTTGAAGTCTTCAGGAAGATGAGCTTTGCTGAGGGTGATAGGCCTTCAAAGATAGATCTCCAGCAGATGATGATTTCAGCAAGCTGAAATGTTGAGTGTCTGGAGTCTTGAGAAGATGTTGGCCTTGAACACTTGAGAGCTAAAGAGAGATGGAGAGATGTCCTATTCTTGTTAATCTGTATTAACTGTATTTTTTGGTTCAAAAAAAAACATTCTCTCTTTTATTCTCTGAATCTCAATAGGAAGAAGCTCTGTCCAAGATAGCCGTTGGTCTGAATTAATTACAGCCTTAATTGCATAAAATGTTCTGAAGGAAAGTCCATTGAATTATTCCTTGAAAAATCCCTTGAAACTTGCTCCAGAATTAAATGAAAACGGCTGGCAGATCTTTTGACTTAAATGCAGAATAATTTCTATCTTGATTTGAATTTGAATTCTGAAGAACAACTGAAATCGTCGAACTGAGCTCTGCTATCGTCGAGCTGAGCTCAGCGAACTGGGAAAAGCAAGCAGCAATGGAATCGTCGATCTGAGCTCAAAGATCGTCGAACTGAGCTCAGAGATAAAGATCTAGTACAGAGTCAAAATCGTCGACCTGAGCTCAGCGATCGTCGAATGGAGTTCGACGATATTGAGAAGCTTGAGCTCAGCGATCGTCGAATGGAGCTCGACGATCTGCCAAAGTTTGAGCTGGACGATCGTCGACCGGAGTTCGACGAAACGTCGAGCTGAGCTCGACGATTTGGACTTAGTCTCCAGAACAACTTGGGTCTTCAGAGCAGCTTTCAAACCTAGACTCCTGATCCCTTAGACTCAATTCTAATTGACCTATAATCTATACAGAAGGTCAAGACATAGAATCCTAGAGACATAGTGATCCTGACCCAAATTAGTAATAGGGTGTTCCAACACATGTAGATGACCCAATTTCCCGTAATAATCCCAAATTAGGGCATCCTAGACCTAGTAGTACTAATATGATGCATGGGTCACATTAAGCTAACACTAATGGTCTGATTAGCTCAAACTCAGTTATTGGAGATCCCTCTTGCTCCAAAAGGTTGAGTCAAGCCAGTATGGACCCAAGGTAGATCCAATGAAACCCAATGGTATAACTCACCTAGTTGACCAGTCAAGTCAACTATAGGTTCACTTGGTCAACCCTAACACTAAATTGACCTAAGGAGCTACTATAAATCCCAATTGTCCTAGCCTTAGCCCATGTTGACCAATTGGTGGTATCACCCATCACCACCTCCACATCAACATGATGACTAAGCAAAGTCAATGCTAAAGTTTGAGAATGTCAAACATAGGATATATGGTGTATTTTGATTTAAGGTTTGGGTTCTAAGACCCATGTTGACCACCCTTGCTTCCATTGACTAATGACAATTGTCTTGGATATTTTTCTTGCACTATATGTTGAAACCAAAATTCAGTTTCACCTAGAGTTCGGACCTAGGGGTGCGGCTCACACCTACTTCTCCCAACCAGTCCCTTGGTGAGAGAACTGAATTAGGAAAATGACTCTTGGATCTAGCGTGGAGGTCCCACCTCATACCCGTAAGACCTTTGAGATCTCTGCCTCCCTAGCCAATGCCGAGCTAGGTGCCTTGGAGGATGAAGGAAGAAGATGAAGATTGGTGAAAAACGGATCCCACTCCAAGGCACCCCAAGGGTCTATTTATAGATGTTTTTTGGGATGGCCTGTCAATACCGCAATCACGCTGCTCTAAAATTACTGAAATACCCTGGGCAGGTCTGCCAACAGCCAAACTTCGCTATTTTGAACAGTTATTCGTAGCCCACCAGGGAAAAAATAACAGACCCTCAAGCCAGATGAGTACTAGGTTGGGCGAGACCCTCAAGGGGCCGGGGCGGGTGCCAGCCTCCCCCCTAAAATGGGCCGAGGCGAGTGCCGGCCTCCTGCTGCACCCGTCCCCTAAAACAAGTTCGGGGTAGGTGCCAACATCCCGCCGCACCCGCGCCCTTAAAAATGGGGCCGGGGCAGGTGTCGGCTTCTTGCTGCACCTGCCCCCTAAAACAGGCCGGGGAGAGTGCTGGCCTCCTGCCGCACTCGCCCCCTGAAGAGGGGTCGGGGCGGGTGTCGGCCTCCCGCCGCACCTACCCCCTAAAACAAGCCGGGTCGAGTGCCGTCTTCCCGCCGTATTCTCCCCCTGAAGAGGGGTCGGGGCGGGAGCCGGCCTCCTGCCGCACCCGCCCACTAAAACAAGCCAGGGCGAGTATCGGCCTCCCGCCTCACTCGCCCCCTGAAGAGGGGCCGGGGCAGGTGCCTGCCTCTCGCCACACCCTCCCCCTAAAATAGTCCTGGGCAAGTGATGGCCTCCCGCCGCACTCCCCCCTAAAGAGGGGTCGGGGTGGGTCTCGACCTCACGCCGCACCCGTCCCCTAAAATAAGGTCGGGGCGGGTGCCAGCCTCACGCCACACCCGACCCTTTACCTCCTTAGCCTTTGGGCTCACTTGCCCCAAACCATTCTTTGTATTACACCTTGTGCTCTCTTGGGGACCCCACTCCGTGAATACGGGGTTTTACACAATCCCCACTCTTTTCAAGCAAGTTCCATGCTCGGAAAGAAACATCAAACCCAATGTATTCGTTTAGTGTATCAATCTTGGAGCCGAAAATACTTGGCCTCTCCGAGGTGTCAACCTTCCATGCCAGCTAACAGGAGCCTGGGCGGCGAGATCCCCTCCAGGTAGAATTAACTTAACCTCCCTAAGGGGTCAACCTGCCATACTAGCTAATGGGAGCCTGGATGGAGAGATCCCCTCGAAGTAGAATTCATATAACCTCCCCGAGGGGTCAACTTACCATGCCAGCTAATAGGACCCTAGGTGGCAAGATCCCCTCGGGGTAGGATTTGTCTAGGGACTCTACCACCGAGGCACATTCAACCCATCCAACTAGTGAGAGCCTGAGTGAGGAGATCCTCTCGGGGTTGGAATCTTCTCTCCACCGAGGCACATTCGACCCATCCAGCTAGTGAGAGCCTGAGTGAGGAGATCCTCTCGGGGTTGGAATCTTCTCTCCACCGAGGCACATTCGACCCATCCAGCTAGTGGGAGCCTGGGTGAGGAGATCCTCTCAGGAGTCAGTTTCTTTTCGCCACCGAGGCACATTCGACCCATCCAGCTAGTGGGAGCCTGGATGGGTGTTGGGTACATTGGAAAATGTGTACCATATTTGAAGAAGCCTCACCCTACTCAATGATATACATCAAGGTGTATTTGATGTGCTTTGAGTTTATATGTGCAGGTTAAGTAATTGCAGGAAATGCAGAAAAGTTTATAAGTCCATGTGTCGACACCTAGAGATGCAGTGTCGACACTTATGAAGGCTTGTGTCGACACCTAAAGAACCTGTGTCGACACTTGGAGTATTTGTGTCGACACCAGGAAGGGCAGAGTCGACACCAGAAGAAAAGTGTCGACACATATAGGCAGTGTCGACACACTGTGAAGAATTGTCAACATAATCTGTGTCGACACTTAGAGGCAGTGTCGACACCCAGAGAAGCTTTGTCGACATCAAATGTGTCGACACCAGGAGGCTGTGTCGACACACAGCAAAGCTTCACCAAAGTTAAAGTAAAAAAAGGCTTGTGTCGACACAAAGGAGATGTGTCAACACTCAGCAAGGTTCAACACAAGAAGGCATGTGTCGACACAAAGAAGATGTGTCGACACACAGCAGAATTCAACTAAGCTTTAAAGAAGAAGTACTTGTGTCGACATACAGAATCAGTGTCGACACATTCAACAGATGGCTTGTGTCGACACACAGAATCAGTGTCGATACATTCTGAAGAAGCGGTGTCGAGAAGCTGTTACAACAACACAAGGAGTTGTGTCAACACCATCAAGGCTAGTGTCGACACTTAGTCCACTTGTGTCGACACTTGGTCTATTTGTGTCGACACATAATGAAGATCAGTCTCGACACTTTCAGACAGAGATAGTATTTTCAAGAAGTGACTGGATGACTTGACAGATGCAATTTCAACCGGTCTACTGCAACTGTCAGAGCTGTCAGAAGTTCGTTAGAAACCGGATCGGCCGGTTACCTTGGAGGAAGACTATATAAAGGCCTTTCTCCTTCAACAGAAGAGGATTGATCACAATTAAAGAATAGAACAATCATCAATCAATCAGAAGATTAAAATTTAAGAAGATCAAGACAGATCCAGAGAAAACTGTAAATCAGTATTTTGAAGAAACTTCAGATTTACTTGGAGAGAGAGAACTCCAGTAATTGAAGTCAAGAAAGAGACTTGTTAATCAAATCTCTTAAGAAGCTGGTTCTGAACCAGACTGCAAAGTAGGATCCAGATTTAATTCTCCATCCTAAGAAGGAAGTTGACAGCCGGTCTACTTCAAGAAGATCAACTTTACTGAGTTCAGACTCAAGAAGCCTTGAAGAAAGCAAAGACAAAGTTGATCTCAGGAATCAGTGCTATCAAGAACTGATCAAGGAGGTTGTCCTCTTCATTCTCTCAAACAGAGTGGTGACCTAATACTTTTTATTATCTTTTTATAGGATCCTAAGGGATCTGAGTTGTCTAAGTTGTAAGCCTAAATTTATAAAGGCTGAGGTAGGGCTTTTGAGACTGAGTGTAGGAGAATCAATTCTCTGAGTGTAGGCCTTGTTGAAGGCTGAGGTAGGGCTGTTTAGCCTGAGTGTAGGTCTTGTTGAAGACTGAGTGGTAGGGCTTTGTGCCTGAGTTGTAGGAGTGGGGACACTCTGAGTTGTAGGAACCTGGTTTGGGGTTCTGAGCTGTAAGATCTGAGGATCTGAGGAGAAGTGCAGAAGTTAGGCCGAATCTAGTACACTACTAGATAGGCGAAGGGGGAAAGTGGATGTACCCAGACCTTGGGGAACCACTATAAACACTATGTGCACTCTGTGAATGTTTGTTTCTGTGGTTGCTATGTTGTGATAGCTGTAGAATTTTCATTTGCTGCTTAAAGTACAAAACAGTTTGTCTGCCTTTTTAAGTAAAAAAGAAAAAGTACACCTATTCACCCCCCCTCTAGGTGGTTAGACACTATTTCTTTCAAGTGGTATCAGAGGGAGGTTAATCAAAAAGGGACTTAACAGTCTGAGTAAGATCTTGTAGGCAGATTAAGAACAAACAAGAATCAAGAAAATGGGTTCTAGTGAGAATCACAAAGAGCTGGGGTCCATGAAATTGCCAATATGTAGAAAAAAGATATTTGGCATATGGAAAGAGAGGGTTAGACTCTTTATGGTAGCTTATGACCCAAGGATATATATTACAGTTAAAGAAGGCCCATATGTGTCAATGAAGATATCCATTCTGGATGCAAATCAAAAAACTCCCAAGGACTTCTCTGAAATGACTAAAGATGAAATCATTCTGGCCACTATGGACAAGAGAGCCCAGAATATAATTGTTAGTGTCATTGATGATGCAACATTTCAGAACTTAATTCATTGTAAAACCTCTAAAGAAATGTGAGACACATTAATAGTCTATATGGAGGGCTTAGAGGAAGTAAGATAAGATAGGAAGTCAATGTTAAATCAGGAATATGAAAGCTTCAGACAAGGAAAGTCTGATAGCATTACAGAATGTTACAAGAAGTTCTATAGGATTGTTAATGAGTTGATGTCCTATGGAAGATACTTCAGTAACTATGTGCTGAATGATAAGTTCTTAAGATCCCTGACTAAGGACCGGGACACTAAGATTTGTGCCATTAGGGAAGTGGTCAAACTAGCTGATATACCTCCTCCAACTTTGTTTGGAAAATTGCTATCTTATGAGATGCAGTTAATGGCTAGAAAGGAGGAAGAGAAGAATACTAGAGTGGAGCACAAGGAAAAGTCTGTGGCATTCAAGACTGAAGCCACTAAGAAGTATAGAAGCAAGTCTCCATCTCCACCTCAAATAATTGCTGAGGCTGTCACAGATAATTCAGATAGCAAGAATTCAGATAGCAGTGAAAGTGATGAAGACTTTGCTGCTTTTACTAGGCATTTTCAAAAATTTCTGAAGAAGAAGCAGTGGAGGTCTAAGCCTTCCACTTCTCAGCCAAAAGATGACTACTATCAGAAAAGAAAGTCATCAAGGAATGATAGAAGCAGGTCCAAGCCAAGCAAAGCTACATCTTCAAAAATTGTGTGCTATTACTACAATAGACAGGGACATGTAGTGGCTGACTATCCTGAAAAGAGGAAGGAGTCAGCTGACAAAAATAAGACTCAGTTTAAGGGCAAAAAGGAAAAGTCCTTTATTGCTAAGAAAGATAAGAGTCTGACAGATCAGTCATCTTCAAAAACAGAATCAGAAGCTGAAGCCTACATTGGATTATTTGCTGAAGAGGAAGAAGATAAGTTCATGCAGCTAATGAACTCAATTTATGAGCATGAGGACCATCAGTGCAAGGGATTGATGGCTATATCTGAAGGAGACAAGATCCAGGATTAGCCTGGACCAAGTAAGGTACAAAGTTGTTCTTCTAGTTCAATTTATAGTACTGAGTCAGAATCAGATACATCTGCATCAAGTGATGTGGGTGGGTCTGAATCAGAAGGAGATATTCATCAGTTAATTGATGAATATAGGGACTTGTTGCATGCCTTGAAAAAAAGCAAAACCTTGGCCAAAACTCAGGCAAAGGAGATTGCTAGTCTTAAATTGGCTGCTGCTGATTCAGACAAGTTGTTAGATCAGAAACTGAATGAGATAGCCAGACTGAAAAACATTACTTTATTTAGATGGGTACTATTACATTTAAGAATGATCAAATTAGAAATCTGGAGGTTAGACTTCAGAAAGAGAAAGAGATAGTAGCAAGTTTTTCTAAACCTAAATCTGTTTTACCCTTGATAGATGAGTTTGTACCTCAAAAGGGTAAGGCTGGATTAGGGTTTAAATAACTTGCCTGTACTGCTAGGTCCAAATCTAAGGGCAAAGCCCCAGCACAAAACAAGAAGCCTGCTGTAGATAATTCAGCAAGGGTAGTACCTAAACAAAGGTACAACAGGTTTGAGTGCTGGTGTTGTGGCAAGATAGGCCACTTTGCCTTAGATTGTTGGCACAATTCAAGTGTCAAGGAGAGTAGCAAACTGCCTGTTAGAAGAGCTACAGGTAGTTTTGTTAAAAGTCAGACTAACTTGCACCAAGGACCTAAGAGTTATTTAGGTTCTAAGGTTAAGTAATCTGTTTTGCAGGTGAGTCCAAGTGGCCATGCCCCTATATGGTACTTGGATAGTGGATGTTCCAGGCACATGACTGGAACAAGGGGGTTGCTGAAGGACTATACACCTATCAAGGATGACCCTAAAGTTACCTTTGGTGGTTCATAAAAAGGAATCATCAAAGGCTTTGGTAACATTTCTAGTAACCAAATTACTATCACTCAAGTGGCCTATGTGAAGGGTTTGAAACATAACCTCAT
Source organism: Platanthera guangdongensis (assembly GCA_039583875.1). Taxonomy (NCBI): domain Eukaryota; kingdom Viridiplantae; phylum Streptophyta; class Magnoliopsida; order Asparagales; family Orchidaceae; genus Platanthera; species Platanthera guangdongensis. The sequence continues at coordinate 5,326,696 of CM077165.1, forward strand.
TAGCATAAGTCAGTTGAGTGATTTAGGATATGACATCTCATTTGTCAAGAATGGTTGTCATATCAAAAGGTCAAGTGATCAAAAGATCATTCTGACAGGATATAGGAAGAGGAATGTTTATTGTCTTGACTTTGTATGTGAGAACAATGTTTCTCCTATTTGTCTTGTAGCTGATGAGAGAGTCTCACATTATGTTAAATGGCACAAGACGCTGGCTCATCTTAAATATAAGACAATTGACCAACTCTTTAGCAAAGAGTTAGTGAGGAATGGTCCAAAAGTTAAGTGTATAAAGGATGGGATATGCTCAGCTTGTCAAAAAGGCAAGCAGACCAAATCCACCTTTCATAGCCTTGAGAACAAGGATTCTGTGAGGCGTATATACCTCTTGCATATGGATCTTTTTGGTCCTATGCCAGTTCACAGTCTAGGTAGGAAGGTCTACACATTTGTGATAGTAGATGACTATTCAAAATATTCCTGGGTGTTCTTCCTAAGACAAAAATCTGAAATCCCAAGTATCTTATATAGTTTTGTTAAACAAATTCAGAATGAGTTAGACAGTATAGTGGTCAAAATCAGAAGTGACCATGGCACTGAATTTCAGTCTGAAAGTATGACAAAACTGTGTGAAGAATTGGGGATTTTTCAGGAATTTTCCTCACCAAGAACACCTCAGCAAAATGGTATTGCTGAAAGGAAGAATAGAACATTGATAGAGGCTGGTAGAACCCTATTGAGTGACACTTCTCTCCCAGAATATTTCTAGGCTGAGGCAGTAAACACTGCATGTCATGTAATCAATAAGGCTATTATCACCAAGTGCCACAAGAAGACTCCCTATGAGATTGTGAAGGGCAAAAAACCAAATTTATCCTATTTCAGGATCTTTGGTTACAAGTGTTATATACTTAACAACGACAAGTCTTATCTAACCAAGTTTGTTGCCAAATCCCAAGAGGGGATCTTTGTTGGATACATTAACAATAGTAAGGCTTATAGGGTCTACAACTTGGTTACTCAAGTTGTAGAAGAGTCTGTACATGTAGTCTTTGATGAAACAAGACTCATTAACTGTGAATTGCCAAGTAGTGTTTGCAGCTCTACAGGTATAACTGATAGGATGGACAAGCTTACCATTACAGAAGGTTCTACTGCAACTCAGCAAGTGGAAGATGGTGGCTGCTGTCCAGGGGGAGTACAAGACTCTCTAGATGCAGAAGAAGACTAAGAGGTGCAGCTAAATGAAGAGGATGGAGGTGTACAACCTGAAGACAGTCTACCTCCAGCAAATAGACACTTAAAGGATCATCCAGCCAATAAGATAATTGGTGATCCCAGATAAGGAGTGCAAACAAGAAGCAGGAATCTGAGTACAGTTCTTTACTCCAGTTTCCTATCACAAGTAGAACCAAAGAAATTTGAAGAAGCAGTTCTAGACTCTCATTGGATTGATGTCATGCAAGAGGAGCTGAATCAATTCAAAAGATGCAAGGTCTGGGAGATAGTTCCTAAACCAAAAGACCACAACATCATTGGAACTAAGTGGATCTTTAGGAACAAACTGGATGAGAATGGAATCATTATAAAGAATAAAGCTAGGCTGGTTGAAAAAGGATATAAGCAGGAAGAAGGTATTGATTTTGATCAAACCTTTGCTCCAGTAGCAAGACTGGAAGCAATAAGGATGTTCCTTGCATATACAACATATCAAGGGTTCAAGGTATATCAAATGGATGTAAAGTCAGCTTTCCTGAATGGAAATCTAAAGGAAGAAGTCTATGTAGAGCAGCCATCAGGTTTTGTTGATTCTCTCAAACCTGATTATGTATATAGACTTATAAAGGCTTTGTATGGGTTTAAACAAGCCCCAAGGGCTTGGTATGAAACCCTGTCTAGTTTCCTCATTGAGAACAAATTCTCAAGGGGGAAAATAGACAAAACTCTATTCCTTAGGGAATCTAAAGGCAAGATTAACCTAGTCCAAATATATGTAGATGACATAATATTTGGGTCTATAGAAAGTAGTCTTTGAAGAATGTTTGCAAAATTTATGCAAGAAAAATTTGAAATGAGCAGTATGGGGGAACTTAAGTTCTTCTTGGGTCTCCAAGTAAGACAGACTGAAGATGGCCTGTCCATATGCCAGTCTAAGTTCACCCTAGAGTTGATAAAGAAGTATGGTATGGAATCATCCACTACCATGAAAACTCCTATGCGGTCAAATATGTCTCTAAGCAAAGATGATGCAGAGAAACCTGTAGATGAAACTTTGTATAGATGGATAGTTGGCTCCCTATTATATCTGACTGCTAGTAGACTAGATATAATATATGTTACATGTGTATGTGCTAGGTACCAAGCATGCCCTAAAGAATCTCATCTGACTGCAGTTAAAAGGATTTTGAGAATCTTAAGGGCACACCTTATCTAGGCCTTTGGTGCCCTAGGAATGGAGATTTTGTACTGACAGGTTATTCAGATGCAGATTTTGTAGGCTGCAAGGAAGATAGGAAGAGTACTACAGGAACCTGTCAATTTCTAGGTGGAAGACTGGTGTCATGGAGTAGTAAGAAGCAGACCAGTGTGACAATCTCCACAGCTGAGTCAGAATATGTTGCTGCAGGAAGCTGCTGTGCACAACTTTTGTGGATACAACATCAGCTAGAAGACTATGGTATCCAGGTAAGTAGAACCCCTTTACTTTGTGATTCTACAAGTGTCATTTCTATTGCAAATAATCCTGTCTCACATAGTAGGACTAAGCATATAGAAATTAGATATCATTTTCTTAGAGAACATGTAGAAAAAGAGGATATTTCCCTAGAATATGTTAAAACAGATAATCAGATTGCTGATATGTTTATTAAGCCCCTAGATGAAACCAAATTCAATAAGTTTAAAATTGAATTAGGAATGTTAAACTTAGAATAGTTTAAAAAATTGGCTAAGTAAAATGGTGTCGACACATGAAGTTGTCTGTGTCGACACATAGAAGTGGTGTCGACATTCCAGAGAAATGGTGTCGACACATCTAGGAAGTCTGTGTCGACACTTCAGCGAAATGGTGTCGACACATGCAGAGTAAGTGTCGACACATCCAGGGTAGTGTCAACACTTAGATTTAACACTAATTTCGTTGAGTAGAGTTTCGACTAATCGTCGAGCTGAGATGTATAAGTGTCGACACATATATTCTGTCGACTATATTTATGTCGACACATAGTTGTCGAGATATTAGAAGTAAGTGTCGACACTTTTCAATAGTGTCGACACATTTCAAGTATTTCGAAGCGCCTTTTCACCTTCGATTTTAGAAAGGTATAAATAGGTCATGCATATTGTTTGTCGACACGCTCACCATAGTTTTGAGACCGAACTTGTGTGTCGACATCTCTCTTCTCTAAATTCAAAATTTCTCCAAACCCTAATGGCGCCCAAGCTAGAAGAGAACATCAATGAAGGTTATGAGCTAGTGCGACATGCCTTTGACGATGCGGAACCAGAAATTCAAAGTGTTGTAACCCTAGTTGCAGAGACTGAGTTAGAGTATCTAGTTTCAGAGCCAATCAAGATTTGGAAGAAGGAGGTCCTCAAATTCTTTAGTGCAGCTACCCTTGATGAAACTGATCTTAAGATTAAATCCAAAGTCCATGGAGTTAAGGTGAAAGTCACCCAGAAAAGTCTAAGAAAAGTTCTACATCTACCTAGAACTAAAGAAGAGGAAGATGTACCTGCATCAAGGATAAGGGAGGCACTGCAATGGTGTGGATTAGATTCTAACATGAAGATTGGATCAGTTTTTAACAGGAAAGGGATGAACATGCAAGGAAAGTTTTTATCTGATGTAGTTGGGAATGTGATTCTGAGCAAGCCAGGTGGGCATGATAGGATATCAGCTCACATGTTCTGCTTAATGACAAGAATCATTTTTAAACTAAAAACTGATTGGTCAGCAGTGATGTTTGACAAGATTAAGGAAAGTCTGAAGAAGCCCAATCTGGGTAGGATTATGAGTTTGTTCTTGGCTGGAAGTGTTCCAGAAGTCATGAACCAAGCTGTTGGTTCTAAGATAAACCACATGAGGAAAATGGACATCAGAATAATCTCAAGATGGGATAGAGTGTTAACTAAAGAAATGCCTACACCAGAGAAGGAAACACCTCAAAAGAAGAAGAAGAAAGCCATAGTGGCTCCTGAATCCTCCAGTAGCTCAGGAGAGCAAGTAGTTTTTAGTTCTGATGATGGAGAGGCTAGAAATGCTGGACAGTCACCAACAAGAAATGAAGATGCACTAAGGCAGGGGGAGAAACCATCTGCTAGCCCTATTCACCTGGATCCACTCGAAGGGGAGCCTCAACATGTGGATGAGCCAACTCACTTAGACAGTGAAAGGGCAACCCAAACAATTCTTGAGCAAACTCAGATACATAGTCAACCATAAGATGTTGTCATGGAAGACACATCAGTTGCAGATAATGCTCTTGAGATAAGAGATTCTCCAGTTCCTACTCAACAGGAGTTTACTCTAGAAGAGCTGTTCCCTGATCTATTATAGACTGATTTTGAGTGAGAGAAAGCAGCTTTTGAGGGAGAGTCAGCTAACCTTGAGGGGGAAAATGTCAGGTCACAGGAGGAGACTGCTAGAAATGACACTGAGGAGCAAAGGACATAGGAGGAGCTACCAAGGACTGAGAAGGAATTGCCTCCTAGTCCTAAGTAAAGGGTCGACATTGTCAGTACTTCTGCTTCTGAAGATGAAGAGGCTGCTAGAGCCAAGAAAAGAAAGCTACAGGTCTTCAAAAGGAGAAGCCAGACCTACAAGAAGGCACTGCAAACCATTGTTCCACAGCCTGCCCCAACTGCTGATTACAGCTCCTTGTTGGTGGCTTTGCAGATCAAGATGGATGAGCAAAGGAAGGCTCTAGAAAACTATATGGATGAAAGACATAAATCCCTTCAATTTGATCTGGCTCAAGACATCAAATCTATAAGATTTGAAGTTAATCTGAATAAGAAATAAATGACTGATTGTTTCCACAAAGGAGGCAATGCAGTGGTATATCTGGCTACTCATCAAGAGAAGATAAAGACATAGGTTGATGATATGGCAGTGAAACAAGGATATGTCCTGAAAAATCAGATTAGGATGAATGATAATCTAACTGCCTCTCATAATGCCATTGTAAGTGAAATGAAAAATATTGCTAATGCACAAACTGAGGCTAGAACTACAGCCAAAGCAGAGTTTGCTAAGCAATTACAAGAGAACCTAACTGCTGTAAAAACTGCAATTGAAGATTCTCAAAAGGCTATTACTGAAAAGCTCCAAAAGTTAAAACCTTTTTATAAAGATGGTGTTAACTATCTGAATGCTCAGATCAGATTTCAGAAGGATGATCTTAGGGATCATATAGAAAGAGAAGTCATAAATGGGGAGAGGGTATTAGTCAAAGCAGGCTCTGACCATGCTAAATGGATTTCAAACAACATCAGAGCTACCCTTGGATATCCACCCTTGTGTGATGATGATAATGTAGCAGAATCTGGGATAAATCCTGCATATTTTGGAGGTGAGCCAGCTGAAGTTGCACAAGTAATCTACCCTCCAGCCGATTTTGAGATGATACATCAGGAGGTACAATCTATGTATAGCCCTCCTGAGGGTAATAAGAATATTATTTTTGAGAAAGTAGATAAGCCTGTGCCTGAGGAAATTTTGAAAGAGCAAGAAGCTTAATTATCTAAGAAGAGATTCAGAGAACAGGCAGAGTTAAGACCTGATTTTGAACAGTGGAGCCCAACTTCTAGAAATATTATTCTGACTGCTTGGAAGGCTGCAAAGGATAATTTCCTAAAGAGGGGAAAATGGTACTCTGACCAAGAATGGAGAAAACATGAAGCCAGGCAAGAGGCTATTGTACAGTATAGAAGAAAGGCTAAACTAGGGAAGCTACCTCCTAATGCACAGGAGCCTAGCAAGTATTTCCCTAAGACTTATCATTATTTTGAGAGACAAAAGATAAGGTCTGAAGAACAGAAGAAGAAAGATCTTAAGGGCAAGAAGCCTGCTGATGACATTGATGCTCCAGTTCAAGCCAAGATTCAATCTGGCAAGGGCATTGTCATCAAGGAGCCAGAGCAGCCATAGAATAGAATTTTCTTATGTTTACAACTTTGTAATCATTTGCATTAAAATCCATGTAAACTTTTGATTAATGAAACTATTGGAAGATGTAACAAAACAATGTTTAATGTTCAATATATTACATTGTTATTCTGAAAAGATTGTTTATACATGTTTTGTTTAGTATTTATCTTATCATATAATACTGTTATACATTATATTGAGTATTTGTTATGAATGGTGTATATCATTGACTAAGGGTTATGACTTCTCCAAATAAGGGGAGATTGTTGGGTACATTGGAAAATGTGTACCAGATTTGAAGAAGCCTCACCCTACTCAATGATATACATCAAGGTGTATTTGATGTGCTTTGAGTTTATATGTGTAGGTTAAGTAATTGCAGGAAATGCAGAAAGGTTTCTAAGTCCATGTGTCGACACCTAGAGATGTGTCGACACTTATGAAGGCTTGTGTCGACACCTAGAGAAGCTGTGTCGACACTTGGAGTATTTGTGTCGACACCAGGAAGGGCAGAGTCGACACTAGAAGAAAAGTGTCGACACATACAGGCAGTGTCGACACACTGTGAAGAATTATCAACATAATTTGTGTCAACACTTAGAGGCAGTGTCGACACCCAGAGAAGCTTTGTCGACATCAAATGTGTCGACACTAGGAGGCTGTGTCGACACACAGCAAAGCTTCACCAAAGTTAAAGTAAAAGAAGGCTTGTGTCGACACAAAGGAGAAGTGCCGACACTCAGCAACTTTCAACACAAGAAGGCATGTGTCGACACAAAGAAGATGTGTCGACATACAGCAGAATTCAACTAAGCTTTAAAGAAGAAGTACTTGTGTCGACATACAGAATCAGTGTCGACACATTCAACAGAAGGCTTGTGTCGACACACAGAATCAGTGTCGACACATTCTGAAGAAGCAGTGTCGAGAAGCTGTTACAATAACACAAGGAGTTGTGTCAACACCATCAAGGCTAGTGTCGACACTTAGTCCACTTGTGTCGACACTTGGTCTATTTGTGTCGACACATAATGAAGATCAGTCTCGCCACTTTCAGACAGAGACAGTATTTTCAAGAAGTGACTGGATGACTTGACAGCTGCCATTTCAACCGGTCTACTGCAACTGTCAGAGCTGTCGGGAGTTCATTAGAAACTGGATCAGCCGGTTACCTTGGAGGAAGACTATATAAAGGCCTTTCTCCTTCAACAGAAGAGGAGTGATCACAATTAAAGAATAGAACAATCATCAATCAATCAGAAGATTAAAATTTAAGAAGATCAAGACAGATCCAGAGAAAACTGTAAATCAGTATTTTGAAGAAACTTCAGATTTACTTGGAGAGAGAGAACTCCAGTAATTGAAGTCAAGAAAGAGACTTGTTAATCAAATCTCTTAAGAAGCAGGTTCTGAACCAGACTGTAAAGTAGGATCCAGATTTAATTCTCCATCCTAAGAAGGAAGTTGCCAGCCGGTCTACTTCAAGAAGATCAACTTTACTGAGTTCAGACTCAAGAAGCCTTGAATAAAGCAAAGACAAAGTTGATCTCAGGAATCAGTGCTATCAAGAACTGATCAAGGAGGTTGCCCTCTTCATTCTCTCAAACAGAGTGGTGACCTAATACTTTTTATTATCTTTTTGTAGGATCCTACGGGATCTGAGTTGTAAGCCTAAATTTATAAAGGCTGAGGTATGGCTTTTGAGCCTGAGTGTAGGAGAATCAATTCTCTGAGTGTAGGCCTTGTTGAAGGCTGAGGTACGACTGTTTAGCCTGAGTGTAGGTCTTGTTAAAGACTGAGTGGTAGGGCTTTGTGCCTGAGTTGTAGGAGTGGGGACACTATGAGTTATATGAACCTGGTTTGGGGTTCTGAGCTATAAGATCTGAGGATCTGAGGAGAACTGCAGAAGTTAGGCCGAATCTAGTACACTACTAGATAGGTGAAGGGGGAAAGTGGATGTACCCAGACCTTGGGGAACCACTATAAACACTGTGTGCACTCTGTGAATGTTTGTTTCTGTGGTTGTTGTGTTGTGATAGCTGTAGAATTTGCATTTGCTGCTTAAAGTACAAAACAGTTTGTCTGCCTTTTAAGTAAAAAGAAAAAGTACACCTATTCACCCCCCCCCCTCTAGGTGGTTAGGCACTATTTCTTTCAATGAGGAGATCCTCTCGGGGTTAGAACCTTCTCTCCACCAAGGCACATTCGACCCATCCAACTAGTGGGAGCCCGGATGAGGAGATCCTCTCGGGGTTGGAACCTTCTCTCCACCGAGGCACATTCGACCCATCCATCTTGTGGGAGCCTGGATTAGGAGATCCTCTCGGGGTTGGAACCTTCTCTCCACCGAGGCACATTCGACCCATCCAGCTAGTGAGAGCCTGGGTGAGGAGATCCTCTCGGGGTTGGATCCATCTCTCCACTGAGGCACATTCGACCCATCCAGCTAGTGAGAGCCTGGGTGAGGAGATCCTCTCAGGGTTGGAACCTTCTCTCCACTGAGGCACATTCGACCCATCCAGCTAGTGAGAGCCTGGGTGAAGAGATCCTCTAGGGGGTCGGTTCCTTCTCGCCACTGAGGCACATTCGACCCATCCAGCTAGTGGGAGCCTGGATGAGGAGATCCTCCCGGGACGAGAACTTACTACCGAGGCACATTCGACCCATACAACTAGTGGGATCCTGGATGAGGAGATCCTCTCGGTGTTGGAACCTTCTCTCCACCGAGGAATATTCGACCCATCCAGTTAGTGGTAGCCTGGATGAGGAGATCCTCTCGGGGTTGGAACCTTCTCTCCACCGAGGCACATTCGACCCATCCAACTAGTGGGAACCTGGGTGAGGAGATAATCTTATGCTTGGAACCTTCTCTCCACCGAGGTACATTCGACCCATCCAGCTAGTGAGAGCCTGGTTGAGGAGATCCTCTTAGGGTTGGAACCTTCTCTCCACCGAGGCACATTCGACCCATCCATCTAGTGAGAGCCTGGGTGAGGAGATCCTCTCGGGTTTGGAACCTTCTCTCCACCGAGGCACATTCAACCCATCCAGCTAGTGAGAGCCTAGGTGAGGAGATCCTCTCGGGGGTCGGTTCCTTCTCTCCATCGAGCCACATTCGACCCATCCAGCTAGTGAGAGCCTGGGTGAGGAGATTATCTTGGGGTTGGAACCTTCTCTCCACTGAGGCACATTCGACCCATCCAGCTAGTGAGATCCTGGGTGAGGAGATCCTCTCGGGGTTAGAACCTTCTCTCCACCGAGGCACATTCGACCCATCCAGCTAATGAGAGCCTGAGTGAGCAGATCCTCTCGGGGGTCGGTTCCTTCTCGCCATCGGGTCACATTCGACCCATCCAGCTAGTGGGAGCCTGGATGTGGAGATTCTCTCAGAGTTGGAACCTTATCTCCACCAAGGCATATTCGACCCATCCAGCTAGTGAGAGCCTGGGTGAGGAGATCCTCTTGGGGTTCAGTTTCTTCTCTCCACCAAGGTACATTCAACCCATTCAGCTAGTGAGATCCTGGTTGAGGAGATCCTCTCGGAGTTGGAACCTTCTCTCCACTGATGCACATTCGACCCATCCATCTAGTGAGAGCCTGGGTGAGGAGATCCTCTCGTGGTTGGAACCTTCTCTCCATCAAGGCACATTCGACCCATCCAGTTATTGAGAGCCTGGGTGAGGAGATCCTCTCGGGGGTCGGTTCCTTCTTGCCACCGAGGTACATTCGACCCATCCAGCTAGTGGGTTCCTAGATGAGTAGATCCTCTCAGGACGAGAACTTACCACCAAGGCACATTCGATCCATCCAGCTAGTGGGAGCCTGGACGAGGAGATCCCCTCGATGTTGGAACCTTCACTCCACTGAGCTACATTCGACCCATCCAGCTAGTGAGAGCCTGGGTGAGGATATCCTATCGGGGGTCAGTTCCTTCTCTCCACCGAGGCACATTCGACTCATCTAGCTAGTGAGAGACTGGGTGAGGAGATCCTCTCGGGTTTGGAACCTTCTCTCCACAGAGGCACATTTGACCCATCCAGCTAGTGAGAGTCTGGGTGAGGAGATCCTCTTGGGGTTGGAACCATCTCTCCACCGAGGCACACTTGACCCATCTAGCTAGTGAGAGCCTGGGTGAGGAGATCCTCTCAGGGGTTGGTTCCTTCTCGCCACCGAGGCATATTTGACTCTTCCAGCTAGTGGGAGCCTGGATGAGGAGATCCTCTCGGGACGAGAACTTACTACCGAGGAACATTCGACCCATCCATCTAGTGGGTGCCTGGATGAGGAGATCCTCTTGGGGTGAGATCAGGCATGTCATTCGAACCATACTAAATTCAACATCCTCAAACTAGGAAATTTTTAGGATACATGATCTCCTGACTCAGCTGGTCAGGGGTAAAGCTCATTACAAAAACATAAGAGGAAAAAGACTTCACTAGAGCAAGGTTTCTTCACGCTTCTTGGGTATGATGGCCATCGTTTGCCTCCTCCTCCTCCTCTGATATCTCTATCCTGCTCAAGCTCTTCATATCTTCTCCATCTCTCCTGCCTTGGCTAGCCAGGAGATGGTTGACGGCCGTGACGTAGCACTACCTTGCCATCCTGGGGACTCCCCTGTTTCTGACTTGGATCCCTCAAGTGTTAAACTTGAGGTACTGGTGAAATGATGATGGCACACAACGGAAGGCGCTGATGAGGCGTCTTCCGAAGATGGTGTTTTTAACTGCTCGGCGTGTCAACAATGACGAACTGACAGTTTCTTAAGGTCCCCCCAACTTCACCTGGAGTCCGACTCCACCTTCTACCACCTTCCTTTCCCCTGAAAATTTGAATAGGGGTTCATTCGAGGACAACACCCTCTATGGTTCCACCTTCATCTCGTCAAATGCCTTCTTGAAAACAATATTAACGGAGCACCTGTTGTCAACCAAGATCCGGGAGACGGTGTAGCCTTCGATGACAGCCTGTATGACCAGCACATCGCAGAATGGATCCTCATGATCCAGCATGTCCTTCATTGAGAAGGTGATCTTCTCCTCTGTGGGTGGGGTCTGGGATGTCGAAGCGACACTATGACGGTATATGACATGGAGGCTTGCCTTTTGAGTGGCCTCGATCCCTACTCCACCGTGGATCACTCATATACCTCCTCAGGGTCCTACATCGACCCGATCCTCACATACACCATCTCCCCTTCTCTGGGTAGAACTTCTTCAATCCATACTGGTGGCTGTTGCTGGGCTGGTCCTCTCGCCTCTCTCGCTTCCAGGAATCCAGGGCAGGTAGCTGTGGCGTGACCCTCTACCTGGTGGAAGTCATAGTACGACAACACTCTTCCTCCCCTTCTTCGACGGGCAAGGTAGTCTCTCCTATTACCTCTTCCCCCTCTTCTTATCGCAATGGCTTGCTGCGGTGGGGTTAGGAGCTGCCTAGGGGCTTGCCTCTGGAAGTTAAACCTCCCTTAGCCACCATGAAAGTTACCCCACCCTGGATGAGACCTCTTCCTAGACCCGAAATGGGCTCTCCCTGTTGACTCCAACCTGGATCCGAACTTCCTAAGGTCCCTGGAACCCATGAGCTCTCTGCTCTTCCCTCCTTATTCCCTCCTGATGCCTCAAGCCACCTTGCTCCTTTGACTCTGCCTCTGTTAACCTTGCCAACTTATTGACAAACTCCGGGTTGGCCACCTCAGTTGATATCTCCTCTACCGCCCTCTCCATCAGCTCCACGAAGGATAGGGTGCCTTTCAGGTCAGACTCATCTTTAAGAACCCCTCACGTAACCCCACTGTAAACGCCATCTGGAGGGCATACCCCAGCACCTCCTGGATGTCCAGGATCTCTTCTTGGAACATGTCCACATATTGGGCCAACGACTCCTCCGCCCTCTGACTTATCATAAAGATGGACTCGAGACTCTTCCTCCTCTTTTTAGAAGTGGAGAAGTGAAGCTGAAAACTCCGGCTTAAATCTTCTAACCCATAGATCGTTCTCGGTGGGAGTTGATGGAACCAATCCCTTGCCTTGTCTTTCAACGTGATCGCAAGGATGCGACACTTAAATGCATCCGTCATAGAGCTGTAAGAGACCGTATCTTCGAACCACTATAGGTGCTGGACGGGGTCATCCTTCCTAGTATAGTAAGTCATGTTAGGTTCTCTGAACCCCTCGGGAATGGGAGCCGAGACAATCAGCTCGCTGAAGGGTGACCCCATACATGGTAGTCTTGCATTCTCCACTCGCACGACCTACTCACTTGGGAGGCTAGCACTCATCGAGCTGGGGAATAACTTCCGGCCGGTAAGGTCTCGCTCGACCCCCTCTCCTATCCTTTCCTTCTCGGGCCGTCTTCCTGGTGCACTTTCTTCTACCCCTCCTAGGGTCACCTCGCATAGACCCCTGAGAGCTGTCTCACCGAGACCCCTGGGAGCTATCTCGTCGTTACCCCTAGAAGCTGGTTCCTGGGGGATGGGAGTTGAGCTGTAACCCCGAGGAGCGATACTTCGCAGCATCTCCATGATGCCTTGGATCGATGCCATGAACTCTTCCCTCCCTACAAAGGGTACTGGGTTGGGGATCCCATTGGGGTCATCACCACATCCATGTTCTCCTGTCATGGAACCTGCTTAGGAACTTCTGTATGAGCCGTGGTCGACGCTCACCACAGCAAAATGTTGAAACCGGAATTCGGTTCCACCTAGAGTTCGGACCTAGGGGTGCGACTCACACCTACTTCTCCCAAGTCATCCCTTTATGAGAGACCTGAATTTGGAAAATGACCTTTGGCTCTAGCGTGGAGGTCCTACCTCACACCCGGAAGACCTTTGAGATCTCCCCCTCCCTAGCCAATGCTGAGCTAGGTGCCTTGGAGGATGAAGGAAGAAGATGAAGATTGGTGAAAAATGGATACCTATCCAAGGAACCCCAAGGGTCTATTTATAGATTTTGGGGGATGGCCTGCTAATAGCGCAATCCCGGAGCTCTAAAATTAATGAAATACCCTGGGCTGGTCTGCCAACAGCCAAACTTCGCTATTTTGAACAGCTATTCACAACCTACCACTGGCAAAATAGTGGACCCTCAAGTCGGACGAGAACTAGGCCGGGCAAGACCCTCAAGGGGTCGGGTCAGGTGCCGGCCTCCCACCGCACCCGCCCCCTTGAAATAGGTCGGGGCGGGTGTCGGCTTCCCGCCACACCCGCCCCCTAAAATAAGGCAGGGGTGGGTGTCTGCCTCCCGCCGCACCCGCCCCCTTAAAAATGGGGCCGTGGCGGGTGCCGACTTCCTGCCGCACCCGTCCCCTAAAACAGGCCGAGGCGAGTGTCGGCCTCCCGCCGCACACACCCCTAAAGAGGGAGAGGGGCGGGTGTCGGACTCCCGCCGCACCCGCCCCCTAAAACAAGCCAGGATGAGTACCGGCCTCCCGCCACACTCGCCCCCTGAAGATGGGCCAGGGCGGGTGTCGGCCTCCCGCCGCACCCGCCCCCTAAAACAAGTCGGAGCGAGTGTCAGCCTCCCGCAGTACTCGCCCCCTGAAGAGGGGCCGGGGTGGGTGCATGCCTCCCGTCACACCTGCCCCCTAAAACAGGCTGTGGCGAGTGCCGGCCTCCCGCCGCACTCCCCCCTTAAAGAGGGGTCGGGGCTGGTGTCGGCGTCCCGCCGCATCCCCCCCCCCCATAAAATAAGGTTGTGGTGGGTGTCGGCCTCCTGCTGCACCTGACCCTTTGCCCCCTAAGCCTTTGGGCTTACTTGTCCCAAACTATTCTCTAGATTACACCTTGCGCTCGCTTGGGGATCCCACTCTACGAATACGGGGTTGTACACTGTATAACATGTTATATCACCCAAGAGGTCAAACATGGCAAAATGGTTCAACTCTAGCCCATTTTATGGCCAACTACATTAATTGCATAAGGTGCCCATCAATGTCCTAGAGGCCTTAAAACTATCAGAGGATTAACTCCTTATCATTTCTAAGGGTGGGGAAAGTCCTATGCATAGGGTGTTTTAGGATCAATCTATTTCATGACATAAAACCATCTTTGATCAACTCCTCATACATTCTCAAACCCAAAAGAAATAAGAATGTGGGCATTTGAGCTGCCAACAGTGAGGAGGAGCTTTACGACAACCACTATTGCCTAAGCTTTGGATCGGTCCCCAAACACCTACACGTGTTAGTCTTCATACAAAGCGAGCTTCTTAAAATCCCCTCGTGTCTAAATCACTTTTGGGTCAATAGATTCCCCTTTCGGCCACCAGAGTGATGTTTCTCAGTCTTGGATAGCCTCGGGACACCACTAAAGTTGGATAAACCTAAGCCCATTGGGGCTCACTAGGTGGCCATTAAAGGAAGGGGAGGACTCATTGGTCCTCCCCATGGACCCATGTGGTGGCGACACCGCATAGATCGTAAGATCAAGTGGCCATTATTTATTCATGTTGAATTGCAGTTGTTTAGGGAGAAGAGGCAGTGGCCAGCCATCGGGTCGTCCCATAGAAGCTACCAAGTCAATAATCCATGGAGTAGGCAACCTCATAGTAGATAGAGAGGTAGTTTAAACATGATCAGAGATACCAAACATGTCTGTAACAAGAGGTCTACCAACACTAGCCTTTAGGGCATTTAACTCTCTAACTAAACTTTCATTTTTTTGTCATAAGGCTACTTGTATTCTCCAATGTGCCGTACATATATGTTTGTGATCTCACATACATTTCATTTGTGACATGACTCCAACCCGGATGTACCAAGTTGGGATTCAAGTCCCAACACTTATTCTTCTCATGTCCCTTCTTCCCACGATGGGGGCACTTCATCTTACTCCTATCTTCATGCTTTATGTTTCCAGAATTCCACTTCCTTTGTTCAACTACAAGGGATAATTTCTTGTATCTCACATGAACATTAATACAAAGAGAGTTTATACAATTAGCTTCTCCCCAAATGTAATGGGAAAGGGTCTCCAAATTAGGAACAAAATCCATTCTTAACATACAAACTCTTTGGAATTCATGCTCTAAAGGAAGGTGAAAAAGTATTTCAAATACCCCTAATTGCATAAATTCATTTTTGTAATCTTCAATGGTCTTAATAACATGGTATTGATCAATTTATGCTCACTTATGAGCTAGTTTAGTATAATACTCCTAGACATAATTCATACCCGTCATTTTTATCTATTCAGTTTAAAGTTGATGAATCCTTGCCAAGTCCTTTTCTTTGGAATAATTTTGTTCAATTAACTCTTACATTTCCTTAATAGTCTCACATAATAAGAATTAACTTTAAATCTTGAGTTTCATAGACTTGACAAGCCAATTAGTAATGGTAATATTCTCACCTTCCCATTCTTCATAAGAGGGGTCGGTCTTGCTTGGAGCAGTTTTGGATCATGTAATAACCCAAGTCTTTTACGTCTCCTAAAGAATATTTGCATAAATTGCGCACATAAAAGGTAATTCCTCCCATTCAGTTTGATTTGAGTCACGCCATGAATGAAATCCATATTTGAACTTCTTCTATAATAGTATTTAGGTTGATCAACATTCCATTTAAGACATCACTCTTCCATTTGTCCCGCGTCTTTAAATCTCAGAACATGATGGTTAATATCAAAAATTTCGAAAACACTTAAATGATTTCACTGATGCTTCGGCAAAATAAGGACAAGAATAGATTCCAAAACATCATTGCAAAAAATAGTCATAGGATGCAGTGACGATCGATGGAGGGAACATACAAGGAAGTTGGAAGATTGACAAAACCTTATGCACTACAATTGGAGTAGGATTATGGGTTTTGGTGCCGCGACGGAGGAAGAAAAAATCCGGACCTAAGCTAAAGGGAACATATAATGGAGCTCGATGCTCGATGGAGGAAGTGGACTATACAACATACGTCATAAAAGAATAGACCTTTAGGTCAAGGACATCGAAGAAGCAAGAGCCGATCCAGAAAAAAACAATGTTGATCGGAGGATTCACCACTTTGATACATTGTTGAAGAGAACACGACTTTAGGTTTTGATGGCATCGCCTATATTTCTTCTTACCATCCGATGATTAAGAACTAGATTTATAAGTATTAGCCATATCATGAGATATAGTCACCCCCCCCCCCCCCAATGATTCTATGGTAGCTTACCATTTAAAATTAGTTATTGTTACAATCACAAAAACTCGATTGCAATCAAACTTGAAAATTGGATATAAATTACGATGAATAATAATGCTTAAACTCGGGAGGCTAGTTCTATGAAAGGTTGAATAGTTGTAACTTAAGCCTCAGAGAATTATCTAGAGAGAAGGGGGAAATAGAGATTTAAAAATATTTGACTATTTACCAGATTTAAACAATCTAAGATTAGCTTCCAAAATCACAGTCACAATAAAATAAATAAATGCATAAATAAAAAAGTGCAAGAACATAAACAAGGACAATACAAAAAATTTGCAAACACGGAAGGCACAGAGCTATAGCAGTTCCCCAAAATCTACGTACATCAACTCTTCTACCACCTTGATAGAAATACATTATCCTAGTGCTTGGGTCTTTTGATAAGGAAACTCTTCAAAGTAACAACTGAGTATTTTGTTAAGGAGAGTCTCAGAACCAAGTCTAAATATTTTGATAAGGAGATCATGAACTAAGGACTGAGTCTTTTGATAAAGAGACTCTCAAAATCAAGATTAAATCCTTTGAATAGGTATTCTTAAAACCCTTTACTCAGTTATATAGTGGGAGAGAAAGAAGAAGAATAGTCTTTTAGATTGAATCCTCTTTCAGCAGATCTCTAAGGATTCTAATGGCACGAAGTGTTCTGGATCTCTTATATATGATGAATCCTTTATAAGAAGAAGAAAAGATTATTTTCTTTAGATCCACAATCTTTTAGATTGTTGTCAGATCATCTATTGTTGAAGTAGTAGAGATAAAGAAGAAGAACTGTTGTGTGTTGATCTAAATTCTCTATGTACTACTTCTATGTTGTCCACATTCTTATTCTTGAAATCTGAGTATGTGAGTCCTTAGAGAATTTTGAATTGTCCTATATCTAAAAAACTATCTTCAGAATGTATGAGATAATATTCTCTTATATTTTTATTTTTGAACCAGGCCAACCTTTTCATAAATATTCCATATACATTCAGAATTTTTGTAGAGAATTCTTCCCTTAAATATTCTTCCAACAACTTTGAGGATTCAATATAATTCTATAATAATCATCTTCAAATAACTCTGGATAAATCTTCTGAATTTTCCATGCTAGTTTTAATTCAACGTTGCATCGACTTCTAGTGAAAGGTATCTCGAGATCTGGCTTTAAATTGATGTTGTGTCAACTTAGTTAAATACTCGATGTTGTGTCTATGTATTATCGATACAAGCATCGCTTTCTACTTTGTAGGTACATCGACGTAACTTCTAAAGTTGCACTGACATCCAATCAAAGTTGCATTGACATTTAGTCACCATTGCGTCAACTTTTAGTTGATGCATAATTGCTTTGGATGATTTCCTTCTTGATTTCAACTAGCAATTCTCATGATTTTCACTCAACTGACTTCCTAGGACTTTTATGACCCAATTACCCTTACTATACATCATGGGTAATTAACCTAGGGAGTAAAAATCACTTAAGAATAATTTGTTGAGTTAAATCAATAAGGTTTTTTTCAACAATCTTCCCCTATTTAACTTAACAAAATTTACAAGACTTTTAGAGTAATTTTACAAAATACAATAAGAAAGAAAGCAAGAATAAATTTAAAGAGGCATGATAATCATTGACATATAAGATCATGCTCCAAAACCATTCTTTTACAAGTAATGTTAGTACAGATGACTACTATTTTCGTCATCAAGAAATTGAGAGAAGACAATATATAACTTCCTAGAGATCTTTTCAACATACTCAAAATCAACTGACCTTGCATTATCTGGATTCTTTTGAATTTTATCATATATCTTGAACACCTTCTGAATTTCTGCCTTAGAATTATGAATAATTACATTTACTGTAAACCCAAGACTTATAATTTTTGCTGAAAGCTCATTTATCAGTTCAAGCTTGTTTTAAGGAGATTTAGGCCTCTGTGGATCTTCAGTTGCTCCTGCATTCACATTGAACCTTACAAAGCCAATCAGTCTTCGTCCAACAAGTTCATAAGGAATTTACTTTTTCTCACTAAACCCAAGACCTCTTTTGCTAGTTTGGCCTCCATATTCAATGGCTCATGCTTGAGGATTTTTCTTTGTATAGCTTCTGTGGTCAAAAATTGCATCTGTTTTTTGAATCAATTTTTCTTTAGAGATCACTTCCTTTGTTTGTCCTTCCATAAGGCAAGCAAGGAATATTTTCTTTTTGTCTGCAAGTTCTTTCGCAGAAGCTTCAAATTAAGCCCTTTCTCTTTCTTTAATTTCATCAAGAGCTTTTTCCAGCTTAGGATCCTTGTATTCTTCTATTGTAACTTCAGGAAGATCAACTTTGGGATATTTCTTCCTATAGAATCTATCCTTCTTATACTGTTTCCTTTGAAATTTTGTATACTAGTTCCATTTTGGCAAAGGTTTTGTGACTGATCTTGTTAGTGACAACATCTCTAGAGACACATCCCTTGGAGACTCATCCAACATTCTGAGTCCTAACATCCTTTTTTGGAGTTCTATGTCATTTGACATAAGCTCCCCCCAGACTAGTAGACTCTGCTTAAAATTTAGGAATCATTAAACTAGTTTCTGGCTCAAGCACAACAAAGAGTAGCTTGAACTCAATAGCTATTTCCCCCTTTGATTCATAAGGAGAGCCACGAGGATATATGGTGTAAACATTATCCATCTGTTTTTTAGCTCTGGGGTATGGGAATCAATAGTAACAACAATCACTACCACTAGCACTTGTACTTCTCCATCAATAGCTCCATTGTTCATTTGCACATCAGCAACTTCAGCGATATCAACATTCTTCTTGGATACCATCCTTTCTAATACAATCCTTTCTAACATATTATCATCAACAACAACATCAACATTACTCTCTGATACAATCGTTCCAATGTTCATTTGCACATCAACAACATCAGTCACATCAATATTCTTATCTAATACCATCCCTTATGATACAATCCTTTCTAACATGTTATCATTAACAATAACATCATCATTCCTCTATGTCATATTATCCTCAATAGCACCATTTATTTTTGGATTAAAGACCTCTTCAGAAATACAATCACTAGGACTAACTTGCCTCTCCCCTTCTTTAGATCCTCGAAGAAGTATGTAAATACCTATTTAGGAACATGAGATTGAGTTTTTTGTTCATCAAGTTCTTTCAGAGCATTAAATAAACCATTCATTCTTCATTGTAAAACAACAACCTTAGTGAAACAATCATCAGAGAAGAGGATGAACTAAACAGAGAAGTCTGCAACTAGTTTTATCAAGACTTTATTTAGTACTTCAAGAATTTCTGATTCGATCGGTATTTGTGTCATGGATGTTCCTGCAAAACACTTAAAAAATGAGAGACGACAAAAATAAGAAAGAATACATCGGGGAAGATGAAGAGTTTGAAAGTGTTGCAAATATAACTAAAGTTTTAGTATAAGTAGATGATATGTCGAAGATTAGGGTACAAGGCGACACATTTTAAGAAAGTGTCGACACAGTGAGCTGAAATCCATCTAAGGAAGGAATTCTATGCATGCTTATGAAGTCAACTGTATAACCTGTAATTCATAGAGATCAGAAATGCCTAAGGAGATGGTTATTCGCAGACCTAGCCACGAGTAAAGTTAAGCAGAGCATGCTTGGGCGAGCAGAGGCGAGCTTGGCCGAGCAGAGGCGAGCTTGGGCGAGCAGAGGAAAGCTTGGGCTAGCTTGTGAGAGTAGAGGCGAGCATGGGCAAGGAGAGGCGAGTACCTCGCGAGTGTGGGTGAATAGTCCTTAGTGCTCGCTAGCATAGGCAGGATACTTGTCTATCCCCCTAGGATTTCTCTATAAATAGCCCCTAGGGGTACTAGAAAGAGTACTTTTGGAAGAGGTTGAGGTCCCCCCGAGTAGGATACTCTCCAAGACCATGCATCCCTAGTACCCCACCCAGCTTTTGGTAGTGGAGGGAAAGTTTCTCCAAAACTTTTGGGTATGTGGTGGGAACTCCCTGCTGGAGCACTTGGAGTGTACTTATAGCCATTTTCTCTCCTATTTTAGCTATCCGAGCCATCGAGTTCGATCGCAGGATCAGTAACCTCAGGCTGCCTTGATCCGAATTTAGGAGTATGGATTTTCTCGGCTTCAACACTTTAGTGCGTTGAGCGTGGATTGTAGCTGTAACACCCCCATCCATCACATAACATATAACAGAAGGTCCGGTCAGGGCCCGACGCCATATACTACAGACAGACCAATGAGTTACTAAATTGAAACCATAATCAAATATTTCCCAACACAGAGTGCATTCTAGCGAAAGTAATTTAAAGGTTAGATATAGAACCCAACAGCATGAATGTCCACTACCACAAAGGAATGAAAGACAAAGACACAAAGAAGGTTTTGGCCTTATATTGTTCATCTCAAATTAGAGTATCTTGCAAACATCGGCATGCATGCCGACCACACATGAAAATAAAATACAGCAGGCACTTTGCTTTGGCCTTCAAGGGCTAGCTTAGCTATCTTGGGCTTTAGCCCGCTATTTTTAGCTTTGCTCCGCTACACAAGCAAGCAAAATTCCATCGCATGGTGGAAAACAATAGCAATGGTCAGCATTGGCTGACCAAATTATTATGACCCCACCCCTCACTCGGGTTGGCGGTGCTCCTTCCCTGTAGGCATTAGTATCAATACAACATGGCAATAGGAACGTGCATCTTAAGCACTATTTACCACAAATGTTGGCACAAACGCCCAAATCCCCGTGCTCTCGGGGCACATTTTTGGTGCACAGGACCTCAAGGGTCATACCACCATTCTCTGTTATGGAAAATAATGCTTGAGCTTTCAGTCTCATAAGGGCCAAGGACATAGGCAATGCCCCTGTGCTTCGACAAGTCATGTGCTTTACACTATGACCCCTCCAAGTTGACTGCATAGGGGAGGGTAAAGTTCAGCCATATCCTGTGCTTAAATCCTCCGACTCGCAGGCCTGACGTGGGTCAGCATCCCCTTTCCCTTTTTCGCATGATCCATAACTCTGTAAGGATCCTAGGCTAGCACTCATGGCTACCAAAGCTGAGCAATTTAAGTTCACGCCCACAATATTGGCCCCCAGGTCTCTGAGTGAGACAAGCCTCATAACATTAGCCCACATGTTTCCATGATACAGGCTTCTCAATAGTACAACACTCACTGGAAGCTACCGCCGGTGGTAGCACTACCGCCACGAGGTAGGTGGATAGACTATCGGTTCTTCACCCAAAACGGGCGTTTTCCTAAAGTCCAAACCTAATACTCTCAATACAGCCATCTGCACACCCCATGACTCTGAAATCTACACGATAATCATGGAGTCTTCTCCGACATCCAAAGCATAAAAAACATCATCCATCCAGACCAATCTGTTCGGATGGGCTTCACACAGCATGCCCATTCCGTACTTCGATTTCGGATCTTAATGCAAACTAATGGGGATACACGGATCTACCCATCGGGAGAACCACATCCATGTGTTCATGGAGTGTCTACCCTCTAATACCAAAATAAAGGACTTCACATGTCCAAGGAAGAGGATCATTACCCTTTAAGTCCTCTTTGGCGCCATGGGAGAAAACTAGACGGTTGAAAACATCCGCTCTGGGCTTGCCCCTGTAGATCCGAACCCGCTTTGTTATTTCGGACTCCGAATCTCTAACGACGGTGAGAACCCTCCTTCCCGGCGTTGCTGCTCCTCCTCCAAAAAACCAGGCCAAAACCCTTCTCCAAAAGAAAAATGAAGAGAAACGACCAAACCAGGGCTATAAACCAAGCTACCGCCGTGCGATACCTAACTATCACCACACGGTACCGTTATTTAACACCACGTTACGAGAGCAATCGCCCAAGCCCTCAAATCACAGGCCAACACGTGGCCATGCCATTACAGTTTCACTAACGCCGAGTGTTAGGGCGCTAGCGCCTCGTAGTAGCTAGCGACCATTATATCACGACCGCCCCTGCTACCGCCACACGAAAACTACTACTGTCGCGTGGTAGTAACCTGAGCGATTTGACAAATAAATTGCCACGCTACCGCCTGCGGTATCTTTACCAACTAGCGATAGTGTTGAAACCAGTCACCCGGTTCCACCTAGAGTTCGGACTTGAAGCTGCAACACACACTTACTCTTCTTGAACCACCCTTTGGACTTGAGTCACAGGACCAGAAACAGACCGAAGGTATCAGCTCGGAGGTCCCACCTCTTACCCGGAAGAATCTGAAGTTCTCCCCCTCCCTAGCCAATATTGAGCTAGGTGCCTCTGAGGAAGAATATGGAAAGGTTGAACAACCTCTTCAAGGCACCTTATTGGTCTATTTATAGGCCTCTGAGTTTGATCTGCAAATAATAATACTGAACCGACCTGAAATTACCAAAATATCTTGGGTTGGGTCTGCCAACAGCCAAACTCCGCTATTCTGAAGGGTTATACACAGACCACCAAGGGCAAAAGGGTAAGATTACCTAGGGTAGAAGAGTAAAATCCCCCTTGGGGGTAAGAAAGTAAAAACACTTTTCTATTATATGGCGAGTGGGGAAATGACTGGCGGGCAGGACGAGCTCACCTGCTCGTCTCACTAGCCTCCCGCCTTATAGGAGCCATCTCGCCATCAAGGGCCAGCACGCGCCCCAAAGGACATCTCGCCTACTGCACCGAGCCCCGTCTCGCCTACTGCGAGTGGACCATATGGTCCCACTCGCCTCTTTAATTCCTCTCGCCCGCTTCTCTGCTCTGCTGCTTGAGCTGCCTCCCGTGAGCCCAAGGTTGTACACAATCCCCACTCTTTTCGAGGTTGCCACAAGCTCGGAAATAAAGTCCAACCGAGGCTCGCGGCGTTGGGATTCATTTATGAGAATCTTTGGCGGGCCCTCCCCCTGGAGCCTATAAATATGGGACCCCATCTCATCATGGAGTGCCCCCCTGTTTTGTGCCCTCTCTTCTACCACCAACATGTCCCATAACCAGAGTTTCTGTGAGCGTCTCGCGATGGTCCGGAAGTAAAACAAAGCTAATGTGGTTGCCTTGGTCCCATCTCTGGTCCGCACCCCCGCTTCAGCACCTTCATCATCTCGCCTGAAGAAGGCAAAAACTGCTGGACCTCCATTCTCGGCCGGCTCGATCACTTCGGCACCCTCGACAGTCGATACACTTCCTCCTGCGTCCTCTGGGGAGAGACAAGTGATTCTTGACTCCTCCTCTCGCCTCTCTTTTCTTTATCGTCTCGCTTACTGACCATGCTCTTTCGGGGAAACCTAGCTGATTCCCCCATGCCTGCGAATCCTCCTGACATTACCAACCAACATTATCAACACTCCGACTCGCCTCAGGAATCCTCCCCCCTATCACGAGGAAAGATGACCTCTCGCGGCTTTTGGGGAACTCTCGCATCCCAAGTAAGTAAACTCATCCTATCCTTTTGCTTCATATAGATTCCTATTCCCTTACCCGGTACATCCGAGACCACCAGGGCTAGTATTTGTATCCACATAGCTCACGGCCGCTAGCCTTCTTGCGAGACCACCCTTCATTATGATCTTCCACTTTTTTTGCGCAGGTATCCAGCTCGACTAGGGTACTGAGGATTCCGCTGTGCCGTCTCCCCTCTCGCCTCTTCCTCACTCAGATGAGATTGAAGACTACCTGGGTGATCCTATGGACCCTTTGGAGATGAAGCGCCAGAAGGCCAGGATATTTCGAAAATATACACATGTCATCCGCAAGATGGAACGGGAGTAGCAAGCTACCGATCAGCACATTGACTGGCTGGAAACGGAGTGCGCTCGCCTCTCTGCCGAGGTCGAAGCCGACGCTTAAATAAATGGGACAGACCCCCCATGCCATCATAAGAGAGACTGACCAACAGCATCGTCTCACGTATCGTGGTATAGACGTCGTCCGCTCCTTTCATCTACCTGGGCGGCCTCCCTGCGCTGGATCTCGCGGTGGTCGCTGGAAATGGCACAAGAACTGAAGGGCCTCTGTCTTCTCTCGCCTGTTCAACTATGCCCTGTAACCTTTATTTTTATTTGTCTGCCGCCTGCTTGTTTTATGATTTATTTTTTTTTAAAACTCCTATAAACATGTTGCCCGTCTTATGCGGGATGAAATAATGTGCGATGATACTCTTAATCTCTCATGTTGGAGTTAATAGTTGTATTAATTGCTATCTTTTTTTATTATTATTTTTGGCTTATTGGAAAAGTCGTCGCGGAGTTCCGCGCCTCGGGGTGAGGAGAGAGAGAGAATGTGAACCGTCGGGTTGCCCCTTTGATTTCCTCATTCTCACTTTCCCGCCCATTTTTCTCCTCTCTTCATCTTCTATAAATACCCCCCCCCCCGGATCCAAATGTTTTACGCTTGTACTGTCACTTCCTGCTGCTTTTGAGATCCGGAGTTCTCGCCTACTTCCCCTTGTATGCCTCTTCTCGCGTCTCACTTTTGCCACTCTTTTCCTCTCCCTTCTGCTTCTGTCGTCCCGCTCGCCCTGGGAAAGAAAAAAGTTGAAGAGGGTTCGGGTCGCAACTGCTGCGGTAGGCGATTCACGGACCATGACTTTCTCCCGGGCAAAATCTCAGAAGAGGATTATGGCCGCTTCGCCAGCGAGTTCCTGGCAGAAGGGTTTGAATCCAGGCCGCTGAAGGTCGTCGAGTCCATCAATACCTTCTATCCCGACGAACTCGCCTTCCACATCTCGCACTTCGAGTCGGGGCTGAGACTCTCCCTCTGGCTAGAGGTAAAATAGATCTTGAAATACTTCGGAGTCATCCCCCCACAACTCAACCCGAACGCCATCTCGATGTTGGTTGCATTCGCCAGCTACATGAACTGAGAGCGCATCAAGTTTAGTCTCTCCATATTCCGTAAGCTGTTCGTCTACCATGCCAAAAATGACAGCGTCTTATACTTCACCGGTCAGGGCCTGAAGGTATGCGAGACGTCCAATAAAAATCACCACTGGCTCACTCGCTTCGTCTTCGTTCGCAGGAACCTGGGAGGTGTTCCACTCGCCCCAGTGTCGCCTGCCGAGGTATACTACGAGACCCCCAAGGTTGGGGGCACGAAAAAAGCCCTCTGCGACTTCTTTGCGGGGAAGAATTTTGAAGTTAACTTCCTGAGGCTGGGTCTGGACTCGCTCCTTCCCATCTTTCCCGGTGAAGGTACACTCGTACCCTCTTTGTATTATGCTTACTGTCTTCCTGTTTCATTCTGACCATTTTCTTGCTCAGGAGAGAGGACTATCCCCATCCATCCCCCTTACCTGAGCAATAAGGGTCTCGCCCTTGCCAGCATGGCGGCAAGGGCGTCAAAGGAATTGCTGCCTCCCACCCCGAAGAAAAGAGCTGGGGACGATATTGCCGCTCCTCGGCAAAGTCCTAAAAAGAAGATGAAGAAGGTGGTGCCACAGCCAAAAGGGAGAAAGGATGTTGGGTTTCTCTATGAGGATGACACAACATTTGTGCACGCAGCGGAAGAATAAAAAAAACATCAAGAAAACCCCAAAAGAGATGGGATCGGGCCATGGTAGTTGAATCAAGAAGTTAACATACAACTAGGCAAAAATTACCTCGGTGGCGTTGAGTCACAACTCAACGGAGATGCTCCAAGCTTCGTGTTCTTGCTGGTGGCGAGTTCTACGTGGAATGATATCCACGTCTCTGCAGAAATCCACACGAGCGGTAGAACACCGACTTTTCCGTCGCACGGATAATCGGGAAGGAGAGTGACCACACCTTGCTTTCCCATGGACTGCTAGGTCCGCTCCAGGGATAACAACACCAGCGACAATCGCCGGAGAGGAGGAGGTCGACGGAGCGAGCACGGCGGTGGAACACGGGCCGTCGGCGGGATTCGGGATCGGCGGAACGAATCGAAGAACGGCGGAACACTTCAATCGATTTCGTCTCGGTCAAAGGGGTCCGATTCGATTAGAACTTAATTCCCGAAAACCCTAAGTATCCATTTATACCAAAGGCATAAACAGACTTAGGAATATCTCTATCCGCAGACCACCCAGAAAATTAGGGTTCCAGAATCGGCGAGAATCACCTAGCAGATTCGGTGAGAATCAATCGGCGAGAATCACCTAGGGTCGGCGAGAATCACCTAGGATCGACGAGAATCACCTAGCAGATTCGGTGAGAATCAATCGGCGAGAATCACCTAGGATCGGCAAGAATCACCTAGGAAAGGCGAGTATCAGTCGGCTAGAATCAGAGTACAATACTCGACGATTCACGTCGAACGTGGGTTGACGATACTCGTCGACCCGCGGTCAACTATTCTTACCAATCCTTCAAGGCAACATTTGCCCAACCCGACGATCCTTTAAGGCAACACTTTGCCCATAACCCCACTCAGGTCGGTGATTGGTAACCTTTACCAACACAGTCAATCATCCAACTTCTCCACATCTCTTATGTGCGACCCTGCAGGCTCATATCGCGTTGGCAGTGAGATTACATGTTTGACCACTTCTAGATCACCATGGTAACTCCAACAGTCTCCCACTTGATCTTGAAAGTATCAAACCAAAAACCTCACAAACAATGAGCGACATCTAGCAATGCATCATTGCTCCCCAAGCAATAAGAGTTTATAACTCATAAGCCTTTATGACCAATGTATCAGCGTTGTCTTTGTCCCTTTGTCCCTTACATCCGGAAAGAACTAGAGGCATGGACCGTGTCACCCTCGTAATAGCTCAATCCAATTTTCTTGATCCAGGACGGACTTCCAGAGAATGGTGAGTCCAATATCACATATTGACTCAACCAAGCATGACCATGCATTTCTCAGTCCAGTTCTATCAAGGGGCCCATGGATGCAACTCCTGTCGTATAGGAGGACAAATCCCATATCTGCTCACACACAAACACCCAAATGATTCGTAACATGCCCAACAACCACCCTTATCATCAACCTTTCTCAAGGAAGACTTTAGATGGCATCAAAGCACGCTCTTCCTCACTTGATGAATGCTGTGACTTCAGGTCAAAGGACCACAACACCATTGTCAATTGAGACCTACTCGTGACACGATTGGATGACAATCCACAGAGTAGTCTCAGGTTGGGTCTGACCAGTACAACTTGTTCACTAACAAGTACCCACGTGATGACTTGATATCACAATATCATGACCTGTGAGAACCGGTCATCAGTCAACGCACGTGCTAGCCTTCATATACCATCATCACCCTTAGCTTCTATGATGATACTCGACCAAGGACCTTTTAAGAATGAAGCTTCAAATAAATCATAGGCTCTCGCATTCAAGTCACGTACTTGATGTCCCATGGAAGCGAGCATTCTAAGGGTATCTATTATGTTAACATTTAACTATCATATAGAAAAAAAACTCATAATAAAAGAACTTGCCATTAATTGTAAGAGGAAAACTAGGTACACTGTTCATCATATGAACAAATGGCCAACAAAATACATGTTTACATGCAATCCACAAGATTCTCACTAGAGTTGACCATTTAGGTATCGTATACCCATCGATCTAGTATGACCATCATGCTTTCTCTGCGCGAGAGGCTTTGTCAGTGGATCCGCAATATTCTCCTCAGTCGGCACTCTGCAAATGTTCACATCTCCTCGTTCGACAATCTCAGGAATAAGATGAAACCGCTGAAGTATGTACTTGGAGCGCTGATGGGATCTAGGTTCCTTAGATTGTGCAATTGCACCATTGTTATTACAGTAGAGAACTACGGGACCAACAATGCTAGGAACTACATCAAGCTCACCGATGAATTTCCTAATCCATACAGCCTCCTTCGCCGCATTAGCTGTGGCGATATACTCGGCCTCTGTTGTAGAATCAGCAACTGTCTCTTGCTTGGAACTCTTCCAGCTCACAGCTCCTCCATTCAGGCAAAACACAAAACCTGACTGAGACTTGGAGTCGTCTCTATCAGTTTGGAAGCTAGCATCCATGTAACCACTTACAACGAGCTCTTCCTCTCCACCATACACCAAGAACACATCCTTAGTCCTTCTCAAGTACTTCAGGACATTCTTGACTGCAATCCAGTGATACTCACCGGGGTCTGACTGATACATGCTAGTCATGCTCAAAGCAAAGGAGACGTCGGGTCGAGTACATAACATTGCGTACATGATTGATCCAATTGCCGAAGCATATGAAATCAACTTCATGCGGTCCTTATCTTCGCAAGACTTTGGACACTGGTCCTTAGAGAGATTCACACCATGAGACATGGGCAAAAATCCTTTCTTGGACTCAAGCATGTTGAACCGCTTCAACACCTTTTCGATGTACGTACTCTGGGTCAAACCCAGCAACTTCTTCGATCTATCTCTATAGATCTTAATACCGAGTATATAAGTCGCTTCACCCAAATCATTCATTGAAAAGCAGTTCCCTAGGTTGTTCTTAACAACTTTCAGGGTAGGAATGTCATTCCCAATCAACAGTATGTCATCTACATACAATATCAGGAAGACAACAATGCTCCCATTGATTCGTTTGTAAACACAAGGCTCATCTTCATTCTTGATGAAACCAAACTCTTTGATTTTCTCATCAAAACGAAGATTCCAACTTCGAGAGGCCTGTTTCAGTCCATAGATGGACTTATTCAGCTTGCATATTTTAGTGGCTTCATCTGGGGATACAAAACCCTCGGGTTGTGTCATATACACTTCCTCAAGGAGGTTTCCATTAAGGAAAGCCGTTTTAACATCCATCTGCCAGATCTCGTAGTCATAATACGCAGCAACAGCAAGCAATATCCTTATGGACTTTACCATGGCAACAGGGGAAAAGGTCTCATCATAGTCAATACCATGAATTTGCTTGAAACCCTTAGCCACCAGTCGCCCTTTGAATGTCTGTACATTACCATCCATGTCGGTCTTCTTCTTGAAGACCCACTTGCACCCTATGGGTCGTACCCCTTCAGGTGGTTCCACCAAGTTCCAAACTTGGTTTGCATACATGGAGTCCATTTCGGATTTCATAGCCTCAAGCCATTTGTCGGAGTCCGGTCCATTCATAGCCTCTTGGTAGGTTGTTGGTTCATCATCATGATCCATAAGCAACACATTACCTATTTGAGACACGAGAAATCCATATCTCTCAGGCTCAAACCTCGGTCTACCAGATCTACGTAGGACTTGTGTTCCTTAAGCAGGTTCTCTAGCTACAACATCTTGTAGTCCTGTCTCAGAATCCAATTCCGGTTCATTCACTACATGTGGTTGTTGAACTTCTTCAAGCTCTACCTTTTCAGTCTTTCTTGATAAGAACTCTTTCTCCAAGAAGACACCAGTCCTTGCGACAAACACTTTGCCCTCAGACGGTAGGTTAAAGTAATACCCTTTCGTTTCCTTAGGATATCCCGCCAGATAACATTTATCCGATTTGGGTTCCAGCTTGTCAGGCATTTGACGTCTCACGTATGCCTCACAGCCCCAAATTTTAATGAACGACATACTGGGACGCTTCCCAGTCCATATCTCATATGGTGTCTTCAGAACCGTTTTCGTTGGAGCGCGATTCAATGTCATTGCAGCAGTCTCTAAAGCAAAACCCCAAAAGGAAACAGGCAAGTCTGCATGACTCATCATCGAACGTACCATGTCTAACAGAGTACGATTTCTCCTCTCAGATACACCATTATGTTGTGGTGTTCTAGGTGGAGTGAGCTGTGATACAATACCACACTCTTTCAGATGATCACGGAACTCATGACTCAGGTATTCGCCACCTCGATCAGATCGGAGTGCTTTAACCCTTTTACCCAACTGGTTTTCTACTTCATTCTTGAACTCTTTGAACTTTTCAAAGGTCTCGGATTTGCACTTCATAAGATACACATATCTGTATCTACTGAAATCATAAGTAAATGTAACAAAGTAGAAATACCCACCTCTAGCCATGGAACTCATGGGTCCGCATACATCACTATGTATAACACCCAAGAGATCCTCAGCCCTCTCAGTATAACCAGTGAAAGGAGCTTTAGTCATCTTGCCTAACAAACAAGATTCGCATCGCTCAAATGATTCATAATCAAATGAGTGCAAAAGTCCATCTCTATGGAGCTTGGATATGCGCTTCTCGTTGATATGGCCCAAACGACAATGTCAGAGAAATGTAGGGTTCGAGTCATTTGTTCTTAGTCTTTTATTATTTTCTACATTACAGATCAGATGGTCCAAGTTCAAAACATAAAGACCATTAAACAATTGGGCTACAGCATAACAAACATCATTCTTAAATATAGAACAACAGTTGTTCTTAATTATAAAAGAAAATCCAATCATGTCCAAACATGAAATAGATATAATGTTTCTAGTTATGGCCGAAACAAAATAACAATTATCTAGTTCTATTACAAGCCCACTGGGCAAAGAAGGACGGTAAACCCCTACGGCTATAGCAGCAACTCTTGCTCCATTGCCGACGCGGAGGTCCACCTCCCCTTTACTCAGCAATCTTCTCCTTCCCAGTTCCTGCACATTTGTACAAATATGAGAACCACATCCGGTATCCAATACCCAAGATGAAAAAGCAGAAAGGTTTATCTCTATAACGTGAACATTTGAAGCGGAAGTCATACCTCCCTTCATTTTCTGCAGACCTTCAATGTACGAAGGACAGTTCCTCCTCCAATGACCAGCCTTGCCACAGTGGTGGCATTTCCCTTCCTTCACCGTGCTTTTCTTTTTCATCAGTGTAGAAGACTTGGGCTCAAGATATGACTTAGGTCCCACCTTCGTCTTCTTAGAGCCCTTGGCCTTGCCCTTGCCCTTATGCACCATCAGTATGGGGCTGGCAGACTTGGCCTTCTTCATATTGATTTCGGCAGTTCTCAACATGCCTAGGAGTTCGGGCTGTGTCTTGTCTATTTCATTCATGTTGTAGTTCAAGACGAACTGCTCATAACTGTCCGGCAACGATTGCAGGATCAGATCTGTGTCCAACTCTTGACCAAGAGGAAAATCCAGCCTTTCAAGGTTCTCTATATACCCAATCATCTTGAGTACGTGAGTCCCTACTGAGTCTCGAACTGCCATCTTGCACTGAAACAACGCTTTTGTGACGTCGAACCTCTCTTGACGAGCCTGCCCTTGAAACATTTTCTTGAGATGCTCGTCAATCTCCTTGCACCCCATGTTCTCATGTTGCTTCTGAAGCTCAGAGTTCATAGTGGCAAGCATAAGGCATTCGACATCTAAAGCATCATCAGTATACTTCTTATAAGCATCCTTCTCAGCACGGGAAGAGTTCCCGGTCGGCACCTCGGGGGCTTCTTCTTCCAAGACATAGAGCTTTCGCTCTTGCCTGGGAACAATTCTCAGGTTCCTGTACCAGTCCATGTAATTAGTCCCACTGAGCTTATCCTTCTCAAGGATGGCTCTCAGAGACAACGTGGAGTGTGAAACACTTGCCATGGAATTCTACAAGAATTTATGCAGAATAAAATCAGTACCAAAATTTCAAATACAATTTATTTTAATTTGGACTTCAACTAAAACACTCCCACTATTTTATTCGAAATGATAGCCCTCACTAACAATTCAGAGAGTTCATGCGAGCTACTCTCTTAGTGGACAAGATCCGTATTTCACCAACACAATGAGTCAGCTTTGGCTTTCCTCTTATGATGCGGTTATTTAGGTAGGCAACCCTTGCCAATTGCATCCTCATGCAATTCTTGTATGGTTGGTGAATAACTCCTTACTCGCATCCATCATATGGTGCATGCCAACCCTATGCCTCTAGGCACTCAACCTTTGAGGTCACCTAGTTAAGCTGGACCCGATGTCGACAGTGGGATATCACAATTATCCGCTCGCACCCTTACCAAGATAGATTAATGCACCTTGCTTTGGCAAGCCCACACTTCATCGATCGAGGCAGGAAGAGTGTCATCCATCGGAAGGCATCCGAATACTTAATATTTGATGAAGGGATTTTGATTATAGGTTAACAGTTAACCATGATCAACATTTGATCAATGTGCACATCCAAAGAAAAACAATTTGAAAGATATGGTACCTAAACACCTAGAGGGGGGGGTGAATAGGTGACCTAAACCTTTTTAACTTTTGTTTGGCAGCACAACAGTTTTTCACAGATTATTACAGTTAACAGCAATTACAGAAATCACACAGTAAAACCACAACACAGCACAGCACAGCAGACACACTAATTTTATAGTGGTTCCCCAATCTTTGGGTACATCCACTTTCCCCCTTCGCCTATCTAGCAGTGTACTAGATTCGGCCAAACTTCTCCACTAGCTCAGAACCAAACTAGGTTCCTACCTCAGGCCCAAAGCCTTACACTCAGCCAAAAGGCCTACACTCAGCCACCCAGGCCTACACTCAGCCAATTAAAGGCCTACACTCAGAGTTCTTCAACTCCTACACTCAGGCACCAAGCCCTACCCTCAGCCTTTATAAAA
Organism: Platanthera guangdongensis; assembly: GCA_039583875.1. Taxonomy (NCBI): domain Eukaryota; kingdom Viridiplantae; phylum Streptophyta; class Magnoliopsida; order Asparagales; family Orchidaceae; genus Platanthera; species Platanthera guangdongensis. The sequence goes on from CM077165.1 coordinate 5,359,491, forward strand.
TAGGCTTACAATCACTCAGATCCAATGGATCTTACAAGTTTAAAATAGAAATTACAAATGCTAACTCTACAACTCAGAAAGGATGAGAGGAGTTGAGAGTTTCTTGAAGAGTTCTTGGAAGAACTCAGCTTGATCCAAACTGACTTAGCTTTCTTCAAAGCTTCTTGAGTAGAACTGAATTAGTCTGAATCTTCTGCAGTTGATCCTTGATCTCTGCTTCTTGAAATCCAGATGACTCTGAATTGTTCTTCTCAGCCTTAGTTCCAAAGACTGAATCCTTGGTTGGAGCTCTCTCTCTCCAACTACTTAGATCTGCAGTTGGACTGCCTGATCTTCTTGTGTTGATCCTCTATGTATCACTTCTTGATTTAATCTGATCAACCCCTTCAGTTATTCTCACAACATGTAATGATAATGAACAACCTTCTATATATCTTCTTCTGTAAACTATGGGTGCCTATTTATAGGCTTCCTTCATGGTAACCGGCTGATCCGGTTTATAACAGACTTTTGACTTCTCTGACAGTTGCTATAGACCGGCTGGATTGGCAGCTGTCATGTCAACCAGTTGCTTCTTGAAATTCTCTAACTGTCAGTTAGTGTCGAGACTTTCTGTTCTTAAGTGTCGACACTTATAGACCAAGTGTCGACACATGTTGTGTAAGTGTCGACACAAGTCTACAAGGTGTCGACACAATTCCTTGTATGTCTCGACACAGTTTCTTCTGCATGTGTCGACACTGAAATTGAGTGTCGACACAAGTACTTGTACTTCATCCTTTAACTGTATTCTTCTAAGTGTCGACACATCTCCTTTGTGTCGACACATCTTCATGTGTTGAAACTGTCAAGTGTCGACACTGATTCTTGGTGTCGACACAAGTCTTCATTCTTGATTCTTCAGCTGAGTGTCGACACATTCCCTTAGTGTCGACACTTATACTTAGAATATTTTACAACTTTTCTGTTCTTTGCTAAGTGTCGACACAGCTCCTTGTGTCGACACTTTCTTCAAGTGTAGAGTCTTCAACTAAGTGTCGACACATTGTGCTGAGTGTCGACACTTTCTTCAAGTGTTGACTCTTCTGGTTGTGTGTCGACACATTGTACTGAGTGTCGACACATTCTTCAAATACTGAGTCTTTAGCTAAGTGTCGACACATTGTGTTGAGTGTCGACACTTACTTCCTGTGCTGAGTCTTCTGCATAGTGTCGACACATTGTGTTGAGTGTCGACACTTGTACTTAGATTCTGCAGACTTTTGCTGAGTGTCGACACTCACTTCAAGTGTCGACACTTTCTGGTGTTGACTCAGCTCTTCTAGGTGTCGACACTTCTGCTAAGTGTCGACACAGCTTTTCTGCATTCTTCTACACTGAGTGTCGACACAGCTCCAAGTGTCGACACTTTCTGACTGGTGTTGACTCTTCTTCCCAGGTGTCGACACAATGACTCCAAGTGTCGACACTGCTTGTCTGGGTGTCGACACAAGCTTTCTCAAGTGTCGACACTTTCCCTCTGGGTGTCGACACATGGACTTAGAAATTTTCAGCTTCAGTCCAGTGTATACCTAACCTGCACAAGTAACTCAAACAAACATCAAATACATTCTGATGTATATCATTGAGTTAGGTGAGGCTTCTTCAAATCAGGTACATTTGACCAATGTACCCAACATAATTTTTCTAAAACCACATGCATCCCTTATGTGCACAACCTGACACCATCAACATTTGATAGAAGGAAGGGCTAAATCTGAACATCCGGAAACTTCCAAATCCTTAGATTTACATGCATTGGACAAAAGCAAAGACAACTCAACTTAAAGCAGCAGACAAGCTCATCTCTCTATGTTGGATTCAAAATCCAAAACAAACTCGAGGGATGGTTATTGCTAAGGAGACTACAATTTCTAACAATTAGAAATTTCCACGAAATCCCAGACGTTCTTGGCGGGGTACCAAGACTAAATCTAGACATTTAGAACACTTCTAAATCCCTAGGTTTACACACACTGTAATAACAAAACTTCCAATACAACAATCATGGCCGAAACCTGCCTCTGATACCACTGTTGGGTTTCTCTATGAGGATGACACAACATTTGTGCACGCAGCGGAAGAATAAAAAAACATCAAGAAAACCCCAAAAGAGATGGGATCGGGCCATGGTAGTTGAATCAAGAAGTTAACATACAACTAGGCAAAAATTACCTCGGTGGCGTTGAGTCACAACTCAACGGAGATGCTCCAAGCTTCGTGTTCTTGCTGGTGGCGAGTTCTACGTGGAATGATATCCACGTCTCTGCAGAAATCCACACGAGCGGGAGAACACCGACTTTTCCGTCGCATGGATAATCGGGAAGGAGAGTGACCACACCTTGCTTTCCCACGGACTGCTAGGTCCGCGCCAGGGATAGCAACACCAGCGACAATCGCCGGAGAGGAGGAGGTCGACGGAGCGAGCACGGCGGCGGAACACGGGCCGTCGGCGGGATTCGGGATCGGCAGAACGAATCGAAGAACGGCGGAACACTTCCGTCGATTTCGTCTCGGTCAAAGGGGTCCGATTCGATTAGAACTTAATTCCCGAAAACCCTAAGTATCCATTTATACCAAAGGCATAAATAGACTTAGGAATATCGCTATCCGCAGACCACCCAGAAAATTAGGGTTCCAGAATCGGCGAGAATCACCTAGCAGATTCGGTGAGAATCAATCGGCGAGAATCACCTAGGGTCGGCGAGAATCACCTAGGATCGGAGAGAATCACCTAGCAGATTCGGTGAGAATCAATCGGCGAGAATCACCTAGGATCGGCGAGAATCACCTAGGATCGGCGAGTATCAGTCGGCGAGAATCAGAGTACAATACTCGACGATTCACGTCGAACGTGGGTTGACGATACTCGTCGACCCGCGGTCGACTATTCTTACCAATCCTTCAAGGCAACATTTGCCCAACCCGACGATCCTTTAAGGCAACACTTTGCACATAACCCCACTCAGGTCAGTGATTGGTAACCTTTACCAACACAGTCAATCATCCAACTTCTCCACATCTCTTACGTGCGACCCTGCAGGCTCATATCGCGTTGGCAGTGAGATTACATGTTTGACCACTTCTAGATCACCATGGTAACTCCAACAAAGGAGACTACTCCCAAGTAAAGAAAAGAGATGTCGGGGGTCCCAAACCCCCATTTTTGTGGAAGGATCCCCATCACCTCGCCATCAAGCCGTCTCGCCTGCCCGCGAGACAGCCCCACCCGACCGAACCGCCACCACCTCTGCCCATCTTGCCATGCTTCCCCCTCGCGAAGCAGGTTCTTCCAGCCGCCCGACCCCCTCATCACATCTGAATTATAATATGGGGCCCATGTTGAACGACGCCGCCCGCGAGCCTGTTCTTTTGTGGGAGAAGGACTCCAACCGCATGTCGGTGTAAACTCTCCTTTCCTCCTGGAAGGAGCAAGACCCACCCACCAGTCATGCCTTCTCCCTCGGGTATGGGGTCTATAGTGGCCTTGGGACTGAGCCCTTCGACAATCAGTCGTCGTGAGACCTCGTCTTGAAGACCGCTCATGCCCAATTTTGCTCCATGGAGCTCTCACATAGAATCTCGTGTCACCTTGTTTTCAATAATAAGAAGTGGAAGGAGGCTGAGACCAGCCTTGCCGCAGAACGTGGGAAGTCGGATGACCTCAAAAAGAGTCTAGCAGTCGCCGATAACCTTCTCGCCCGAAGCCAGGGCGGTGTGGTAAGCTTTTTAACTACCATTCGCCAATTTCACTCGCTAGCATTACCTGCATGAACTTTTGTTGACTGATAACTTTCTCGCAGGATGCCGAGATGGCCGATCGAATGCGTTCGCGCATGGAGGCCCTGGAGGAGGAGAACAGGAAATTAAAGGGTGAGAACGCACACCTTCTGGAAAGCACCCTGCTTCATTCTCACCCAGATCCACTCCAAGCTCCCCCGTCCACTCATTACTCTCTGGATGAGGTCGACTCCATTTGCCGAGACACTAACATCAAGACATCCGAGCTCGTCCTGAAGATGATGATGGAGCTGGGGGTTGTCAGGGACGATGTCGAGACAGTCACAGTCCGCGACTTGGTTCCCTAGCTATATGGCGAGACAGATGACAATGTGTCTTGCGACCCCCCCTTTTGTCTCTTGTACTTGTATATATTTCTGATATGGAGATGTTTCATGGGATTACCTCCCTCTTTTCTTTTTGTAATGAACAAGGGGATTTTTATTATAACATTTCGCTCTTTCATTTATTTCATTGCGCTTTACCTATTACTATCTCGCTTGAGAATTAATTCAGAGCGCTAATCGTTGGACTTCTCCTCACCCATGCCGAGCGCAAGACCGTCTAGCCTTTTACTCTCGTCTCGCCGTGAGATGAACCCAGCGCAGGTAGACCTTGGAGATCAAAAACACTCTTTATAATAAGTCCCCTTTTTATGCGAGTCCTGTGTCTTCGCAGTTGAATACCCGCTCACTATGGGCGAGTCCCCCTTCACCGAGTGCCAGTCTGAAATGCTCATCCTCACTTGTATTTCCTCCAATCCTTCCTTTTCATAGGAATCTTCTACCAATTCCCTTATAAGTATAGACACCCTTCTTCATGAGCTTTTACCTCTTAACTTGCCTCCGAGTGAGCCTACAGCCTTGCCAGCTGGATGAGAGCCTGGACAGCGGGTCTGCTCGGAGTTTCCTCTCCAAACCATCTCCAACCACCGAGTGAGCCTACAGCCCTGCCAGCTAGATGAGAGCCTGGTCAGCAGGTCTGCTCGGGGTCTCCTCTCCAATCCATCTCCAACCACCGAGTGAGCCTACAGTCCTGCCAGCTAGATGAGAGCCTAGTCAGCGAGTCTGCTCGGGGTCTCCACTCCAATCCATCCCCAACCACCAAGTGAGCCTGCAGTCCTGCTAGCTAGATGAGAGCCTGGTCAGCGTGTCTGCTCGGGGTCTCCTCTCCAAACCATCTCCAACCACCGAGTGAGCCTACAGTCCTGCCAGCTAGATGAGAGCCTGGTCAGTGGGTCTGCTCAGGGTCTCCACTCCAATCCATCTCCAACCTTCGAGTGAGCCTACAGCCCTACCAACTAGATGAGATCCTGGTCAGGGGTCTGCTCGTGGTCTCCTCTACAATCCATCCCCAACCACCGAGTGAGCCTACAATCTTGCCAGCTAGATGAGAGCCTGGTCAGCAGGTCTGATTGGGGTCTCCACTCCAATCCATCTCCTACCACCGATTGAGCCGACATTCCTGCCAGTTAGATGAGAGCCTGGTGAGCGGGTCTGCTCGGGGTCTCCTCTCCAAACCATCTCCAACCAACGAGTGAGCCTACAGTCCTGCCAGCTAGATGAGAGCCTGGTCAGCAGGTCTGCTCGGGGTCTCCACTCCAATCCATCTCCAACCTCCGAGTGAGCCTACAGCCCTGCCAGCTAGATGAGAGCCTGGTCAATGGGTCTGCTCGGGGTCTCCTCTCCAATCCATCTCCAACCATCGAGTGAGCCTACAGTCCTGCCAGCTAGATGAGAGCCTGGTCAGCGGGTCTGCTCGGGGTCTACTCTCCAATCCATATCCAACCACCGAGTGAGCCTACAACCCTGCAAGCTAGATGAGAGCCTGGTCAGCGGGTCTGCTCTAGGTCTCCACCCGAATCCATCTCAAACCACCGAGTGAGCCTACAGCCCTGCCAGCTAGATGAGAGCCTAGACAGCGGGTATGCTCGGGGTCTCCACTCCATACCATCTCCAACCATCGAGAGAGCCTACAGCCCTGCTAGCTAGATGAGAGCCTAGTCAGCGGGTCTGCTCGGGGTCTCCTCTACAATCCATCTCCAACCACCGAGTGAGCCTACAGTCCTGCTAGCTAGATGAGAGCTTGGTCAGTGGGTCTACTCGGGGTCTCCACTCCAATCCATCTCCAACCACCGAGTGAGCCTACAATCTTGCCAGCTAGATGAGAGCCTGGTCAGCGGGTCTGCTCGGGGTCTCCACTCCAATCCATCTCCAACCACCGAGTGAGCCTACAGTCCTGCCAGCTAGATTAGAGCCTGGTCAGTGGGTATACTCGGGGTCTCCACTCCAATCCATCTCCAACCACCGAGTGAGCCTACTGTCCTGCCAGATATATGAGAGCCTGGTCTGCGGGTTTGCTCGGGGTCTCCTCACCAATCCATCTCCAACCACCAAGTGAGCCTACTGTCCTGCCAGCTAGATGAGAGCCTGGTCAGCAGGTCTGCGCGGGGTCTCCACTCCAATCCATCTCCAACCACCGAGTGAGCCTACAACCCTGCCAGCTAGATGAGAGCCTGGTCTGCGGGTCTGCTCGATGTCTCCTCTCCAATCCATATCCAACCACCGAGTGAGCCTACAGACCTGCCAGCTAGATGAGAGCCTGGTTAGCGGGTCTGCTCGGGGTCTCCTCTCCAATCCATCTCCAACCACCAAGTGAGCCTACAGTCCTGCCAATTAGATGAGAGCCTGGTCAGCGAGTCTGCTCGGGGTCTCCATGCACCCACTTCACTCTAAATTCCATGATAGAGGACACCTGCGATTTCATTACATTAGAAGGCCACGTCAAAATTGCAAGTATTAAACGACTAAAAATGTAATGAACAAAGAGTGTTATGGATAAAATCACTTTAAGTCATCGCCACTTCGGGCGCGATCAAGGGATACCCCGTCCACATCCTGGAGGTGGCACCCTCCCGATTTCAAGACCTCCTTCACTACAAAAGGACCTTCCCAGTTGGGATTGAGCTTTCCTACTGAGGCTCCTCTGCCTGTTGCGTCCACCTTTTTGAGAACCAAGTCACCCTTCTGGAACTGCTTGATCCTTATATGCTTATCAAAGTATTTCGCCATCCGGCGCTTGACCTCCTCCTGTCGGATCAGTGCCAAATCCCTGAGTCTTCCATGAGATCCAGAGAGAGTTTTTGCTCTTCCATGTTCTCTGTCATCCTTACTTCGTTTCCATCCCTTGCAACGGCTAATCTTGGGGATGTGACCTCGAACTCTATTGGTATGACGACCTCCGAGCCATGAGAGAGCTTAAATGGGGTCTCTCCCGTGGCAGTGTTTGGTGTGGTCCTCAAGGTCCAGAGAACTGAAGGGAGCTGTTCCACCCAGCTCCCCCTTAGGTTCTCCACTTTCTTCTTTAAAATATTAACGATGATCTTGTTTGCTGCTTCCACATGTCCATTGCTCCGTGGATGATGAACCGAGGCGAAACAGAGGTCTATGCCTAGCCGGATGCAGAAGTCGACGAATTCCCTGCTAGCAAATTGCCGTCCATTATCAGTTACAATGGCCAACGGTAGCCCATGCCTGCAGATGATCTCTCCCCATATAAAGTTTTTGATCACCTGTGATGTCACCTTGGCCAACGCCTTCACCTCCAGCCATTTCAAAAAGTAATCCACCATAACCAGCAAAAACTTTCTCTGACCACTAGCCTGGGTATGGAAACCACCCGTCACCACACATCTTCCCAAAACCCCGAGGTAGTAGTAAGGGGGGACGGGGGTACATGAACACAAAGGATCGCTGCTGCAGGCGATGTGGTACTAACCCCAACCACATGACCGCAGGGATATTCCGCCACACAAGGCGGGCCCACCGGGGTCAACACCCAGACCTGGAACGCGATGGGGAAAGCCCAAACATGCGGTCCCACACACACGTGTCCTGCTGGCTAATATAGTCTCAACACACCCCCGCAGCAGGACAACCTGGCTCTGATACCATGTAAAAAGTAGCGAACTTGCAAGAACAAACGGATAGAGTTTTGAATAATTGAAATTTTATTATCCAAAAAAGATATCATTTACAAAGGTATGACCTCCCTTTTATAGAATGGAGGGGATATGGGAGAGTACAAACAAACAATGTGGGACTAAACATTTACAGTACTGAGCGGCTAGAAATAAAGGAGACCGCATAGGCCGCGCGGTTAGACAAATGCGTTAACCGCTCGGCAACTCCAGCAGGATAAGAACAGGCCGCAATTGGAGACCGATAGACCGCCCGGTCTCCAGGCTTCTGAGTGAGACCGCCAGACCGCTCGGTCAACAAACTGCTGGACAAGACAGCAAGGCCGCCCGGTCAATACTTCAACACTGGGGAAAAGGACCCACCAGATCTAGTCCCCATATTGCGAAGGGCCAGGGAACCGTGATTGTTCGTAGCCTCTGGGAGGGAAGGAGTTGGAGTGGGGCGAACTCCTAACACTTTTGACATCTTTTTGCGAATTCTTCTGCATCTTTCCTGAGGGTTGGCCAGAAGTATCCCTGCCTCAACACTCTCCCCTCTAAAGTTTGACTCCATGAGTGACTCCCACATTCCCAAGAATGAATTTCTTCTAGGACCCTTAGAACCTCCTCCTCAGATACGCATCGAGCCAGCAGACCCGACAATGTCTTACGGTACAATGCCCCATCTTTCAACAGGTAGCACGTTGATTTATACCTGACCCGCTTCTTATCGAGATCGCTCTCGGGAAGTTGTCCCGAGGTCAGGAAAGTGATGAAGGGGTCCATCAAAGACCCTTGCTGGTTTATCTCCATGAGTTCTCCCTCTTTTATGGATGGCCTGAAAAGTTCCGTCATCGTTCCTCCGGCTCGAGGGATGTATTTGGCGAGTTGGTCAGCCTGAGCGCTTTCGTCCCTCGGGACATGCTGAATCGAAAAATTATGAGACTGCCTGATGATGTCTTTGACCTTCCCTACGTACAACTGGAGGATAGGCTCCCTCGCTTCGAACTCCCCTTTGATCTGGCCCGCAACCACCGTAGAATCCGTGGAGACCCTAATGTCTTGTATGCCCAACTCCCGAGCTAACCTGAGCCCTGTGATGATCGCCTCATATTCCGCTTTGTTTTTGGTGATCGTGAAGTGGATCTTCAAAGCCTGCTCAATTCTTGTCCCCTCTGGACTTACCAAGATCATTCCTCCACCAAAAGAGTTTTTTCCCGATGCTCCATCTACCAGCATCTCCCAAGCCGCTCGAGGTGGTGCTTCAGCCTCTTGGAGCTTAACTATGTAATTTGCTAGGAAGTCGGCCACCGCTTGTGCCTTGATGGCAAGCCGAGGAGTAAAAGCGAGGTCGAACTCACTGAGCTCTATCGACCATTTGGCCAACCTCCCAGAGTGCTCCACCCCCTCCAAGATGTGACGAAGGGGCTGATCCATCACCACCTTAATCGAATGGGCCTGAAAGTACAGCCTAAGCTTCCTGGCCGATATGATGAGAGCAAATGCTAACTTTTCAAGGATGGGGTACCCGAGTTCTGCCTTCTTTAGGACCCTGCTCACGTATTAGATCGGGAAATGCCTTTTTCTTTAATGTCTTACAAGAACCGAACTCATGGCCCCGATCCCCATTTATAGGTATAAGAACAAGACCTACCCTTCCCTCGGCCCCTGGAGTAGAGGTGTCCGGGTGAGCTGCTGCTTTAGAGCCTGAAAAGCCTCCCCGCGTTCAGGGGTCCATTCGAACTTCTTGCCTCCTCTTAATGTCCGGAAGAAAGGTGAGCATTTTTCCCCGGCTCGAGAGAGAAACCTGCTTAGTCCAGCTAGCTTGCTAGTGAGACATTGAACTTCCTTGGTATTTCTGGGAGATTCCAGTTCTAGGATTGCTTTTACCTTATCGGGATTGGGTTCTACTCCGGATGGGGTAAGGAAATGCCCTAGGAACTTTCCCCTATTGGCTCCAAAGACACATTTCATGGGGTTAAGTCTCATTTTATATTTTTTTAAGGTTCCAAAGGTTTCCTCAAGATCCAAGACATGAGATCTGATATCCCGGCTTTTGATCATCAGGTCATCCACATAAACTTCGAGGTTCTGTACTTTCTGCTCTCGGAAGATTTGATCCATCATTTTTTGATAGGTCGCCCCCGTATTTTTCAACCCAAAGGGCATCATGTTAAAACATAATCATCCATCCTCCGCAACGAAGGTGACGTCCTTGACGTCCGGAGGGTGCATGCGTATTTGGTGGTATCCTAAAAACACATCTAGAAAACTCATTAGTAAGAAACTGACGGTTGAGTCAACCAGCGCGTCAATTCGAGACTGAGGGTATCAATCCTTAGGGCATGCTTTATTCAAGAGAGAGAAATCTACACACATTCTCCACTTATCCTCCCATTTTTTTACCATTACAACATTGCTTACCCACCCCGGATACATACATACACAAACCTTGCCTTAAGCAGTTTTTCTACTTCCTCTCTGATGGGTCCAGCCATCTTAGTGGCGATGACCCTCTTCTTCTGTTGCATAGGACGAGTGTTGGGGTCAAGGTTGAGATGGTGGCAGGCCACGTCCGCATCGACCTCTGGCATGTTAGCCGCGCTCCAGGCGAAGACGTCAATATTCCTCTGCACACATGTCTTGATCTCCTCCTGGTCTTCTGGACTGAGATCGCCGCTGACCTTTATCTTCTCTTTTCTTCCTTCTTTAGTGAGGATCTGCATCTCTAGTACCTCCACGGCTTCCTTCAGCCTTGACGACTCCTCTTCTGTCTCCTGCTCTCCCAACATATCATGTTCTCTGGCTTCCTATTTTATTACCTCGTGCTCCGTAACAGTCACCACCATTTCTTCCCAATGCTTCTCCATCTCCAGCTCACTAGTGCTCCCTCCCTCCAGTAGTGAAATTCTTCTTTTTTCCAGCCGGGCTTCCGCCCTGGGCGACCCTCCTGCTTCCTCCATCTTTCTCTTTTCTTTCCTCCTCCCTCCACCTTCCTTCGACTCCTTTTCCTCTTCCACCTCCATCTCTCCATCTTTCTCTCCCGCCGTTTTCGGCTCCACTGCAATTCCTCTTACCATCTCCACTTCTCTTTATCCTCCGTTCTCCTTTTCTTTCTCCTCCTCTACTTCTTCACCGAACTCCCGCTGTCATCGTTCCATCCTCTTCCCCATCTCCTCGGCCTCTTTCTGCCATAAGATGGTGTTTACCGCTGTCACGTAGCATTCCCTAGCCGCATTTGGGTCTCCCTGTACTCTGATTTGGTACCTCTGACATTGAGCTCCAGGCACTGATGGAAAGACGACGGAACACATCTAAAAGCACTAATCAAGGGGCGCCCAAAAATGGCGTTATAACTGCTGGGGCGTCCACTATGACAAAATGGCAGTTCCTGGATAGCCCCCCCCCCCCCCCCAGGGTTACCTGGAGTCCCACCCCACCCCCCCCCCCCCCCCCTCGACTTCCTTCCTCTCTCCTGAGAATCCGAATAATGGTCCATTCGCTGCTAGCACACTTCGGGCCTCCACCCTCATCTCGTTAAACGCTTTTTTGAAGATAACATTTACTGAGCTTCCATTGTCGACCAGGATCCGCGATACCGTTAAGTTTTCAATGGCAGTTCGGATCACTAGTGCGTCACAGAAGGGGTCTTCATGGTCTGACATGTCTTTTCAAGAAAAGGTGATCTTCTCATCCGGGGGAGTGGCTTGTGACGTCGAAGTTACGCTCTGACGGTATATGGTATGAAGGCTCACCTTTCGGGTAGCCTCGATCCCCACCCCCTCATGGATTACTCGGATTCCCCCTCGATCCCCTACATCCACTCGATCAACACACCGGTCTTCCTCTCCGGTCACGATCACCTCCACTATCCGCATCGGCCTCTGCTACCCTCCTGCTCCCCTAGCTCTTCTCATTTCCAAGAATTCTGGGCAGGTAGACGTTGCGTGACCCTCCTCCTCATGGAAGTCACAGTATGACAACGCTACCTCCTCCCCACGTCTCCCCTCCTGAGGGTTTCTCCTCCTTCTGGCTCCTGCTCCTGCTCTTCCTCTCTCTTGGCCTCTACCCCTCCCTCGGCCAATGGCCATAGCTTACTGCGGTCGGGGTAGGGGTGGTCTATGACCGTACCCCCACCCCTGCTAGTTAAACCTTTCGGGTCCTCCTGGTTGGTTCCTTCCCCCCTGGGGAAATCCTTTCCCTTTCCCTTGAGCAGGGCCTCCATGCTGCCTCCATCCCAACTCCTGGTACGCCGGTGCCCTCGGCTCTTCTCTTCTCCCCCCTTCTTGATGTCTCCCTCCTCCTGGTTCTCTTGATTCAACCTTCGTTAGCCTTGCTAGCTTTTTGTAAAAGATGGATTTGCCACCTCCATTGTTATTTCTTTCGCAGCCTTCTCCATCAACCCTTCAAAGGACAGTGGTGCCTTCCGAGTGAGGCTCATCTTGAGGAAGCCCTCATGTAGTCCCACGGTAAAAGCCATCTGGAGGGTGAATCCAGGCACCTCCTGAATATCCAATATCTGCTCCTGGAATCTGTCTACATGCTGAGCTAGGGACTCGTCCGCCCTCTGCTTAATTAGAAAAATCGACTCCGGATTCTTCCTCCTCTTCTTTGAAGTTGAGAAACGCAGCTGAAAGCTCCTGCTCAGGTCTTCGACGCTATATATTGAGCCTGTCGGGAGCTAATGAAACCAGTCCCTGGCCTTGTCCTTCAGAGTGATGGAAAAAAGACGGCACTTGAACGCGTTCGTCATCGGCCTAATCAAAACCGCGTCCTCAAACCACTGCAGGTGCTGGAGGGGATCATCTTTCTCCACGTAATAGTTCATCTTGGGTTCCCTGAACCCTTCTGGGATGGGAGCTGACAGGATTAACTCGCAAAACGGCGACCCTCTCACCCCTGGTCTCGTCTCCCCCACTGGCGTGACAACGTCCCCTGGCGAGATGGCACTCGCAGGGCTCGAGAACAACTCCCTTCCTGTCATGTCTCGCCCGCCTCCTTCCACCATCACTTCCTTCCCCAGTCGCCTCCCTAGGGCATCTTCTCCCACTCTTGCCGAGACAAGCTCTTCCGGCGGCGCGAGAGCAGGCACCTAAGGTAGCGGGGTCGAGCAATCACCCTGTCGTGAGATCCCATGTAGCATGTCCATAATGCCTTTGATTGACGCCATGAACTCCTCCCTTCCAATGAATCCTCCTAGGTTATCTGACACATCTCCATCTCCTTCTCCATGACCTCCTGCCATGAGGTAGCTCGAGATTCTTCCATGTTGGCTGCGGTCCACACTCACCGCACCAAAAATGTTGAAACCATTCACCCGGTTCCAGCTAGAGTTCGGACCTGAAGCTGCAACACACACTTACTCTTCTTGAACCACCCTCTCGATGTGAGTCACAGGACCAGAATTAGACTGAAGGTCTCAGCTCGGAGGTCCCACCTCTTACCCGGAAGAATCTGAAGTTCTCCCCCTCCCTAGCCAATGCTGAGCTAGGTGCCTCTGAGGAAGAATATGGAAAGGTTGAACAACCTCTTCAAGGCACCTTATCGGTCTATTTATAGGCCTCTGAGTTTGATCTGCAAATAACAATACTGAACCGACCTGAAATTACCAAAATACCCTGGGTTGGGTCTGCCAACAGCCAAACTCTGCTATTCAGAAGGGCTATACGCAGACCATCATGGGTAAAAGGGTAAGATTACCTGGGGTAGAAGAGTAAAATCCCCCTTGGGGATAAGAAGGTAAAAGCACCTTTCTATTATATGGCGAGTGGGGAAATGACTGGCGGGCGGGACGAGCTCACCTACTCGTCTCACTGGCCTCCCGCCTTATGGGAACCATCTCGCCCTCAAGGGCCAGCCCGCGCCCCAAAGGACATCTCACCTACTGTGTCGAGCCCCGTCTCGCCTACTGAGAGTGGACCACATTGTCTCACTCGCCTCTTCAATTCCTCTCGCCTGCTTCTCTGCTATGCCGCTTGAGCCGCCTCCCGCGAGCCCAAGGTTGTACAAATATCTTCCCGTGAACTCGGCCTAACAAATGGCTAACACCACGGGCTAACAACCTATTGTCATACGGTAACCCCTTTTTCCTGCCTACCGAACTTTGGGGTGTTACAAATCTCCCCCACTTAAAGAATTTTGTCCTAAAATTATGCATTGTAGGAAAAGAAAGAAAATTAATACCGTGAAAGTATACCTTAAATGAATAGCTCGGGGAACTCGGCCTTCTTGGTTTGTTCCCGCTCCCATGACAACTCCTCTCGGCCACAGTTGTCCCATCTGAACTTGACCATCCTTACTTCCTTATTACAAAGTCGCTTGATATCCACATCCTCAATGCGAATAGGTTTGACCTAAGTTGTCAACCCTTCATCCACTGGTACTCGATCTGCAGCGATCCCTAGCGTAGGCTCTTGCACAGCCTTCCGCAACATCGACATGTGTAATACATCATGTAGACACTCAGTTTCATTGAAAGCTTCAACTGGTAAGCCGCTTCACCAATGTGCTCCAACTCCTCAAACGGCCCAAGGTATCTTGGACTTAGCTTTTCAGTCGACAAATCCTCGACACACCCTTGAACGGTTTGATCTTCAAGTATACCCAATCGTCCATGGTTAATTCGGCATTTTTGTGCTTGGCGTCAGAGTACTTAGCATACCTATCTTGTGCAATCAGCAATCACTCCCGGATTGTACACACAACCGAAGTCGTGTCTTCGATGTCCTTCCACTTATATAACTTGGACTCACCAGTCTACAACCATGACAACGGAGGACGATATTTCCTACCATAAAGGGCCTCGAAGGGTGCCATTTGAATACTCGCATGGTAGCTGTTGTTGTACGCAAACTGAATCATATATAGGTGATCCTCCCACCTTTTTCTGAAATCCAAGGCACACATGCGAAGCATGTCCTCCATCGTCATGTTTACTCTCTCGGTCTAACCATCCGTCTATTGATGAAAGGTTGTACTGAACTTCAACTTGGTCCCCAACAGCCGATGTACCAACCTCCAGTCATTAGACGTGAAATGCCCATCTCGGTCACTCGTGATGCTACGGGGCACACCGTGCAGAAGAATAATGTTCTCCACATACAACTTTGCTAGCTTATCCACTGAATCGTCCTTCCTATTTGGAATGAAGTGCGATACTTTCGTCAAATGATCTATGATCACCCAGATGGCATCGTTTCCCTTCTGCGATCTCGGCAAACCGTGCACAAAATCCATGGATATATCGTCGAACTTCCATTCCGGTATATGCAGAGACTACAGGAATCCTCCAGGATTCTGGCATTCAGCGTTCACTAAATAACAAGTTTGACACTTGGCCACATATAACACTACATCCCTTTTCATCCCGGGCCACCAGAATAGCTTTTTCATGTCTTTGTACATCTTTGTACTCCCTGGGTGAATTGAGTACTTGGTGTAACGAGCATCGTACATCAACTCCTCTCGTATTTTACCCACTTTTGGGACGCACAAACGACTGTCCTTCCACAACATCCCATTATCAACCTTAAACTAGGCATTAGACCCATCCAAGGCCTCAGCCACGAGCCGCTTCATGTCGTCATCCAAATCCAAAGCCTGCCAAATCCGATTAGCGAGGTCATACTATACCTCAATCCAACTCAAACGTGCTTCAACACTCGCTCTCCTATCAACGCAAGAGATCTCTAAGTCCTCCAAATTTTGCACGAGATGCTCATTATGCATCATTAACCAATTGGTCTGTGTGGGAGCTCTGTGACTTAATACATCCGCAACCACATTACCTTTGTCAGGAACATAATGTATCTTGAAGGTGTAGTCCCCAAGGAACTCCATCCACCTTTGTCGACGTATATTTAAGTCTTTCTGATCCAACAGGTACTGCAAGCTCTTATGATCAGTGTAAATGTCGACCTTCATGCCGTACAAATAATGCCTCCAGAGCTTAAGGGCAAATATCACGGCCGTCAACTCCAAATCATGGACCGGATAATTCCTCTCATGCACCTTCAGCTGGCATGAACCATAAGCTATTACTCTCTTATGTTGTAACAAAACACGGCCTAAGCCGCTTCCTAAAGCTTCACTATAGATCTCAAAGCCTTCTGTCCCATATGGCGAGCATAGAATAGGAGCTGTGATCAGATGACTTTTTAGTTCTTTGAAAGCTTGAGCACACGCTGATGACCAAACAAATTTCTGATCCTTCCTCGTCAGGGTTGTGAGAGGTAACTCTATTCGCGAGAAGTTCTCTAAGAAGCGCATGTACTAGCCGGCAAGCCCCAGAAAACTCCGAACTTCCGCCACAAAAAAACAAAACAGGCCACTCCCGTATAGCAATGACCTTTGCCGGATCCACCGTGATACCCTCACCACTGACAATATGAATAAGGAACGCTACAGAAGATGGACAAAACTCACACTTAGAGAACTTGGCGTACAACTGATTACTTTTCAAGGTCTCTAGAATAATATGCAAGTGCTCCGCATGATCATCCTCAGATTGCGAGTACACCAGGATATCATCGATGAACACTATCACGAACCGATCCAAATACTTATTGAATGTCCAGTTCATCAAGTCCATAAACACCGTGGCGCATTCGTCAGCCCAAAAGGCATGACTATGAACTTGTAATGCCCATATCGAGTACTGAACGTCGTCTTGGGAATGTCACTTTCCCTGATTCTTAGTTGAAAGTAACCAGACTTCAAATCCAGCTTCGAATACATAGTAAATCCAACTAGCTCATCGAACAAATCATCGATTCTCGGAATCAGGTACTTATTCTTCTCCGTTAGCTTATTGAGTTCCCGATAATCGATACACAGTCGCAGACTTCCATCCTTCTTCTTCACGAAGAGGACTGGGGTGCTCCAAGGTGACGAACTTGTATGCAGAAACCCCTGCTCTATCAATTCTTTAAGTCGCGCCTTCAACTCTGTCATCTCTCTCATTGCTAAGCAGTAAGGAGACCGCGATACCGGCTTGGCACCATGAACCAACTCAATGGTGAACTCGATCTCTCTCTGAGGTGGGGCTCCAGGGAAATTTTTGGGGAAGACGTTGACAAACTCCGACACAACAGGAATATTGGCTAAGTCAGACTTGGGCTTGTTTGCCTCTAAAAGAGTGAAGAACATCTCTGCACCCTCATAAACTGCTTTAACTACTTGGAGAGCAGACATCAATGTCTTGCTCACACCCTTCGAACAAGAAAAGGAGTTTCTTGGCTTGTATTCAACCCCAGCTTTATAGTCTTAGAACCACAATCGATGTACACACACTGCTTCGAAAGCTAATCCATGCCAAAAATCATGTCAAACTCTACTATTGGCAGTAGTGGCGCTTCCAAGTCAAAAGTTTGGCTTCCAATCAGCACTTTAACGCAACAGACTTTATCCGCGTGCATCAAACACTCATTAGGTAGCAGCACATCCAATCTATCCTTTGTCACACAAGAGGGAACTTCGTTACGTGACACGAAGTCCTCAGATAGGAAGGAATGTGAAGCTCATGTATCAAACATTTCTTGAGCCGGATAGTCCATGACCACGACAATGCATAAAACACGAGAGTCATACGACCAAAGCATAAGATACAAGGTATGCAAAATATTACAACTAAAATTTAACACATACATGTCACCACATCGGCCTACTTGATGGCCTCCTACTAGCCAAGATTGTAGACTCTAGGTTGGGCTGAAGCTTGATGGGATGCAGTTGACTCCACCGCCTTCCCCTTTTCATCATAGAATGCTCCTACTTTCTTGCCCGACTTACAACTCTAATAGTCACGGGCTATATGCCCTGACTTTCCACATTTATAACACATTTGGGCCGCCTCTCTCAGAAGATGCTCCAGTATTAACCGACGAAGTAGTCGGCCCATAAGTTTTGGGCTTCTTATACCACTTTCGATTTCCATACTTCAACAAACTTGGAACCATAAAATTCGACCTCTTCATCGCCGAGTCCTTCTTGCCTTGAACTCTCTTTATTTCTTTTTCTAGAGATCGGGTTGTATTGACCAGGGTCAGAAATCCCTGCGTCATTGGACCTGAGAGCAGTAACCTCAGATCATCGTGTAGACCTTCATAAAATTGATTGGTCTTGCACTCCTCATCTGAAAATGTGGAGACAGCATAACGTCCCAATCTTGTGAACTCATGTAGGTAGTCATCCGCACTACTCTCTCCTTGACTCAGCCTCTGGAACTGATTCTCCTTTGTTATATTTTGCGTTGTCGGGACAAACCGTTCCAGAAATAGTATTGAGAACTCCTCCATCGATACATCGGTGAGTTATCTCCCAACAAAAGTATGCAACTCTAACTCGTCCCACCAAATCCTTGCCTCGTCATCTAGGAGGAAAGTGGCTACTGTAGCTTTCTGCCACTTCTCAGTCTCCGTAGCTGTCATAACTCTATTTACCCTAGAAAGCCAGTCCTTAGCCTGATTTGGGGTTCCAGTCCCCGAGAACACTGGTGGATTAAAGCTCATCACTTGCTTTAACTTCTTCTCCGTAGCTCTTCTCTGCACCACTGGCTCTTCCACTACTTGATCTGCCACTATGGGCTTTGCTACTCCAAGCGGCACTTGACCTAACCCAGGAGCAGGAGGCTGCACTTGCCTCCCTGGTTCGGCATTAATCATAGCGAACACCACTTCTGCTACCATTTGTATGGTTTCTGCAGAAGGAGGGGTTGTCGGTACGTTGTAATACGCACTACTCTCCGTGGAGTGCTGCTGTTGCGACTACCCCCACACCGCTCCTAGTCACCTATAGTTGTAAAAACACTCGATTAGGCGACATACAAATTACGAAAAATGCAATCATTGGAACACTTGAGGTCCTGTGTTACAACAGCAACACACATACATGTGCTCACCACCCCTTAAAAGAATCTGTCCATGAATTTGAATAAGGAAGACCGACACCAGAGTCTGATTCCAACTTATAACACCGCCATTCGTCACATGGCATATAACAGAAGGTCCGGTCGGGGCCCGACGCCATATATTATGGACAGACCAAGGAGTTACTAAATTGAAATCATAATCCAATATTTCGCATCCTAACACAGAGTGCATTCTAGCGGGAGTAATTTAAAGGTTAAATATAGAACCCAGCAACATGAATGTCCACTACCACAAAGGAATGAAAGACAAATACACAAAGAAGGTTTTGGCCTTAAGGCCTTACATTGTTCATCTCAAATTAGAGTATCTTGCATACATCGGCACGCAGGCCCGCCACACATGAAAATAAAACACAACGAGCACTTCGCTTTGGCCTGTAAGGGTCAGCTTAGCTATCTTGGGCTTCAGCCCGCTATTTTCCACTTTGCTCCGCTACACCTGCAAGCAACATTCCACTGAACAGTGGAAAACAATAGCAACGATCAGCATTAGCTGACCAAATTATTACGACCCCACCCCTCACTTGGGGTGGTGGTGCTCCTTCCATGTAGGCATTAGTATAAACACAACATGATAATAGGAACGTGCAACTTAAGCACAATTCGCCATAGACGTTGGCACAAACGCCCAATGCCTCATGCTCGGCTCACATTCTTGGTGCACATGACCTTAACGATCGCACCACTATTCTCTGTGACGCCAAACAATGCTTTAGCTTTCAGTCTCACAAGGGCCAAGACCAGAGACAATGCCCCAGTGCTTCGACAATTCATGTGCTTTACACTATGACCACTCCAAGTCGACCACATAGGGGAGGGTACAGTTCATCCATATCCCGTGCTCAAATTGTCCGGCTCGCAGGCCTAACGCGGGTCAGCATCACCTTTCCCTTTTCCGCATGATCCATAACTATGTAAGGATCCTAGGCTAGCACTCATGGCAACCAAAGCTGAGGAATTTAAGCTCACGCCCATAATATTGGCCCCAGGTCTCTGAGAGAGAGACAAGCTTTATAACATTAGGCCATAGGTCTCCATGAGATAGGCTTCTCAACAATACAACACAATGCTCACTGGGAGCTACCATTGGCAGTAGCGCTACCACCGTGCGGTCGGGGGACAGACTATCGGTTCTGACCCCAAAATGGGTGTTTTCCTGGAGTCCAAACCTAGTACTCTTAACATAGTCATCTGCATACCCCGCGACTCCGAAATCTACATGATAACCATAGAGACTTCTCTGGTATCCAAAGCATACAAAACATCATCAATCCAGACCAACCCGTCCGGATGGGCTTCACACATCATGCATATTCCGTACTTCAATTCCAGATCTAAATGAAAACTAATGGGGATACACAGATCTACCCGTCGGGAGAAACACATCCAAGAGTTCGTGGAGTGTCTACCCTCTAATGCCAAAATAAAGGACTTCACATGTCCAAGTAAGAGGATCCTTACCCTTGAAGTTCACTTTGGTGCAATCAGAGAAAACTAGACAGTTGAAAACAACCGCTCTGGGCTTGCCTCTGTATATCCGAACCTGCTTTGTGAATCCAGACTCTGAATCTCTAACAGTGGCGAGAACCCTCCTTCCTGACATTACTGTTCCTCCTCCAGAAAACTAGGTCAAAACCCTTCTCCAAAAGAAAATGAAGAGAAACGGACAAACCAGGGATATAAACCAGCTGCCGCCGCGCGGTACCTAACTACCACCGCTGGGTGCCGTTATTCAATGCCTCATTACGAGCACAACTGCCCAAGCCCTCAAATCACAGGCTGACATGTGGCCACGCCATTACAACTTCGTTAACACCGAGCGTTTGGGCGCTAGCACCTCGCGGTAGCTAGCGACCGTTACATCACTACCGCTCCTGCTACCGCCATGCGATAGCTACTACTGCCGCGCTGTAGTAACCCGAGCGGTTTGACAAATAAATTGCCAAGCTACCTCCTGCGGTAACTCTACTGCCGAGCGATAGCTTCCCGAGAACTCGGCCAAACAAATGGCTAACTCCGCGCGCTGACAACCTATCGCCACGCGGTAACCCCTTTTTCCTGCCTACTGAACTTTAGGGTGTTACAGTAGCCAAGGAAGAAATTTTTGCGAGAAGACTTCGTAGCTTATGATGGCGGGTTGGATACCAAAGGAAGAAACTTGCTAGTATTTGATATGGTTGGCGAGTTCTCGAGAAGTTGGGTGAGTATCCTCATTAATCGCCCATAGGCAACTTCACGGTGGTGACTTCCAAGCTCGACGGCTTCATGAGGTGAGCTTCCCTGTAACTCGCTCACAAGCAAGTTCCAAATTATGACCTCCCTAGGCGTGTTCCAGATGACTGCTTTACTTAGCGAGTATGCATGGACAAGTTCATGCAGGCGAGTTGCAGATGGTGATATGCTTTGGCGAGTTCCAGATAGCGAGTTCCAAATCAACTCACAGATGTCCTACTTACAGGTTGGCGAGTTCCCTTATTGCTAGCCCATATAAGAGTTCTATATGATGACAAACATAGGTGAGTATATGCAGGATGGTGACCTCAACGAGGTGATTTCCAGTTGGCAACATCGGGATTGGTGACCATCAAAAGGCGAGCTTCCTTACTACTCACCCATAGGTGAGTATAGATGGGATAAGCGACTTCAAATAGGTGAGATTCCTTATTACTCTCCCATAGGTGAATTCTGCAGGCAACCTACATGCAAGGTCGAGAGAGCTCAGAATCTGGGCGAGTTAGGAGTGAAAATGAAAATTTTTCTACCCCTGAAACTTTTGTGTAGGGGGTCTAATGTTAGAAGGTACACTTAACCCGGCTTAGTGTCTTCCTTCCTCAATATGTTGCTTTGCATACATGTTCATACTTATGAGTGCTTTGGTAAATCTCATGAGTACTTTTTGTATGACTAACGAACAAGGAAATTCACGACGAGTTCACTACTAGGAAAAAATATATGAGGTGTTCTGTGATCTCCCATTTGCGATGATCTTCATCAAGAGATTACATTTCATGAGATGGCTTATTCATGACGTCTTCAAGCTAGTATTCTGTGAGCTCCTACTTGTGTTGATCTTCATGCTTACATGGTGCTATCTTCAAATCTGTGAGTTCCATACTCGCAATGGTGTCACTTCAACAGTTATGGTACTCTCCTTCAATTCCATGGGTTCTATACTCGCGAGGTCATCACTTCGATAGATAGGGTGCTCTCTTCAATTCTGCAAGGTTCATACTCGTGAGGTTATCACTTCATCATTTATGGCGCTCTCCATTAATTATTCGAGTTTCATACTCGCGAGGTGGCTGCTTCAGCAACCATGGTGTTCGCTTCAGTTCCATGAGTTCATACTCGTGAGGTCACCGCTTCATCAATTCTGGTGCTCTCTTCAATTCCATGAGTTCATACTCGCTAGGTGGCCGCTTTAGTAACTCTGGTGTTTGCTTCAATTCTGTAAGTTCCATACTCACGAGGTCATCCCTTTAGCAACCATGCAGCTCTGATACTAGCAAGGATATCTCTCTGACACTCGGAGCGATGATGGCCTGAAAAGGTTCTATAGATAACAGAAAATGGTACGCTTTCCATAATGTACAAATTTATTCGTTTTAATTTACTCGCCTCCTGAAACATGGGATTGAGCGGGTTGTCTTTATTTTCAAGACGTGTTTTAAGATAGCTAGAAGCAACGAAGTCAACCTCCACAATTGGTTTGGGAAACTTGCATCCAACCTGATTATCCTAAAAGGCCCAGGGCAGATGATGGGACAGTGTTTCGGGATTTAAATCATCATTATAAGACCAACCGCTGCAATGACGGTCGATATCAGGTCCCCCTTGTATGTTGTCCTAGTTATCCCAGATCGCACCTCTCCTCCGACTGGAGGAACTATCAGGAACAGGTCATAATGTCAACCTCCCAAGCTCGACAAAAGGTCGACCTCGAAAAGTGACCCCTTGCTTAAAGGAACCCTTGGTATTTGAAAAGACTAAAGGCCCGCTTTCGGTGTCTTTTGTCATGCGATGCAGGATGCGTCTTTGTTTTTACCCAGGTGGGATAACCCATCGTGCTTTGGAAAGCGGCTAAGCGAAGGCATTCCAGGAGATAAGAATCTGAAATAGGATAGAGGCCTCGAGAGTGTGCGTTTTGCGAGACCCCCTGACCGTCATTACCTATCATTGGGTCCCATCAGTTCCTTGGCAGGTAGAAAATGATGGATGTCTTGAGCGTGTGTGTCCTGCTGGACCTCCCGAGAGCCATTTCCTTTACTGATAGTGCTTTTGGTGGATGATGGGACACTATATCGAGACTTTCCACCTCCTAAGTCCAAGCCCCTGCAATGCCGGTCAAGATCATCTCCCCCTTGCATGTTGGCCGACAATTCCCTGAATGCACTTTTCATCCAACCATGTGTAACACCCCCTATCCGTCACATAGCATATAGCAGTATGTCTGGCCGGGACCCGACGCCATATACCACAGACAGACCGGAAGGTTACGCAATGGAACCATCCTGCCAATAACCAACATCCTACGCAGAGTACAATCTAGCGGAAGTAATTTAAAAGTTGCATATTAAGAACCCAGCCAACAACATAAATGTCCACTACATAAACCCAACAGGAATGAACGTACAAATACACAAGTACTTGGCTTTATGGCCTTACAATAGTTTACTCAAATATAAGTGTCTTCCAAACCTCGTCACGCAGGCCGGTCATACATGAGAATAAAAGAAAACACTCATAAATAGGCCTTCGAGGGCCGGCTCAGCAACAAGGGCTTTTGACCGCTATTTGCCACTCGGCTCCGCAGCACCTGCAAGCAAAAATCCATCGAAGCGGTGACAAACAAAAGCAATGGTCAGCTATGCTGACCAAATTATAATGATCCTGCCTATAAATTCGTGGCGATGATGCTCCTTCCCTGCACTTTATTAGCATAGCCATATAATAGAGAATTTACACATCATCACAGGAGTAGGCTCGCAGGCCACACACCCCGTGCTCTCGTGGCACATTCTCGGAGAACCCGGTCAAAGTCCCCGGTCTCACCACCGCCCCTTGGATGGCAATTTCTCGTGAGCATTATGGTCTTTCTGGCCACTGCCTAAGACCCTCCATCTATGCCAACGGCAAGTCCCACGTACTTTAGGTCGCTTGTACCAAACGACATAGAGCAGGTACGGTTCCGCCTAACCCGTTGCTCACACTATAACATCAATTTAAGCCATATGCGCGGGTTAAGCTTCCCCGAGTCCCAATACGATCACACACTTTACATACCCCAATTATGTACAAGTTGGCTCCCATGCCACCATGTTGGCAGAATCACGCATCTGCCCAGTTTTTCGGGTGACCCTCAGAGTTAGTCCCTCTTTTGCGTTTCGGGGCATTACAGCTCTCTCCCACTTAAAACAATTTCGTCCCGAAATTACATAAAGGAAAGATATAAACAAAACTTAAACGGTACCTCAGTGGAATAACTCTGGGTACTCCTCAAGCATGGTCTGCTCTCGCTCCCACGAGAGCTCCTGTCGACCGCAGTTGTCCCAACGGACCTTGACCATCCTAATTTCCTTGTTACGCAATCGCTTGACTTCCGAGTCCTCAATGCAAACGGGCCTGACCTTCGTCGTCAACCCATTATCGATCGGTACTCGATCGACCACAACTACTTGCGAAGGATCTTGCACCGCCTTCCGCAGCACCGATATGTGGAATACATCGTGTAGACCACTTAGTTCCACTGATAGCTTTAATCAATCTGCATCTTCGTCAATCCGCTCCAAAACCTCAAACGGTCCAAGGTACCTCGGGCTTAGCTTCTTCAAGCGTCGTACCCGCGATACACCCTTGAACGGCTTAATCTTCAAGTACACCCAGTCGCCAACAGCAAACTCCACGTTCTTATGCTTGGCGTTAGAGTACTTAGCTTGCCAGTCCTGAGTGATTAGCAATCTCTCTCGAATGGTTTGTACCAATGAGGTTGCATCTTCAACTTCTTTCCGCTTGTATAGCTTCGACTCACCTGTTTCCAACCACGATAATGGCGTGCGACATCTTCTACCATAAAGGGCCTCGAAGGGCGCCATCTGAATGCTCGCCTGGTAGCTATTGTTGTAAACGAATTCCACCAAGTACAGGTGATTTTCCCACTGTTTCCTGAAATCCAGGACGCACATGCGAAGCATGTCTTCCATCGTCCTGTTGACTCTCTCGGTCTGACCATCCATCTGCGGATGAAAGGTCGTGCTGAAACTCAGCTTTATTCCCAACATCTGTTGCACCAACCTCCAATCATTGGACGTGAACCGCCCATCACGGTCACTCACGATGCTGCGGGGCACACCGTGAAGCCGCACAATATTATCCACATATAATTTTGCCAATTTTTCCACGGAATCATCCTTCCTACGCGGAATGAAGTGCGGCACTTTCGTCAAACGATCTACGACCACCCAGATGGCATTGTTTCCCTTCTGCGACCTTGGCAATCCATGCACAAAGTCTATAGTAATTCATCGAACATCCACTCCGGAATAAGCAAGGAATTCAAGAATCCTCCAGGCTTCTGGCACTCCGCCTTCACTAAGGCGCATGTTTGACACTTCGCCACGTACAGTGCCACATCCTTCTTAAGTCTTGGCCACCAGAACAATTTATTCTTATCACGGTACATCTTTGTGCTCCCCGGTTGAATCGAGTACTTGGTATGATGAGCCTCGTACAACAATTCCACCCGCAATTTGCCCACATTCAGGACGCACAAACGACTGTCCTTCCATAACAATCCATCCACAACCTCAAATTGGGAATTTGACCCATCCAAAGCCTCAACCATTATTTGCTTCATGTGGCCATCCAAATCCAGAGCCTGTCAAATCCGATCAGCCAGGTCACACTGAAATTCAGTCAAGTTCAATAGCGCTTCGGCACTAGTCTGCTTGTCTACACAAGAGATCTCCAACGCCTCCAACTCCCGAACCAAACGCTCGTCATGAACCGACAGCCAGTTGGCTTGAGCTGGGGCCCAGCGACTCAACGCATCCGCAACCGCATTGCCTTTCTCAGGCACATAATGAATCTTGAATGTGTATTCCCCAGGAACTCCATCCATCTCTGTTTTCGCATGTTTAGATCCTTCTAATCCAACAAGTACTTCAGGCTCTTGTGGTCGGTATAGATATCGACCTTCACCCCGTACAAGTAATGCCTCCACAGCTTCAGGGAAAATATCACGGTCGCTAACTCCAAGTCATGGACCGGATAATTCCTCTCATGCACCTTCAGCTGACGCGAGCCATAGGCTGTCACACTTGCATGCTGTAGTAGGACACAACCCAATCCACTGCCTGAAGCATCACTGAAGATTTCAAAGCTTTCGGTCATACTCGGCGAACTCAGTACAGGCACCGTGGTCAACCGACTGTTCAACTCCTTAAAAGCTCGTGTGCACTCTAGCGTCTAAACAAACTTCTGTTATTTCCTCGTCAGAGTCGTGAGGGGTAACACTATCTGTGAGAAGTTCTCCACGAAGCGCCTGTAATAGCCGGCAAGCTCCAGAAAACTCCGGACTTCTGCTACCGTAGACAGCACAGGCCACTCTCATATAACAATAATCTTCGTCGGATCCACCGCAATTCCCTCTCCACTGACTATGTGACCAAGGAACGCTACTGAGGACAACCAAAACTCGCATTTGGAGAACTTGATGTACAGTTGATTCCTCCTCAGTTTCTCCAACACCAAATGCAGATGCTTAAAGTGATCTTCCTCACTCTACGAGTACACTAATATATAGTCGATGAAGACGACACAAAGTGGTCTAGGTATTCCCTGAAAGTCCTGTTCATCAGATCCATGAACACTAATGGCACATTAGTCAGCCCAAACGGCATGACCGTAAACTCATAATGCCCATATCTCGTACTAAAAGCTGTCTTGGGGATATCACTTTCCCTTATCCTCAGCTGATAATACCCGGACTTAAGATCCCATTTCAAGTACACTGTTGACCCAACTAACTGATTGAACAGATCATCAATTCTTGGAATCTGGTACTTGTTCTTGTCCGTCAACTTATTCAGCTCTCGATAATCAATACAGAGCCGCAAACTTCCATCCTTCTTCTTCACAAAAAGGACCGGTGTGCTCCAAGGCGATGAACTTGGAAGCACATAACCCTGTTCCAAAAACTCTTGAAGTTGTACCTTCAGCTCTGCCATCTCCTTAGGCGCTAGCCGATATGGAGAGCGTGACACAGGTTTCGCACCTAGCACTAGCTTGATAGTGAAGTCTATCTCCTACTGAGGTGGGGCTCCAGGGAGATCGCCAGGGAACACATCAGGGTATTCAGATACCACTGGAATGTTGTCCAAAGTAGACTTAGGCTTCGAAGCCTCCACTAGCATGAAGAACAGCTCTGCACTAGCACGAACCGCCTTAACCAACTGAAGAGCAGACATCAAAGTCTTGCTCGAACCTTTCAAGCCCGCAAAAGTCATCTCACGACCAGTTCACAAATTAACCTCCTTGTGATTGCAATCAATATATGCTTGCTGCTCCGAGAGCCAGTCCATACCAAATATCACGTCGAACTCCACCAGCGACAGTAACGATGCTTGCAAATCGAACTCCTGACTCCCAATACGAATCTTTACGCCATAGACTCTATCCGCGTGCATCGAACACCGGTTCGGCAACAACACATCCAGTTTGTCCTTTGCCATCAAAGAAGGTACTCCGATGCGCGATATAAATCCTTCGGACAAAAAGGAGTGCAAAGCTCAAGTATCAAAGAGTGCTCTCGCCGGATTATCACAAATCAAAACAAAGACTATACAAGCAGTGGTAAGGTAATACGCGCAAGGTAACAAGTATTTAAAGCTAACTTGCTATAAATTTAAACTGTACCTGTCACCACATCCGCTTTCTTGATGGCCTCCTGCTGGCCAAGATTGTAGACTCTAGGTTGAGCCTGAGCATAATGGGATACGGTTGACTCCACTGCCTTGCCCTTCTCCTCATAGGTTGCTCTTGGATTCCTCTCGGACTTTGGACGTCCGCTCCAGCAGTCTCTGGCAAAATGTCCCGGCTTCCGACAGTTATAGCATGTGCGTGGGGTTCGGCTTGTAGTTTCCCCCGAAGCACTAGAAGAAGGGGCTGGACCCGAAGTCCTAGCCTTTTTATTGAACTTACGATAACCAGATTTTGAGGTAGTCGACACCTTGAACTCTATATTCTTAGCACCAGAGTCTCTCTTCGCTTGCACATTCCTTAGATCCTTTTCCAACGAACGGGCCGTATTGACCAGGGTCAAGAAGCCCTGCATCATAGGCCCCGAGAGCAGTAGCCTTAGGTCATCCCTCAGACCTTCATAGAATCAGTTTGTCTTACGCTCCTCATCAACGAAAGTAGAGCTAGCGTACCGACCCAACCATGTAAATTCGTGGAGATACTTGTCCACGCTAATCTCTTCATGCGTCAACCTCTGGAATTCATTCTCCAATGCAATCCTCTGAGCTGAGGGAAGGTACCTTGCCAAGAACAGTCTCGAAAATTCTTCCATCGAGATGTCCGTAAGTTGCCTTCCCCTCAAGTGATGTAACTCCAAACCTTCCCACCACAGCCTTGCATCTCTGTCCAACAGGAACGTAGTTATGGTGGTCATCTGCCACTCTTCCGTTTTAGTAGCTGTCACTACTCTCTTTACTCAGGAGAGCCAATCCTCACCTTGGGATGGGGTTCTCATCCCCGAGAACACCGGAGGATTAAATCCCATAACATGTTTGAGCTGCTTTTCAGTTGCTCTCCTAGGCACCAAAGGCTCCAACACTACTTGCTCCACCCTTCTCGATTCCACTGCTTGAAGCGGTACCTGCTCCACCGCAGGAGCAGGCTGCTGTATTTGCCTTGCAGGCTGCGCATTGATCTTTGCAAACACCGCTTCAGCCACCAATCGAATGGTTTCTACCGAGGGAGGTATTGCAGGCAGATCGTTCGGTGCGCTACTAGCCTCAGAAACCGGGCATTCTGACGGCCCTGCACCACTCCTGGTCATCTATAGTTGTACAAAATACCGTTAAGCGACCAAACAAAATTGCAAAAAGCAATTATAGGAACACACAAGTTCCTCAAACATGTGTATTTTCATTCCTAAGTGGACATTCATGGGTTCTTTTATGTTATAACGATGACGCACGGACATGTGCTCACCACCCCTTAAAAGAATTCATCCACAAATTCATTTAAGTTGACCGAAACCAGTAGTCTGATACCAAATTGTAACAGCCCTTATCTGTCACATAGCATATAACAGTAGGTCCGGCCGGGGCCCGACACCATATACCACAGACAGACCGGAAGGTTACGCAATGGAACCATCCTGCTGATAACCAACGTCCTACACAGAGTACATTCTAGCGAAAGCAATTTAAAAGTTGCATATTAAGAACCCAGCCAACAACATAAATGTCCACTACATAAACCCAACAGGAATGAACGTACAAATACACAAGTACTTGGCCTTATGACCTTACAATAGTTTACTCAAATATAAGTGTCTTCCAAACCTCGGCACGCAGGCCGATCATAAATGAGAATAAAAGAAAACACTCATAAATAGGACTTTGAGGACCGGCTCAGCAACAAGGGCTTTTGCCCGCTATTTGTCACTCGGCTCCGCAGCACCTGCAAGCAACAATCCACCGAAGCGATGGCAAACAAAAGCAACGGTCAGCTATGCTGATCAAATTATAACAATCCCGCCCCTAAACTCGGGGCGGCGATGTTACTTCCCTGCACTTTATTAGCATAACCATATAATAGAGAATTTACACATCATCACAGGCGTAGGCTCGCACGGCCACACACCCCGTGCTCTCAGGGCACATTATCGGTGAACCCGATCAAAGTCCGCGGTCTCACCACCGCCCCTTGGACGGCAATTTCTCGTGAGCATTATGGTCTTTCTAGCCACTGCCTAAGACCCTCCATCTATGCCAACGGCAAGTCCCATGTACTTTAGGTCGCTTGTACCGAACGACATAGAGCGGGTACAGTTCCGCCTAACCCGTTGCTCACACTGCATCGTCAATTTAAGCCATATGCACGGGTTAAGCTTCCCCGAGTCTCAATCCGATCACACACTTTACATAACCCAGTTATGTACAAGTTGTCTCCCAGGCCACCATGTTGGCAGAATCACGCATCTGCACAGTTTTTCGGGTGCACCTCGGAGTTAGTCCCCAAGGCTCCTTGTTGCAATCTACTGCGTAGAAAACCCGAAAAACAACCATCGGCGCGGAGTCTTCTCCAGCCATTCATGCAATGCAACATCACCAATCCAGACCAACTTGTCCAGGTAGGCTTCACACATCATGCCTATGTCCGTTTCTCGATTACATACTCTACATGCAAAACAATGGGGACTATTCATGTCTACCCGAAGGAACACCTCACACTCACCGCAAACTCGCGAGAGCGGGCTTCCTATGCAAGGGAAAAGAGGACTTCACATGTCCAAGATGAGAATTATTACCCTAGCATTCCTCTTCTGCGCCATGAAGATCTATGCGGATGAAAAGCACTGCAACGTCCTCGCCTCCGTAGATCCGAACTCAGCTTGCGATTTGAGGCTCCAAAGCTCCACTAGCGGCCGGATCTCTCCTCCTTCTTCCTTGCTCTCCCCTCTCTCTAGAACTCTTAGAAAGAGAAAACCCAAAATAAAAGAGGGTTTCTAAACCCTATTCCCGGGTTAAACCCTGTCAGGATCAGCCAGGACCCTTAGATCCCAAAGGAAGGAAACAGACGGCCACGATTCGCACTTAAAATTCAAAACTTGGGACGAACACGGCTTATCACACGCCCGTGTCCAAGGCTGTGTGCCTCAATCTATGCCGAAACCGGCACATCCCGAAAAGAACACGGGCTCTCGACACGCCCGTGTCAGGCTTGACACGCCCGTGTCATCCAGTACACGCCCGTGTAGCGGGGCGTGTTCCTCCATCGACACAGGACAAACACCAACCCGAGGAGAACACGGGTACTCGACATGCCCGTGTCAAATTTGAGACGCCCGTGTCAAACCCGAACACGCCTGGGCTTCAGGCCGTGTTTCTCCCCCGACACAACTCAGCCAACTACCTGAGTAGGACACAGCCTGGGACACGCCCGTGTCTCAGGCCGTGTTCGCTATTCGACGATCGTCGACTACAATTTCGTTGACCACACAACCATCGTCGAACCCGAGCATGACACGGCCCTGGGACACGCCCGTGTCCAAGGCCGTGTGACCCCTACCAAGTTCCAAACTTGGCTCAAAATGCAACCCGTCCCTCTTTTGAGTTTCAGGGCATTACACCATGGGTATTATTAGAAGAGGATCCAGTGCCAATTTTCCACCTCGCTAGGGAGAGGATCGTCCCTCCCTTAAATTGACACCTTTTGCCATCTAATTCTTTATCTAATTCTTAAGTAGCCCGATGAGTGATCTCAGTACTGATGGAAAGTCCTTGAGTGTGGTGTTGTTGTAGTCTTAGTCCCTGCATGAGCTTCTCTCTTTCATATCGGCTACTTGTCCCCTGAGTGTGACTTCTCTCCACCTTCAGTTGAGCTCGTCTCCTGTAAGTTGTCGACCTTCTCTCTACCTCTAGTTGAGCTCGTCTCCTATTAGATGTCGACCTTATCTCCACCACCAGTTGAGCTCGGATCATGCGAGCTGTCAACCTTCTCTCCATCTCTAATTGACCTCGGCTCCTGTGAGATGTTGACCTTCTCTCCGCCTCTAGTTGATCTTGGTTCCTTTGAGCTATCGACTTTCTTTCCACCTTTAGTTGATCTCGACTCTTGCAAACTTTCAACCTTATCTCCACTTCTAGTTGAGCTCGGCTCATGTGAGCCATCAACCTTCTCTACACCTCTAGTTGAGCTTTCTCCTATGAGGTATCAGCCTTCTCTCCACCTCTAACTGAGCTTGTCTCATATGAGCTGTCAACCTTCTCTCCACCTTTAGTTGAGCTTCCTCCTGATAGGTATTGACCTTCTCTTCACCTCCAATTGAGCTCCTCTCCTGTGATCTATCAACCTTCTCTCCACCTCCAGTTGATCTCGGCTCCTGTGAGGTGTTGACCTTCTCTACACCTCCAGTTGAGCTTGGATTCTGTGAGCTGTCGACCTTCTCTCCACCTCTAGTTGAGTTTCCTTCTGATAGGTGTTGACCTTCTATCTTCCTCTAGTTGAGCTCGACTCCTGCGAGCTGTCGACCTTCTCTCCACTTCTAGTTGAACTCCTCTCCTACATGGTGTCAACCACTTCTCCATCTCTAGTTAAGCTCAGCTCCTGTGAGGTGTTGAATCTTTTCCACCTCTAGTTGAGCTCGGCTCCCATGAGGCGTCGACTCTATTCTCCACCTCCTGTTGTGCTTCCTCCTATGGGGTGTCGACCTCTTCTCCACCTCTAGTTGAGCTTGGATCCTACATTGTGTCGACCTCTTTTCCACTCCAATTGAGCTCCTCTCCTGTGAGGTGTCGACCTCCTCTCCACCTCTAGTTGAGCTTGGATCCTGCGTGGTGTTGACCTGTTTTCCTCTCTAATTGAGCTCCTCTCTTATGAGGTATCGACTTCTTTTCCACGACTAGTTGAGCTCGGCTCCTGCGAGGTGTCAAACTCTTCTCTAACTTAGCTGAGCTAGGTTCCTGTGAGGTATCAACCTTCTCTCCCCATCCAGGTAAGCTTGTCATGCAAGGTGTCAACCCTCTCCCACCTCTTCCAATTGAGCTCGCTCGCATAGCGAATGGCCTGGGAGGTGTCGACTCTTCTCCACCTCCTTCACTTGAGTTCTACCCTTAGGAGGTGTCAAAATTTTTTCCTCCTTCAGTTGTGCTCCTGTAACATCCCCCAAACAACTAGACCCCTAGTGTTTTGTTTTGTCATGACTAGGTCATGACAAAACAACCAAAAGTTCAAAGGACCAAGTGAACAAGGGCCAAGGTAAAAATCACCTTGGTCTGCCTATAGCTCAGCCTCAACAATTAAATCTAAAGTCTGACCTTAGGGCTACACCTTGATCCCAGGACCCTACCACAACACCACAAACACCTTGGGAAGTCCATAGGGTCACTAAGGACCCACTGTGGGCAGTCAAAGTGGTTAAGTTGACCTAAGTCAACCCTAACCCTAAATGGGTCAAACTAGCCTACTTAGGGTCAATTAACCTTCCTCTAGCCAAGTGGACCCCACACATGCCCTCCTAACCCTAACGTGAGGCCAATGGGTCACCAAGGACCCATTGGGGTCAACCCAAGAGTCTAGGTTGACCAAAGTCAACTCTAGCCCTAATTTGGTCAAAGTACCCTTCCTAAGGGTAGGTGACCTCCAAAGTGCCCAACACAACCCTACCCAACCCTTCCTAGACCTAAAGGGAGTCCAATGAGTCACTAAGGACCCATTGTGGTCAACCCAAATGGTCATGTTGACCAAGGTCAACTCTATTCTAGTGTTAGGTCAAATTAGCCTAAATGGTCTAACCCAAGCTCAACCCATTTTCCCCACTTGGGCTAACCTCATTTTTATTATTATTATGAGTTAGTGGGCTGCCAATAGACTAGAGGAGACACCAAAAATTCGGCCTTGATGACCAGGAGAGATAAAGCTCCATCTTCCATTTAATGGAGGAGAGAGAAAGAAGAAGGAGAAGGCCATTCATGCATGGGGAGGCCAAGGGCCGCCTTTGGTGGCTGGATTCAACTCCTCTGGAGGAGAGGAGAAGTTTCCAGCCATTTACTGGCCACCCCAAGCTAGATTCACCCCCCATTACCATAGTCGAGCCTAGCCATTCATGGCCATTAATGGCATTGATGCCATGACACCCCCCCCCCCCCCTTCCCCATCTGATGATTTTAAAAGCTTCAGTGGGCTCCAAGGAGTCGCTTCCACTCTCACCCCGATGATTTAGAGCCACTTCCCTATGTATTTGCAGAAACCCGAGCGGCGCCGCCACCACCATGGCTTCCCGGCGATCAACGCGTCTCCAGGCCGCAAGCAAGGTCCTCCCCTTCCTCTCTCACTGTGGATAGATCGTATGGATCTTTTAGAATGAAAATCGGGCTCAATTGAGCCCGATTGAAGCTTGCGTTTTCATGATTTTTCCGTGAAAAACGAATTCTCGGGATCGCCGGAATAGGCCTCTCCGGCGGCTGTGCCGCCGCCTGGCGCTAGCCACCACCTCAACGGAGGTGGTGGTGGCGGTGGCCGGCCGGGGAAGTGGTCGGATTGCCGGCGGCAGCGTTTGGAAGGAGCTCCAGGCGGGATGAATCCAGACCGTCGGCTGGAGCTTGAAGATGATGGGATGGCGTCCAAGGCGCGCCAAGATTCATGTCATATTAGACTTGAAACTATAGGATATAAATTCTGATTATTTAATTATGTCACACATTTTGTATTTTATGGTTTTAATTTTTAAAATACTTAGGGGCTATTTCATAAACTGTGGTCAACATAAAATTTGTAGCCTGGAGAGTTTAGTATACAGCAAAATTAATTTGAACCCATTTGGGTGCCTGGTTTGACCAGGGCACCCATTTTGGTGGGACCTATACCTAGATCTATCTTGAGATTTAAAAGGGTGCCCACTCTTCATCCCTTGTCCAAATGAGCTGAATATTGGGCAGGGGGTCACCCTTAACCATGCCTAGGGTTTGTCCAAAAATGGGAATTTTTGGAGATACTTTGTCTATGGTTTTATCATTTATTAAATAATAATAGGGTAATTTAATTAGGTGGTCTAATGACTTCCAAACCCTCCCAAATTTTGTTGAGTGGTCCTTGGGGTCTTCATAAGGCTCTGGTTAAACTTTCATCTCATATGGAGATGGTTTGAGTTGAAAACAAGCAAACCCTAGCCTTGCCATAATAGGGGCATTTTGGTCAAATGGGCAATTTAGGTTTTGAGTGGTCATCTCACCTCAACAGAGGATGAAGTTGGGGCCACTGACCTGGCATGACTTCTATCACCCACTCCTGGAAAATGGGGTAGATTGGAGTGAATTTGCCTTAGGACTTAAGGTCAAACCCTAAGGAAGGACTTTTATGCCTTGTGAAGGGAATGAGGTCAAATGACCCTATTTTAGCTTGACGTTTGGTAGGGAGGATGCTAGGTTACCTAAAGCCCTCTGCTAAAAATATTATGGGATTTGGGAAAGGGTAGACCCCTCTAAACCCTAACCCTAGTTTAGGGCACAAAACTTGTAGAGATAGAATAAGTTACAAAAACTCATTGAACGGTGATGAAACTTGGGTAGAGCAGTCTTAGGGTAATCATGAGCCTCTGGAAATTATTGTAGGGTGTTTGGAAGACATTAGCTTATACTTGTAGTTAAAATCTTTAAGTTGCCCTAAGGATATTTGTGATAACATCATGGTTAAAATAACTTAAAATGTTATGAAACTTGGACAGTGAGGATTTAAGATCATATTATAGCCTTGGTAAATTTTCTGTAATTTTTGGATAATATTTAGGGCACTTCTCTATTTATTTCCATTTATTGTGTTTTTATTGAGTTAATTAATTAGGGACTTAAATCTTGTTGCAGAGTTGAGAAATTTTGGATTTTATGTTCAATAGTCATATTATATTTATCATAAATTTTGTGGAGCATTTACTTGTCTAGTGTTGGTACATCGTGTTCAAACTTGAGGTTTTTGGATTACTAGAATAATTAAATAAATTATCAGATAAATTAGAAAAAAAATATGAATTTCTGGATTTAGGCCAAACATATCATGATAGAACCCCAATAATTATATTAGGGATATTGGATGAATATTTTGAGTACTTCTTGTTTTACACGTCATATAGCTTGGGTTGGTCTGCATTTAGTAAAACTGCAGAATTTAATTTGGAATACGAATTTGGGTACATGAGTTGGTGTTAGATGCTTAAGCCCGTTTATATTTTCGTTTTGTTACCTTGCAGTACACTCTCTTTTCTACTTATGGACATGTTGTGATTTTCTCTTATTATATATGACATTTGTGGACTCAGCTATTTCATTCCTGAATACTGCTCTCTTTGTGATGATCGAAAAGGCCGGTAGAATCGGCGTTTTGTAGTGGCGGCTTTCCCGAGAGTCGGGGCCACCGCAAAAAGGCGGTTCTGAGCATAAGACCCCGGGATTTTAAAAAGAAAAAAAGGGGGTCTTACAAGTGGTATCAGAGGCAAACCTCGATCGAAAAGAGAAGTAGTCCACAATAACCTTAGGCCACCCTTGCACGAGCTTAGTTTGCGGACAAACTAGAAGCGGAAGCAGTGGTGGGCCCATAAGGGAAATCACATGTAAAAGTCCATTTTCTCCTCCTTTTATTCCATTGGTACGCTATCTAACTGTTGGAATTTTTTCTTGTAGCCTACAACGAACCCTACTCCACAGCAGGGGACACCTCAGGCTCTGAATATAGTTCCACCTCCATCGGCTACAGTCCCGTTTCAGCAGACGGAGATGGGGCAAACATTGACGGCCATCCTTGAGGCCTTCAGAGCTCAGTAGGCCCCGACTCCACAGCCAAATCCCAGGGCCAACTGGATGATTGCCTTCCGGGCACTTTCCCCTCCATCCTACCAGAGGACGGAGTCGGCAGTTCGCACGGAGGAATGGTTGGATACCATCTATGAGATGCTAGCAGGGATATGATGCCCCACTGAGGAGGCAGTTGCTTTGGCAGTCTCCTGCTTGGAGTCGCACGAGAAGAGGTGGTGGAAGTCACAGCTGGACACCACCTTTGCGGATTTGGATTGTGCAGATATCTCTTGGGGAGAGTTCAGAGCGGCACTTCTGGGACATTTTGTACCTCAGTCGGCGAGGGGCAAGCTGGAGGATAGGTTCTTGTGGTTAAAGCAGGGCAACAGGACAGTGCTGGAGTATTACCAGGAGTTTACTCACCTAGCCCGTTATGCGGACTCTTATCAGTTGGACGACACTGGCTATGCCAGGAGATTCTACAAGGGGCTGCACGACGACATGAGACAGGCCCTCCTCTTCGTCTCCGAGGGAAGCTTGGCCAGAATTCTGGAAATGGCAAGGAAAAGGGAGGCAGATCAGCTTACGGTCAAGAGCCAGAAGAGGCCGACTGACGATACAGTGATTGGAGGACGTAGAGTCCGTCCTCGAGGCCAGTCATCGGGGAAGGAAGGAATGGGGATCAACCCCGTCAGGAGATTGGACCGGAGCAGAGGAATTAGGGGTATTGGCCCCTCAGCCCTTGCAAATGTTGGAGATACCGAGGGTAGCAGATCAGGCGTCGGTGTGCTTCCATTGCAATCAGCCGGGGCATTTCAAGAGAAATTGTCCCATGAGGCGAGCTCCCCCACCAGCACTTCAGGGTGCCCCACCTCCTCGGCAGTTTGGGGGCCGAGGGCACGACCGAGGATGGGGATATCAGGGCAGGGGCAACAGGCCAGAGAGGGAACAGATGTACGCACTAGATCTGGCTCAACCCCGGAACCCGGAGCAGGTTATAGCACTTATGCCAGTACATTCAATTTCTTTCTTTCATAAGAACTAGTTCTCACAGACGCAAACTAGTTAGAAATTAAGAAAAGAAAACTACAACTAGAATACTAAGATACTTAATTACCTCAGGCATGGTTTTCATCAGCGGCAAGCCTGCTCACACACTCTTCGACACCGGGGCTTCACACTCGTTTGTGTCAGAGGATTTCGTGAAAGGGCTGGCAGGCGTGGAGCAATTCACGGGAAGGATGATGAGGGTGCGTCTACTCGATGGATTAGAGCTCATGACCTCTTCTCAATGCAACATGGAGGCAGAGATTGGAGGGAAGGCGTTTGAGGCACCAGCGACAATCCTGAGGCTGCCGGACTATAATCTCATACTGGGCATGACGTGGTTATACTGGAACCATGCCCAGATTGACTGTTTGGCGAAGAGGATCACCGTGAGGCACGGTGACTCCTCTTTTTTTATCGAAGGTATTACACCAGCCCACATGTTATTTTTATCGTCTGTACAGGCCGTCAAGGCCCACCTACAGGGAGACAAAGTTTATCAGGTCCTCTTCGAGATGGTCGTGGCCAAGGATTCTATATCAGATATTCTAGTGGTGCGAGACTTTGTTGATGTATTTCCGGAGAAGCTACCAGGGCTTCCCCCGCATCGGGAGAAGGACTTTCAGATTCAGCTCGTGCCGGGGGCTAGGCCGGTATCCAGGGCTCCATACTGAATGGCCCCAAAGGATTTGGTGGAATTTTGAAGCCAGCTTCAAGAGTTAGTGGAAGCCGGGTTCGTCCGGCCTAGCTCTTCACCATGGGGAGCTCCGGTTCTATTCGTCAAAAAGAAGGACGGGACGCTTCGGCTATGTATCGATTATCGGGCCCTGAACAGGCTGACGGTCCGGAATACGTACCCCTTGCCAAGGATAGACGAGCTATTTGACCAGCTTGAGGGAGCTCATTGGTTCTCAAAGCTGGACCTTAGATCGGGGTATTACCAGCTACGCATTCAGGAGGAGGACATCCCGAAGACGGCCTTCAGCAACAGATATGGATTGTACGAGTTTACCGTGATGCCCTTCGGGCTCACGAATGCACCATCCGCATTCATGGCCTTGATGAACTGGGTGTTCGAAGAGTACCTGGATGTCTTCATCATCGTATTCATTGACGACATCCTTATTTATTCGAGGACCGAAGAGGAGCACTCGAGGCATCTGGCCATGATGTTGGAGAAGCTCCGAGAACACAAGATGTACGCTAAGTTCAACAAGTGCCAATTCTGGCTAAGGGAGGTGTCCTTTTTGGGCCATGTTATTAGTGGAGCGGGTTTGGCAGTAGATCCGGCAAAGGTCCAGGCAGTGCGAGATTGGCCACCGCTGAAAACGGCCACGGATGTTCGGAGTCTCCTAGGACTTGTCGGTTATTACCGGAAGTTCGTAGAGGGGTTCTCTCAGATTGCCCTCCCTCTTACATCTCTGACGAAGAAGGAGTCTCCTTTTATTTGGACGCCACAGTGCGAGTCTTCCTTTCAGGAGCTGAAGGTTCGGCTTACCTCGGCCCCAATCCTTTCTCTTCCATCAGGGAAGGAAGGATACCAGGTGTACACGGATGCTTCCTACCAGGGGATGGGTGCCGTTCTGATGCAGAACGGGCACGTGATAGCCTACGCCTCCCGTCAGCTGAAGAAACATGAGCAGAACTACCCGGTGCATGATTTGGAGATGGGGGCAGTTGTATTTGCTCTAAAGATCTGGCGACAGTACCTTTATGGGTTCCACTGTGATATATTCTCGGACCACAAGAACTTGAAGTACATAGACACGCAGAAGGAGCTGAACATCAGGCAGAGACGCTGGGTGGAGTTTCTGTCGGACTACCAATACACCATGCACTACCATCCCGGGAAGGCAAACATGGTTGCAGATGCTCTCAGCCGGAGAGCGAGTACGTCAGGAGTAGGCTCGTAGATGATGGCCTTGGAGTTGGTAGAGTCGTTCAAGAGGATGCAGATATCACTAGTGTCCGAGGATGATTCGGAGCTTTATACGGACTATTTGATGTCGATGACTGCCATCGATGACATTTAGGACCGCATCCGAGACGGGAAGAGGCTGGATGCGAGAGCGGAGCCGATATTTAGGGCCTTGGAGGAAGGCACGACAGGGGATTACTCCTTCAGGGATGGACTCTTATGTTTCAAAGGCAGGGTCTACATACCGACAGTAGGCCAGATTCGGGAGGACATCATGACGGAGGCACATTGCAGCAGATACTCGGTGCACCTGGGAATCACCAAGATGACAACAGATTTGAAGAGGACGATGTTCTGGCCAGGCATGAAGAAGGACATCACTCATTTTGTGACACATTGCGAGGCTTGCCAACTCGTAAAGGCTGAGTGCAGGAATTCAGCCGGTTTACTATAGCCACTTCCGGTGCCGGAGTGGAAGATTGAGGATATAGCCATGGATTTCATACATGCGCTACCCCGGTCTCGTGCGGGGAATGACTCGATCTGGGTGATAGTGGATAGGCTAACGAAGGTGGCCAGATTTATTCCAGTGGCGAAGGACTCTCCGGTCATGGTATTGGTGCAGAGGTTCATCGAGCAGTTTGTGCGCTATCATGGGGTACCCAGGACTATCATTTCAGATCGGGATGGGCGGTTTACGTCCAAGGAGTGGAGGACAGTTCAGGCCTGTCTGGGTTCTCAGTTGACATTTAGCACGACTTTTCACCCTCAGACCGATGGACAGACGGAGCGCACCAACCGTACCCTGGAAGATCTTCCGCGCCTATGTATCTTGGACCGCGGCGAGCCTTGGGAGAGATTGCTACCGCTGATCGAGTTTTCGTACAACAACAGCCATCAGTCCAGTATAGGCATGGCCCCTTACGAGGCGTTGTATAGACGGAGGTGCAGGACCCCACTATCATTTATTCAAGATGAAGATCCTCTGGCACTCTACTCGGAGTTTGTGGAGGATACTGATGCTCAGGTTAGGCTGATCCGGGGCAGGATGCTGGAAGCCCAGAGCAGGCAGGCCAAATATTACGATGTAAGGCATCGTCAGGTGGAGTTCCAGGTAGGAGACCGGGTCTTCTTGAATATACGGCTGATGCATGGGGTCTCGCGGGTTCGCGGGCGGAAGAAGCTTAGTCCGAGATATATGGGGCCCTACAGGATCCTGGAGCGGATCGGCCCCTTGGCTTATAGACTGGAGCTACCACCGGAGTTAGCAGGATTGCATGACGTCTTCCACGTCACCTCACTACGGAGGGCTCTACTACGCCCCGAGCAGTCGATATCCACACCCGATGGTCTGGTAGCCTCAGATCGATCAGTCAGCTTGGAGCCGATCAGGATCGACGATACAGCAGTGCAGGTCTTGCGACGTAAGAAGGTCCCGCTAGTCAAGGTTCTGTGGAGAAACCATGGGCAGGAGGAGCATACATGGGAGCCACAGGACTTGATGCAGCAAAAGTATCCGGAGCTCTTCGAGTCAGGTATACCTTAAACCTTAGGGATGTTACAAGTTTTATTTATTCTGTAGAAACCCCCGCAAGCTCAACCTTAATTTTGGGGATGAAATTTTTATATATATATATATTGGGATTTGTAACATCCCCCAAACAACTAGACCCCTAGTGTTTTGTTTTGTCATGACTAGGTCATGACAAAACGACCAAAATCTCAAAGGACCAAGTGAACAAGGGCCAAGGTAAAAATCACCTTGGTCTGCCTATTGCTCAGCCTCAACAGTTAAACCTAAGGTCTGACCTTAGGGCTACACCTTGATCCCAGGACCCTACCACTACACCCCAAACACCCTGGGAAGTCCATAGGGTCACTAAGGACCCACTGTGGGCAGTCAAAGTGGTTAAGTTGACCTAAGTCAACCCTAACCCTAAGTGGGTCAAACTAGCCTACTTAGGGTCAATTGACCTTCCTCTAGCCAAGTGGACCCCACACATGCCCTCCAAACCCTAAAGTGAGGTCAATGGGTCGCAAAGGACCCATTGGGGTCAACCCAAGAGTCTAGGTTGACCAAAGTCAACTCTAGCCCTAATTTGGTCAAAGTACCCTTCCTAAGGGTAGGTGACCTCCAAAGTGCCCAAGACAACCCTACCCAACCCTTCCTAGACCTAAAGGGAGTCCAATGAGTCACTAAGGACCCATTGTGGTCAACCCAAATGGTCATTGTATAACCCCGTATTCGCGTAGAGTGGGCCCCAAACAAGGCAGGCGTGTTTTTAAGCTTTTTGGAGATTTTGCACTCTCGGTGGCCAATTTTGGCTCTGGCTTGGAAACATACTAGTAGGGGGAGGAAAAATCAACATCTTCCTCTGGGCCCTCTAGAGGGGCGGGTGCGGCAAGATGGTCGGCACCCCCCTGGCGTGCTAGGTGCGAGGTGGGATGACGGGACTGGCTGGAGACCGGGATCCCGCCCCCGACACCCTGGCCGTGGGCAGGGGTGAGACCGGGCGGCCAGCCCTCTCGCCCCAGGCGGCGAGCTCGCGGGGCGAGACCGGGCGGCCAGCCCTCTCGCCCCAGGCGGCGAGCTCGCGGGGCGAGACCAGGCGGCCAGCCCTCTCGCCCCAGGCGGCGAGCTCGCGGGGAGAGACCGGGCAGCCAGCCCTCTCGCCCCAGGCGGCAAGCTCGCGGGGCGAGACCGGGAGGCCAGCCCTCTCGCCCAAGGCGGCGAGCACGCGGGGCGAGACCGGGCGACCAGCCCTCTCGCCCCAGGCGGCGAGCTCGCGGGGTGAGACCGGGCGGCCAGCCCTCTCGCCCCAGGCGGCGAGCTTGCGGGGCGAGACCGGCGGCCAGCCCTCTCGCCCCAGGCGGCAAGCTCGCGGGGCGAGACTGGGCGGCCAGCCCTCTCGCCCCAGGAGGCGAGCTCGCGGGGCGAGACCGGGCGGCCAGCCTTCTCACCCCAGGAGGCTAGTCCGGGGAGGGTTCGCCCTCCGCCCCCTAGACCCTTGTGGACCCTGCGGTTTTACCATCTTGCCCTCGGGGGGGATTACCTCTTTACCCCCCGGCGTGGATGTTTTCTTTTGGCCCGAGTCATATTGGGCGTAAGGGTTTTTCGGTCATTTTGGTCCATGGGATTTGGAAAACTATAAATAGACCCCCTTGGGTGCCTTTGGAGGAGGGACTTTTCCTTGCTTCCTCCTCCCTTAGCTTCTTCTTGGTAGAGTAGAGAGAGCTCCTCCAAGGCACCCTAGCTCGAGCATTGGCTAGGGAGGGGAAGTGCTCAGGTAGCCTTCCGGGTGTGAGGTGGGACCTCCGCGCTAGAGCCGAGGGTCTGTTCCTAA
Organism: Platanthera guangdongensis; assembly: GCA_039583875.1. NCBI lineage: Eukaryota > Viridiplantae > Streptophyta > Magnoliopsida > Asparagales > Orchidaceae > Platanthera > Platanthera guangdongensis. Next base: position 5,402,017 of record CM077165.1, read on the forward strand.
CTTCTTGATCCTTTGGTCTATGACGTTCTCTTGAGTGTAGTAGGTGTGAGGTCACCCCTTTCTAGGGACCCAGAACTCCACAGAGACCATTTTTGGCTTCAACATTTTGGTGCGATGAGCCTGGAGAGTGACCAGCACAGAAGATCTCGAGAGAGTGTCATGACAGGAGGTCAAGGAGGTAGTGATGATCTCGGCGAGCTCCCCAGCCCAGGACCCTTTGTTGGGAGGCAAGAGTTCATGGCCTCCATCCAAGGAATTATGGAGATGATGTGAAGCATTGCTCCTCAGGGTGGCAGCTCTGCCCCAACCCCCCAGGAGCTAGCCCCCCTCCCTCATGATGAGTCGACCCCCAGGGGTCTAGGCGAGATGACCCCAGTGGGGGGAGAAGGAAGTGCACCAGGAAGAAGGCCAGGAAAGGAGAGGATGGGAGATGGGGTCGAGCGGGACCACACCGGCTGGGAGTTGTTCTCCAGCCCAGCGAGTGCCAACCTCCCAGGCGAGCAGGTCGCGCGAGTAGAGGTGGCGAGACCACCCCTTAGGGGGTCACCCTTCAGCGAGCTGATCATCTCAGCTCCCGTTCCCGAGGGGTTCAGAGAGCCAGACATGGCTTACTATACCGGGAAGGATGACCCCGTCCAGCATCTGCAGTGGTTCGAGGATGCCATCTCCATCAGGCCGATGACGGATGCCTTCAAGTGTCGCCTCTTTGCGTTCACGTTGAAGGAGAAGGCAAGGGACTGGTTCCATCAACTCCCTCCGAGGTCGATTTATGGGTTCGAGGACTTGAGCCGGAGCTTCCAGCTTCGCTTCTCCACCTCGAAGAAGAGGAAGAGGAGTCTTGAGTTCATCTTCCTGATAAGACAGGGGGGCGAGGAGTCACTGGCCCACTACGTTGACAGGTTCCAGGAAGAGATCCTAGATATCCAGGATATGACAGGGTATGCGCTCCAGATGGCCTTCACCGTTGGGCTGAAGGAGGGCTTCTTCAAGATGAGCTTGACCCGGAAGGCCCCCCTTTCCTTCGAGGAGCTAATGGAAAGGGCGGCTGAGGAGATAGCCATGGAGGCAGCCAACCCGGCATTTGTCAAGAAGTTGGCAGAGCTAACAGAGACAGAGCCAAAGGAGCAAGGTGGCTCGAGACATCAGGAAGGAAGAAGGAGAGAGGAGCGGAGAGCTCAGGAGGGTCCGGAGCCAGGCTGGAGGCAGCAGTGAGGACCTGCCCAAGGTCCAGGAAGAGCCCTCATCCAAGGAGGGGGGAACTATCATGGGGGCCAGGGGAGGTATAACTTCCAGAGGCAAGCCCCAAGGCAGCTCTTGCCCCCGCCACAGCAAGCCTTGGCGATAGGAGGGGGAAGAGGTAACAGGAGAGAACGCTCAGCCCGCCGAAAGAGGGGAGAAAGAGTATTGTTGTACTGTGACTTCCACCAGGTGGAGGGGCACGCCACAGCTACCTGCCCCGAGTTCCTGGAGGTGAGGGGGGCGAGAGGCCCTGCCCAGCCGCAGCCGCCGGTGCGGGTCGAAGAGGTTCTACCCGGAGAAGGGGGTGATGATATATGCGAGGATCGGGTCGGCGTGGGAACCCGAGATGGTATAGGAGTGATCTACGGTGGAGTGGGGGTTGAGGCCACTCGGAAGGCAAGCCTCCATGTCATGTACCGAAGGAGCGTCACCTCAACCTCCCAGACCCCGCCCCCAGAGGAAAAGATCACCTTCTCGGTGAAGGACCTGTCGGATCATGAGGATCTGTTCTGCGATGCGCTGGTCATCCAAATAGCCATCAAAGTCTACACCGTCTCCCGGATCCTGATTGACAGCGGAAGCTCCGTCAACGTCGTTTTCAAGAAGGCGTTTGACGAGATGAAGGTGGAGCCAAGGAGGGTGTTGGCCTCGGACGGACCCCTGTTCGGATTCTCAGGGGAGAGGAAGGAGGTCGAGGGTGGAGTGGGGCTCCAAGTAAAATTGGGAGGAGTCTCGAGGAACTGCCGGTTCGTCATTGCTGACGCTCCAAGCAGCTACAACGCCATCTTCGGAAGACCCCTCATCAGCGCCTTCCATTGTGTGTCGTCTTCGTTCCACCAGTGCCTCAAGTTCAACTCAGGGGGAATCCAGGTCAGAGTCAAGGGAGACTCCAGGATGGCAAGGCAGTGCTATGTCACGGTCGTCAACACCATCTCTTGGTTGGCCAAGGCAGAGGAGATGGAGAAGGTCATGGAGAGCCTGAGCAGGATGGAAGTGTCCGGCAAGGAGGAAGCGGATGACGACCACCGAGCCCAGACCCCCTGAGGAAGCCTCGCCCCGGTAGAGTCCTGTATGTATCTTATCTTGTAATGAGTCCAACCCCCGACCAACTGAGTCGGGGGGATAATGTAACCCATCTATTTTCCCCGTTTGAGGATGTAGGATTTGGTAAGGTTTGATTGTGTAGCCCAAGTCCTTTGCTCCGATGATGATTCCGCAGCCAGGCTCCCACTAGCTGGCAGGGCAGGTTGATCTCTCGTGGAAGCCAAGTCCTTTGCTCCGATGATGATTCCGTGGCCAGGCTCCCACTAGCTGGCAGGGCAGGTTGATCTCTCGTGGTAGCCCAAGTCCCTTTGCTCCGATGATGATTCCGCGGCCAGGCTCCCACTAGCTGGCAGGGCAGGTTGATCTCTCATGGTAGCCCAAGTCCCTTTGCTCCGATGATGATTCCGCGGCCAGGCTCCCACTAGCTGGCAGGGCAGGTTGATCTCTCGTGGTAGCCCAAGTCCCTTTGCTCCGATGATGATTCCGCGGGCAGGCTCCCACTAGCTGGCAAGGCAGGTTGATCTCTCGTGGTAGCCAAAGTCCCTTTGCTCCGATGATGATTCCGCGGTCAGGCTCCCACTAGCTGGCATGGCAGGTTGATCTCTCGTGGTAGCCCAAGTCCTTTTGCTCTGATGATGATTCCGCAGCCAGGCTCCCACTAGATAGCAGGGCAGGTTGATCTCTCATGGAAGCCAAGTCCTTTGCTCCGATGATGATTCCGCGATCAGGCTCCCACTAGCTGGCAGGGCAGGTTGATCCCTCGTGGTAGCCCAAGTCCTTTGCTCCGATGATGATTCTGCATCCAGGCTCCCACTAGCTGGCAGAGCAGGTTGATCTCTCATGGTAGCCCAAGTCCCTTTGCTCCGATGATGATTCCGCGGCCAGGCTCCCACTAGTTGGCAGGGCAGGTTGATCTCTCGTGGTAGCCCAAGTCCCTTTGCTCTGATGATGATTTCGCGGCCAGGCTCCCACTAGCTGGCAGGGCAGGTTGATCTCTCATGGTAGCCCAAGTCCCTTTGCTCCGATGATGATTCCGCGGCCAGGCTCCCACTAGCTGGCAGGGCGGGTTGATCCCTCGTGGTAGCCAAGTCCTTTCCTCCGATGATGATTCCGCTGTCAGGCTCTCACTAGCTGGCAGGGCTGGTTGATCTCTCGTGGAAGCCAAGTCCCTTACCCGGAGGAGGTCTCGCCACCCAGGCTCCCATAGCTGGTATGGCAGGTTGACCCCTCCGGGAGGTGAAGTGCTGTTTACCCGGAGGAGGTCTCGCCACCCAGGCTCCCATAGCTGGCATGACAGGTTGACCCCTCTGGGGGATGAAGTGTCCTTTACCCAGAGGAGGTCTCGCCACCCAGGCTCCCATAGCTGGCATGGCAGGTTGACCCCTCCGGGAGGTGAAGTGTTTTTACCCGGAGGGGGTCTATCCACCCAGGCTCCCATAGCTGGCATGGCAGGTTGACCCCTCCGAGAGGTGAAGTGTTGTTTACCAGGAGGAGGTCTCACCACCCAGGCTTCCATAGCTGGCATGGCAGGTTGACCCCTCCGGGGGACTAAGGGTTTTCCCCCCGAGGCCGTCTCGTCACCCAGGCTCCCATTAGCTGGCTTGACAGGTTGACCCCTTGGGGAGGCTAAGTTTTTTCACCCCGAGGCCGTCTCGTCACCTAGGCTCCCGTTAGCTGGCTTGACAGGTTGATCCCTCGGGGAGGCAGTGTTTTCACCCCGAGGCCGTCTCGCCACCCAGGCTCCCATAGCTGGCATGGCAGGTTGACCCCGTGGGGAAGTTACACTCCACGAATACGTCGGGTTGGATATTTCTTTCCGAGCTTGTGTCAATCTCGAAAAGAGTGGGGATTGTGTACAACCCCGTATTCGCGAAGAGTGGGCCCCAAATAAGGCAGGCACGTTTTTAAGCTTTTTGGAGATTTTGCACTCTCGGTGGCCAATTTTGGCTATGGCTTGGAAACATACTAGTAGGGGAGGAAAAATCAACATCTTCCCCTGGGCCCTCTAGAGGGGCGGGTGCGGCAAGATGGCCGGCACCCCCTGGCGTGCTAGGTGTGAGGTGGGATGACGGGACTGGCTGGAGACCAGGATCTCTCCCCCGACACCCTGGCCGTGGGCAGGGGCGAGACCGGGCGGCCAGCCCTCTCGCCCCAGGCGGCGAGCTCGCAGGGCGAGACCGGGCAGCCAGCCCTCTTGCCCCAGGCGGCGAGCTCGTGGGGCGAGACCGGGCGGCCAGCCCTCTCTCCCCAGGCGGCGAGCTCGCGGGGCGAGACCGGGCGGCTAGCCCTCTCGCCCCAGGCGGCGAGCTCGCGGGGCGAAACCGGCGGCCAGCCCTATCGCCCCAGGCGGCGAGCTCGCGGGGCAAGACCGGGCGGCCAGCCCTCTCACCCCAGACGGTGAGCTCGCGGGGCGAGACCGGGCGGCCAGCCCTCTCGCCCCAGGCGGCGAGCACGCGGGGCGAGACCGGGCGACCAGCCCTCTCGCCCCAGGCGGTGAGCTCGCGGGGCGAGACCGGGCGGCCAGCCCTCTCGCCCCAGGCGGCGAGCTCGCGGGGCGAGACCGACGGCCAGCCCTCTCGCCCTAGGCGGCGAGCTCGTGGGACGAGACCGGGCAGCCAGCCCTCTCGCCCCAGGCGGCGAGCTCGCGGGGCGAGACCTGGCGGCCAGCCTTCTCGCCCTAGGAGGCTAGTCCGGGGAGGGTTCGCCCTCTGCCCCCTAGACCCTTGTGGACCCTGTGGTTTTACCATCATGCCCTCGGGGGGGATTACCTCTTTACCTCCCGACGTGGCTGTTTTTCATTGGCCCGAGGCATATTGGGCGTAAGGATTTTTCCGTCATTTTGGTCCATGGGATTTGGAAAACTATAAATAGACCCCCTTGGGTGCCTTTGGAGGAGGGACTTTTCCTTGCTTCCTCCTCCCTTAGCTTTTTTTTGGTAGAGTAGAGAGAGCTCCTCCAAGGCACCCTAGCTCGAGCATTGGCTAGGGAGGTGAAGTGCTCAGGTAGCCTTCCGGGTATGAGGTGGGACCTCCGCACTAGAGCCGAGGGTCTGTTCCTAGCTTCTTGATCCTTTGGTCCGTGACGTTCTCTTGAGTGTAGTAGGTGTGAGGTCACCCCTTTCTAGGGACCCCGAACTCCACAGAGACCATTTTTGGCTTCAACAGTCATGTTGACCAAGGTCAACTCTATTCTAGTATTAGGTCAAATTAGCCTAAATGGGCTAACCCAAGCTTAACCCATTTTCCCCACTTGAGCTAACCTCATTTTTATTATTATTATGAGTTAGTGGGCTGCCAATATGCTGGAGGAGACACCAAAAATTCGGCCTTGATGACCAGGAGAGAGAAAGCTCCATCTTCCCTTTAATGGAGGAGAGAGAAAGAAGAAGGAGAAGGCCATTCATGCATGGGGAGGCCAAGGGCCACCTTTGGTGGATGGATTCAACTCCTCTGGAGGAGAGGAGAAGTTTCCAGCCATTTTCTGGCCACCCCAAGGCAGATTCACCCTCCCATCACCATGGCCGAGCCTAGCCATTCATGGCCATTAATGGTAATGATGTCATAACTCCCCCCTTCCCCATCTGATGATTTTAAAAGCTTCAGTGGGCTCCAAGGAGTCGCTTCCACTCTCACCTCGGCGATTTAGAGCCACTTCCCTGTGTAGTTGCAGAAACCCCAGCGGCGCCGCCACCACCATGGCTTCCCGGCGATCAACGCGTCTCCAGGCCGCAAACAAGGTCCTCCCCTTCCTCTCTCACTGTGGATAGATCGTATGGATCTTTTAGAATGAAAATTGGGCTCAATTGAGCCCGATTGAAGCTTGTGTTTTCATGATTTTTCCGTGAAAAACGAACTCTCGGGATCGCCGAAATAGGCCTCTCCGGCGGCTGTGCCGCCGCCTGGCGCTAGCCACCACCTCAACGGAGGTGGTGGTGGCGGTGGCCAGCCGGGGAAGTGGCCGGATTGCCGGCGGCAGCGTTTGGAAGGAGCTCCAGGCGGGATGAATCCAGGCCGTCGGCTGGAGCTTGAAGATGACGGGATGGCGTCCAAGGCGCGCCAAGATTCGTGTCATATTAGACTTGAAACTATAGGATATAAATTCTGATTATTTAATTATGTCACACATTTTGTATATTATGGTTTTAATTTTTAAAAATACTTAGGTGCTATTTCATAAAATGTGGTCAACATAAACTTTGTAGCCTGGAGAGTCTAGTATACAGCAAAATTAATTTGAACCCATTTGGATGCCTGGTTTGACCAGAGCACCCATTTTGGTGGGACCTATACCTAGGGCTATCCTGAGATTAAAAAGGGTGCTCACTCTTCATCCCTTGTCCAAATGAGCTGAATTTTGGGCAGGGGGTCACCCTTAACCATGCCTAGGGTCTGTCCAAAAATGGGAATTTTTGCAAATACTTTGTCTATGGTTTTATCATTTATTAAATAATACTAGGGTAATTTAATTAGGTGGTCAAATACCTCCAAACCCTCCCAAATTTTGGTTAGTGGTCCTTGGGGTCTTCATAAGGCTCTGGTTAAACTTTCATCTCATATGGAGATGGTTTGAGTTGAGAACAAGCAAACCCTAGCCTTGCCATAATAGGAGCATTTTGGTCAAATGGGCAATTTAGGTTTTGAGTGGCCATCTCACCTCAACAGAGGATGAAGTTGGGGCCACTGACCTAGCATGACTTCTATCACCCACTCCTGAAAAATGGGGTAGATTGGAGTGAATTTGCCTTAGGACTTAAGGTCAAACCCTAAGGAAAGACTTTTATGCCTTGTGAAGGGAATGAGGTCAAATGACCCTAATTTAGCTTGAAATTTGGTAGAGAGGATGCTAGGTTTCCTAAAGCCCTCTGCTAAAAATATTACGGGATTTGGGAAAGGGTAGACCCCTCTAAACTCTAACCCTAATTTAGGGCACAAAAATTATAGAGATAGAATAGGTTACTAAAACTCATTGAAAAGTGATGAAACTTGGGTAGAGAAGTCTTAGGGTAATCATGAGCCTCTGGAAATTATTGTAGGGTGTTTGGAAGAAATTAGCTTATACTTGTAGTTAAAATCTTTAAGTTGCCTCTAAGGATATTTGTGATAAAATCATGGTTAAAATAGCTTAAAATGTTATGAAACTTGGACAGTGAGTGTTTAAGATCATACTATAACCTTGGTAAATTTTCTGTAATTTTTGGATAATATTTAAGGCACTTCTCTATTTATTTCCATTTATTGTATTTTTATTGAATTACTTAATTAGGGGCTTAACTCTTGTTGAAGAGTTGAGAAATTTTGGATTTTATGTTCAATAGTCATATTATATTTATCATAAATTTTGTGGAGTATTTAGTTGTCTGGTGTTGGTACATCGTGTTCAAACGTAGGGTTTTTGGATTACCAGAATAATTAAATAAATAACCAGATAAATTAGAAAAATATGAATTTCTGGATTTATTCCAAACATATCATGATAGACCCCCAATAATTATATTAGGGATACTGGATGAATATTTTGAGTACTTCTTGTTTTACACGTCATATAGCTTGGGTTGGTCTACATTTAGTAAAACTGTAGAATTTAATTTGTAATACGAATTTTGGTACATGAGTTGGGGTTAGATGCTTGCTGGTTGGATAAATAAAAATGAGTTTACCATTAGAAGATAGGATGAGTAGGGTGTCGGTTTGGCTAGTGTTAGGTGGTGCTCGGGATCGACGAAAAATCGTCTTTCCTGTGGGGAGAAAGTGTCAAATACTATAGGGTTAGATCCAGTACAACCAGTAAGGGTTTGGGAAATAGGATAGCAACCAATAATAATAAGTGCCTTGCGAAAGGGAGTTTTGGGCGTAATCTCATCGTAGTTCCTAGTGCCTTCGAGAGCCCTTCACGAGGAATACCTTGGGCAGTCCTAGGCTAACCTAAACAGTAAGAATAAAACATTTCAAGAGCAACTAGTATAATTAGGGTTACACATTCACACATCCCGGTAGCTCGGGGGGTTGATTAGGTTGATTTGATTGCCATCCGGACGGTTCGTTCGGAAGGTAGATGCACGGACGGATAGTCCAGGGAGCCAGTGGCTCAAAAGGTTTTGGATACAAAATAAGGTGGTGGGTCTTCGGTATCGGACGGTCGTTCACACCGACATCGATACGTTGACTCGGCAGTGTGGGACACTTAGCCAAAGAAAGTCTGGTGGATATGGCCAGCATTAGTACGCAGATACTCTAGGTTTTGTTCTTCTAGGGGCGTACGGGAGGGCTAGGCCTGGTAGTGTGGATATCCGCCTAGGAGTGGGGGGCCCGACCCACTGTCTCCATTTGCCACTATGGAGGTTCTTGGTAGTGAAGCTAGCTGCCTAAATAGGGGGAACTAAAGGTCTGTGCGTATAGAGTCGTGTGTGTGGGTCGCACTTGCATGAATCATGGCATAACATACTTGCATACAACCGACACCCCAACGTATAAATTGGTATGGGACTTTTTATACAATGGGAGCCTTGCAGAAGACCCATTAACTTATATTTTTGTATGGGCATTCATATAAGTTAAGGTTACATACTTCCTACCTTGTCTTTTTTTACAAATGCTGCTTACTCTACTTGTTTACTCTACTTGCTTACTCTACTTGCTTACCTTATTGCATACTATTATAGAACTGCTACACTAGTTCCACTGTAACCTGCCACTTTATACTCTCCACCTTTGTAGCTTCCCTTTCCTCCTCCCCGCTCGGTGCCTAGGATCCATAAGGGGAGGGGTAGGGGATGATAGGGCTTAGTCTTTATGACTAATGGTTTTTGGACCACAACATTACAGGGGCTCCGGATGGGAGACAGGGAACAGCAGCTCAGGGACTAGCACCAACGGAGTACGGTGCGCATGGAGGTGGGCCAGTCTAGTACCGAAGCGCCAGCGACCAGTTCCGTGAGTGATAGTCTTTTTATAGCTTCCGCGAGAGATTGTAATGAGGATCTGATGTACCGAGCTTAACCCGTTTATATTTCCGTTTTGTTACCTTGCAGTACACTCTCTTTTCTACTTATGGACATGTTGTGATTTTCCTTTATTATATATGACATTTGTGGACTCAACTATTTCATTCCTGAATACTGCTCTCTTTGTGATGATCGAAAAGGCCGGCAGAATCGGCGTTTTGTAGTGGCGGCTTTCCCGAGAGTCGGGGCCACCGCAAAATGGCAGTTCTGGGCATAAGACAGCGGGGTTTTAAAAAGAAAAAAGGGGGTCTTACAGCTCCACTCCTAGTAAGGACCTCGCGCAGCATATCGTCTAGTGCCTTCTCTCCAAACCACGAGTCTTACATTATTTTTCCAAGCTTGAATCGAGCTCGAAAAAAGCAGGAATTGTGTATAACTCATAATTCCTCGAGATCATAGATGACCAAGGAGACGGTTATTCACAGACCTCTTCATGAGCAGAGGAAAGCTTGGGCGAGCATGCACGAGCAGAGGTGAGCTTGAGCAAGCATAGGTGAGCTTTGGAGAGCAGAGGCGAGCTTGGGCGAGTAGAGGTGAGCTTGGGCGAGCAGAGGAGAGCAGAGATGAGCTTGGGCGAGTACCTCGCGAGTATGGGCAAGTATCCCTTGTAACTCGTTAGCAGAGGCAGGATACTCGCCTATATCCCCCTAGGATTTATCTATAAATATCCCCTTATGGGTATTAGAAAGTGGACTTTTGGAGGAGTTTGAGGTCCCCCCAAGCTAGATACACGCCAAGATCATGCCTGCTTAGTACCTCGCCCAGCTTTTGGTTGCGGATGAGGGGTTTCTCCTAACTTTCTGGGTATGTGGTGAGACGTCCCTGTTGGAGCACTTGGGGTGTGCTTATAGTCATTTTCTCTCTCCAATTTTAGTTGTTCGGGCCATGGAGTTTGATCGCAGGATCAGTAACCTTAGGCTGCCTTGATCCGAATTTTGGAGTAGGGATTTTCTCAGCTTTAACATTGATGTTGTGTTGACTTGTATTTTATGTAGCTTAGATTATACCCTATCAGTCCTTTTGTCAACGCATGCATTGATTATTATCAACATTGCGTCGAATAGATCCAGACTCTTCTTAATTTGTAGCTCTTGATGTTGCATCGAATAGAATTCAATGTTGCATCGATTTGTATTTGACATCACGTCAAATAAAGATTTGAAAATTTTAAGTCTTATGATATTTTTCCCTGCAATTATTTTTATTATAAAATACATTTTGCTCATATTATAATTTATTTTATTGTGCACTATCAAACATTCCCAATGCATTGATGAAGCGATTGTGCTTAACTTCATCGAGGTGTTTTGTGAAGATATCAACCCTTTGTTTTTTGGTGGATACATATTGAAGGGAAATTTTACCTTTTTCTACGGTGTCCCTAAGAAAGGGATGTCTAATTTTTATTTGTTTTATTCTACCATGGAGCTCTGAATTAGAGGCAATTGAAATTGCACTTGAGCTGCCACAAAATATTGTTGAATTTTTGATATAAAAATTATAATCAATTAATTGATTCTGCATCTACAATATTTGTGAGCAACAAATTCCAGCTACTATATACTCTGCTTTAGCTGTGGAAGTAGTGACTTAAGTTTGCTTCTTGTTGAATCAAGAAATTAGTCTAGTACCCAAAAATCGATAAGTTCCTGAAGTGCACTTCCTATCCAACCTACATCTAGCATAATCTATATCTAAGTAGCCTACTAACTCAAATTCAAATTCTGTTAGGTACATAAGTCACATTCAAATGTATTCTGTAGATCTCTCAGAATTCTTTTCATAGAACTCAAGTGTGTCTCTTTAGGATTTACCTAGAATCTAGCACAAACACATGTAGAAAATATTATATTTGGCATGTTGACTGTAAGATAGGGGAGAGAGCTTATGATTACTCTATAAGTATTTTGGTCAATTGATTGACCTAACTTATCCTTATCAATTACAACATCATTGGTAGCTATAGGGGTTCTCATTATAGAGGAATTTTCCATTCCAAACCTTTTGATAAGCTATTTAATATATTGAGATTGGGATATGAAAATGCATTCATTATTTTTTTCACTTGGAGAATAAAGAAAAATGATAGCTCCCCTAATATTACTCATCTCAAATCTAAACTACATTAGGTCAGCAAATGTTTTGCAAAATATTGGATCTGTTAAGGCAAATATAATATCATCTACATAAATTTGAAGTATAATCAATTGTTGCTTATGTGTTCTTGTGAATAGTATTTTATCTATCTTTCCTCTTATGAATGATGGTTATAAAAGGAAAATAAATAAGGTCTCATACCAAGAACTTGGAGTTTGCTTTAAATCATACAATCCTTTATCTAATTTGAAAACATGAGATGAAAAAGATTGATTGACAAAACCTAGAGGTTGTTCTACATAAACCTCTTCTTGGAGAGTGTCATTGAGGAAAGCACTCTTGACATCCATTTGGTTGACATTGATCTTTTTATAGACAGCATAAGCCAGGAATAATCATATTGCTTTAGGTCTAGCAACTGGTTCAAATGTCTGGTTATATTCTATTCACTCTTCTTACCTATATCATTGAGCAACTAGACTTGATTTATTTCTGACTATCATTCCATTGGAATCTAACTTGTTTCTATATACTCATTTTGTTCCAATGACTGGGAAATTTCTAGGCAAGTTGACTAGTATATAGAACTTATTCCTTTCAAATTGAGCTAGCTCTTCTTGCATGGAAACCGTCTAGTGGGGATCATTGTCTGTCTCCTCAAAAATCTTGGGTTCATGCTGGGAAAGGAAGCAATGCAGTATAAGCACAGTTGATAGTTAGTTCTCGGTCTTGAATCTAAGTGTCATATTGCTTATTACTTGAGAATTGGGGTAATCCTTAAGAATTGCTCTCTCAGGGTCTATTTTAGTTGCATCAAGTGTAGGTTCAATCTCTTCAAGAGCTTTTTCTTCAACAATAATTTCAGGTTCAACAACATGTTCTTAATTTAAAAGATATCCTTGTATTGTTTCAAATTCTTGAGATTCTTCTTCATCAGTATGAATACCAGCATTGTCCAGCTGATGACAATGATCTTTGATGAACCTTATCTACTCTCCATGATGCATAATTGCTCCAACTCAGCAACAAGAGAGTCTTTTTCTTAAAAAACATTCTTGGTGGAAATCTCCTCCCCCTTGGAAATATATTAGTTTTATTAAATATAATATGCATAAACTCTTTTATTTTGAGAGTCCTTTTATTATAGCATCTATATGCCTTGCTTGATGATGAATAACCCAAGAAGATACCATCATCAACCTTCTTGTCAAATTTGTCAAGATGACTTTTTTCATTATTTACTATAAAGTAATTACAACCAAATATCCTAAAGTATGAAACTATAGGTGTCTTTCTCTTCAGAAGCTCATAAGGAGTATTTAGTTTAGTCTTATGGATGAGACTTCTATTCAAAACATAGTTGATAGTGTTAACTACTTTAGCACAAAAGGACTTAGGCAAGTTTGAATTAGCTAGTAGTGTTTTTCTTATTCAATTAGGGTTCTATTTTTTCCTTTCAGCTACTTTATTTTGTCAAGAAGTTCTAGGAGTTGAAAAACTTTGTCTTATCCCTTCATCCTCATAAAATTTACATATTAACTTGTTTTCAAAGTCTATCGCATGGTCACTTTTGATCACAACAACTTGAGTGTTGAAATCAAATTGAATTTATTTAATAAATCTTGAGATTATCTTGTGTGACACCCCTAATTATCACAATGAATATACCAGAAGGTCTGGTCGAGGCCACACGCCATATTCTATGGATAGTTAGTGGAGTTACGCTTTAAAACCAAAACATTCATGTATCCTAACTCAAAGTTGTATTCTAGTGAAGTATTATAATTACTTAAGAACCCAACACCAGGAATGTCCACTAACCAAAAATAGGAATGACATATAAATACACAAACTGCTTGGCCTTAAGGCCTTACAAACTATTTCCTTCACAAATGTTATTTACATACATTGGCACACAGACCAGCAATACATGTAAACAGTAAACGTTTCGCACTTGGGCCTTCAAGGGCCAGTCAGCGTAGTAAAAATGGCTTCAGCCAACTACTTCCTGCTCGGTTTTTTAGCACCTGCAAAGGGACAATCCACCAAGACGTGACAAATAAAGTAACGGTCAGCTCTAGATGACCAATTTATAACGACCTCACCCCTCACTCGAGGTGGTTGTGCTCCTTCCCTGTAAGCAAGCAAAATGGCAATATATTTATATCTCAACCACCACTGCTGTTGGCAAGCATAACCACACGTCCCATGCACTCAGGACATATTATCGGTGTACTGGTCTTTTCAGTCCCACCAATATCCTCAGTCCCAGACTTGATGGTTCAACATTGAACATTTCTAGTCACGCGTAAAGCTAATGACTCTCACATATGTCTATGACTGCACCAATTACTTTAGGTCATCTATTCGAGTGATATATAGTAGGTACATATCAGCCCTTTCTCTTTGCTCAAATTGTCATGCAATCAAAACGGTTGACATGATGCGGGTCAACCTCTCCTCTCCCGATTACAACATACATAATTGCATTATGTTCCAAGGCTGGCACTCACGAACACCATAGTTGGGCACTCCAAGCTCCTCGCTCAATATATTATCCACCTAGTCTCCAAGAGACGGGCCTCACAAACATAGCTCTTTGGGAGCTATTTTCAGGCGGTATCAGATAGAACAACGTTCCTATCCCAAATCTGGGTGTTTTCCTGGAGAACATCTCCAGTACACTTTGCAGTATCTTGCAACACCCTATGACCTTGTAATCTATATGTTTAACATCAGATTCTTCTCCAGCATGCAAATCAATACATCTCCAATGCAGACCAACTTGTCTGGATGGGCTTCACATGGCATGCCTATTCCGCACTTCGATTCTGGATTCTATGCAAGTTTACTATCGGGGATACCATTGATCAACCTGTTGGAAATTTCTTAATCTCCACCAATCGGTGGGGGTTTCCATGCAATCATGTCAAATAAGTACTTCACCTGTCCAGGAGTAGAATCGTTACTCTTGTAGATCGCTTAGGAGCCATGAAATTGCAAGTGATCTGAATGGAAGCATTCGCAGCACCTTCCTCTCCATAGATCTAGCCTTGGCTTGCAAATCTAATCACAAGAGCTGCTTTAATGGTTGAGTTTAGCTTCCAAAAGCTACATCCAAGCTCTACTTTCTTCTTCCCCCTTCTTCCTTAAGGTTCAAGAGAAAGTGAGAAAGAGAGAGAGAGAGAGAGAGAGAGTGTGTGTGTGTGTGTGTGTGTGTGTGTGTGTGTGTGTGTGTGTGTGTGTGTGTGTGTGTGTGTGTGTGTGTGTGAAAGAGAAAATTAACATCTCTTCCCGTACTCCTCTGGTTAAGAAACATGAGAGCAATCTTGGCCTTAGGATCCTCAGGCCAAAATAATTGAATGGCCATGATCTTAGATGATAAGTCTAATTTATTGATATTGTTGGGTGTTACCTCGTTATCGCAGTGCGATAGCTCTAGCGGTGGCTGATTGGCCAAGTCAATGTCGTTTTGGCTCTTAATGAATGCCTCAACATCACTCGACATGTGGCATGCTATCACTAGCGGTGTCGCTATTGCCTGGTGATAACAACTCGATGTCATTGGTTGTTCTCGATGCCACTAGTTGTTCTTGACGCCATCAACTCGATGCCCATTATCACCGACGCTATCTTATTAACGTCGGGCGATATCTTCCAATAACCATAAAATTATTGTTTTCAAACATAGGAAACCTAGGTTGTTACATCTTGAACAAGTCAGACTTAGCTCTCAAAAAGAACACTTAGCTGAATCTAGAAAACTCTTCCACTATGACTAAGGTAAAAGACTTTGCTCCTAAACTCTGAGTGGAGATTGGACCAAATAGGTCCATATGCAATAGGTAGAGTGTTCTGGGTGAATCATTCCCACTAATTGGTTTAAATGATGATTTAGTTTGTTTGCCCATTTGGCAAGCTCTACATGGGCTTATTTTTCTATACTTACCTTTTGGTAAGTCCCTAACTAGATTATTCTTCACTAGCTTGGCTATGGTCTTATGATTTAAAAGACCAAGCCCCCTAAGTTTGCATTTGACTTGGTGTTGACTATTTGACATAAGTTGTAGGGGAAAGCAACCTTGTATTCATAATCACAAATCTGACTAATGTAAATTAGATTATGTTGATGACCTTCAACATAAGCTACCTTAGAAAAAAGATGTCTCTAATTCTGATCATACCATAGCTTTTTGTTTCACCATAGTTGGAGTCACTAAATATTACCTTAGGGTCATCCATGGCCTTATATTGTTCCAGTAGATTCTTCTGTCTAGTCATATGCCTGGAGTAGCCACTGTCCATGTATTATAGTTAGTTTATGGATGAACATCTCCTAACTTATACAAACAACTAAACATTAGTTGTGTTGGATCTCTAGTTGGATTTGGGCTAGGTTCACTAAACTAGGATGTTTGACCCAACCTGTATAGCCAGGGTCATATCTGTGTCCTAGAGTATAGGCCATGTTCTTAGAGTTAATACTGCATAGACCAGCCATCAGCAGACTGCAGAAGACTCAAGACTTAGAGAAATTTCAAAGACTCAGGAAATGAGTTCGACGTTCATCGAACTCAGCTCGATGAAAGTCGTGCTTAGCTCAACGAACTCAGAGACAATTCTCTGAGCTGAGCTCGACGAACTTGATTCTCAGGTCGATGATTTCTGGATGCTCTGCTTCAACATTCTAAGTCCAGAATCATTTCACTGAACTCTAGTCGACGAATTCATGTTCTCAGCTCGATGAACTTAGACCACAGTATTGACAAGTTTCATCAAGTAGCAGTCAGCAGTTTTCAAGTCGACGATCTTGAAAGTGCAGCTAGATCTGATATACTCTAGAGGGGGGTGAATAGAGTATATGGTGCTTTGAAACTTTTTACAACAATTGTTGTAATAAGAGTGAGCAGGGAAGCAATAATAAATCTAATCACAGCACTAAGTTAAACAAAAACTAAGCACAGAAAAATCAAGGCCAGAAACAAAAATGAAAACAAGCAAAACCAGAAGACACAAGGAAATATAGTGGTTCCCCTAAACTTGGGTACATCCACTCTTCTACCACCCTAGGTAGGAATCCACTGCAGGATGAGTTGATCAGGTGTCCTGGGCACCAATGAGCTTTTGATAAGGTGCTCAAAAACCAAAGCAGATTTTTTGATCAGGTGTCTTGCCACCAATGAGCTTTTGACAAGGTGCTCAAAAACCAAGCTCAAACTTTTGAAGGGAGTTTGAGAAACCCTTTACAGAGAGGGGGTGAGAGAGTGATGGAAGTCTTCTCTTTCTCAGATCAGCTGAGAAGACTATGTGGATTGATGGTGTCAAAGCTCCCCCTGAATCCTTGAGATCTTCAGGAAGAAAAGCTTTGCTGAGGGTGATAGGCCTTCAAAGGTTGAACTCCAGCAATAGATGATTTCAGCAATAACTGAAATGTTGAATGTCTGGAGTCTGGAAATATGTTGGCCTTGAACACTTTGAAAACTAAAGAGATCTGAAGATTTGAGACAGCTTGATCTCCTTGGATGTGTGTTCTTGAGAATTCTTTGAGACAGAAGATTTTTGAATGTGTCTCTGTAATCTCTGTTCTATGAGTGATTCAAAAAAAATTCTGTCTTTTATTCTCTGGTACAGAATAGAATAACATTCTCTGTCAATAATAGCCGTTAGCCTGCATTGATTGCATCCTTAATTGCACACTCTCTTCTGGAGGAAAGTCCACAGAAATATTCCTTGAAAAATCCCTTGAAACTTGGTCCAGAAATGAATGAAAATGGCTAGGAAATCTCTGAATTAATTGCAGAATAACTCCTAACTGATTTGAATTTGAATTTAGAAACATCCTGGAAGTTATCTGAAATCGTCGAACTGAGCTCTGCTATCGTCGAGCTGAGCTCAGCGATCTGGAAATATACAGCAGCAAAATATCATCGATCTGAGCTCAAAGATCGTCGAACTGAGCTCAGAGATAAAGATTCAAAGCAGAGTCAAAATCGTCGACCTGAGCTCACCGATCGTCGAATGGAGTTCGACGATATAATGAAGTTGAGCTCAGCGATCGTCGAATGGAGATCGACGATCTGTCGAAGTTGAGCTAGACGATCGTCGATCGGAGTTCGATGAATCGTCGTGCTGAGTTCGACGATATGACTTAGTCTCCAAACATAAAATCTTGGTCTTCAGGGCAGCTTCCAAACCTAGACTTCTAACCCTTAGACTCAATTCTAATTGACCTATTAAGTTATATAGAAGGTCAAGCAAAGGTTCCTAGAGACATAGTGATCTTGACCCAAATTAGTAATAGGGTGTTCCAACAATCTCCCCCTATTTGGGTTAGGATTACTATTTACAGACTTTGGATAAAATTTAAATAACAACATACAATCAGAAAAACAAAAAAACAACAGCTAGACATAGCAGAATCACAGAAATATATATCATCCAGATAGCAGTCAGAAATCACAGAAATTATCACCTTACAATATCATTTCTTCTCTTTGCCTTTAACAAGTTTAATCTCTCTGTTAGGATTGAGGGCTTCCTTATTGGATCTGGCATCATCTGTTGCACCCAAATATGTTTGCTTTTTAGGCCTGGGAACCACAGCTTCAGGATGTAATTCCATGTATCTGTCAGCATCAAAGAATTTACTTGAAGCATATCTCTCTAGTTTTTTCTGTCTCTGTTCAGACATAGTAAAAATGTTGGAAGAATCTAATCCTTGTTCTCTGGCCTTTTTAATCTGATCCAGTGCAGCTAATTCCTTTAACCTGGCAGTCCAAGCAGTTGGATTATTTTCAGGGTCCTCAAAAGGTACAGGTGGCTCATACCTGTTGGAGGGATTGTCTTGAGGAGGCCTGGCAGACACAGTCTCTTTCAGCTTGTAAGGGAAAGGACCTGATGTTGTATCAGTAGAACTTTGTCCTCCCCTAGAATATGGGTGTTGCCTGGAGTACCCTTTGGAATAGACTTGAATATCTCTTTGGCTTCCTCTATATCCTCCTCTCCTAGAATGTGAACCCCTGGATTAGCTTTCCCTGTGGTAAGATCTGGCATGAGGTTGATAGGGAGCCTGACTTCTGGCTGGGGGTTGACTTGCAGAGCTTCCACCTGCACCTGCATCAGGAGGAGGTGGTGGAGGAGGATGAGAGTGCTGGAATTGGGATGAACCCTTCTCATATTTTCTCTTTTTCTTCATTGCTTTTAGCTGATTTTTAGAGTATTGCATCCAGTGTTCAGTAATTGAGCAGTTATGTAGAATGTAATATGGGATATCATTGTTATCTTTAACTTTAGCAGGAGATACCCTCTTCATTACTTTGCTCATTGCCTTCCTTTTCCTGGCAATGGTAGCAGAAGAGTCATCAGAGTCTGTTTTAAATTCATCACTTTCAGAACTCTGGTCATCATAAAGAGCATCTATTTTCTTCATCAAGTCCTTTTTGAGCTGAACAGAAGCAGATGAGGCAGAAGTTGTAGCAGCAGATGTTGAGATGGTAACAGCAGGGACAGCAGCAGATATTGAAGGTGAAGCAGCAACAACAGCAGCAGCAACAGTAGGTTCTGGAGAGGTGATAGCAGCAACAACTTCACTAACAATAGTAGAAACATCAGATTCACTATCAGCAATAGAAGCAGAGGGAATATCATCAAGGACTGCAGAAGGCTCAAATTCAGTGGCCTCTGTCATGAGAATGTCCTTGGAGATTGGTTCATCAGAAGCAACAGGAACTTCAGCAGCAGTATCAATATTCTCAGAAGCAACAACAATCCTTTCTTCAGAAGAAGCAGCAGCAGCAATTACAGAATTTACAAAAGAGGTGATAATGCTAGGGTCACAGTAAGAAAATGGCACAAGTGCCTTGGATAAGTCTTCTGGAGGCTAGACAGCATTAACCTCTGGCAGACAGCTGAAGAAAGCAGAATCAAAAGCTGATAGCAAAGACCTGAGGTCTATTGCAAGGACTACAGTTGAAATCTGACTTTATGCTGAAGGCACAGCAACAACAAGAGGAGGAGCAGCAGAAGAAGCAGTACTAACAACAGCAGCAGACAGATAGCTTGCAGAAACAGCAGCAGCAGCATGAAGATTCACTTCATATGACATCTCCCCCTGCCCAGATGCAGACATGTCTAGATCAAGGCACACTGCTGTAGGTGCTGCCTGAGGTAAGAGGGAAGAGAGCCTGGCAGAAAGGGCTGCCACTAACAGGTGTAGAGGAGCCAAGGAGGTCTCCAACAGCAGAGAGCCTGGGGGGCAAGCAGCTCATACAGCCTGTCAGCTAGGGCTGAGAGGTCTACTTGCTCAAGAGCTAGAGCAGAGGTAGAAGGTATGGGAGCAGCTGAAGGTTCTGGAAGTGGAGAGCTGGAGAATTGTGGAAGGGATGGCTGAGGTGTTGGCAAGGTGGATATGGAGGACAGGGGAATGGATATGGATAGGGTGAAAGTTGGTTGATCAATGATTTGGCGTAGGAGGTCTTGAAATGAAGTGGAGGAGGAAGGTAACTCAGGAGGAGATGATGGGGAATCATCCATAAAGGAATCATCAAGTAGGGTGAAGGATGGAAGAGAGGGTGAGGAGGTGACATCTGGTGGAGGGTAGGAGAATAGTGGGTGGAATTGTTCTGCTGGTGGAGGTAGTGAGGTTCTGGAGAAGGTGTTGATGTTGGAGATGGGTTGTATATGATGATGGTGGATGGAGCTGGAATGGTGGATGGTAGGGGAAGGGATGGAATTGGAGGAGGAGGAGAGGCAGCAACAGCAGCCAGGTCATCTGCAGGGGCAGAGACCTATGGAGGAGTGACTCTTGGAGTCCTTGTACCTGAAGGGGCACTGGAGGAGGGCCTGCTAGGCTTGCTTATTTGTCTATCCCACTTTCCAAAGAGGGCGCAAGACAGTCTCTTGGAGGCATTTATATGAATTCCAGAGGAGACTAACAAGGCAGGGCACCTGTGCTGCAGAAACACTCCAAGGATTCTCCCAAAGTTAACAAAACTTTTGTTGATTTTCTTTTTGATGAGGTCAAAGAAAACCTCTCCCCAATTCAGATTCTTCTTGTCCACAAGAGCTCCCATGAGGCAGAGCTGATATCTTGAAATTATATCATGGGCAGAGTGCTTTGCCAGTAGCACTTTCCCAACCACATCTGCCATGAACCTGTATTCTACAGACAGGTTCCTTTTGAAGAGCTTGCTAGGGTTTCCCTCTGGATGACCCATTCTGGCAAGCAGTTCAGAAAATTCATTTCCAGATAACTCAGCAGAATCTTCTCCATTTCTCAGTCCAAAAACTTCTGATAGAATGGTTGGGGTCAAGGGTACCTAAGTTCCAGCTATAGACCCAACTATGGTAGAGTTATCTTGATTATGAGTAGTATAAACCCACTCCTTGATTTCATCAGATGCCAGCTTGATCCTGGTGGTCATTATAGCAGTCAAGTTCTGGTCTTTGAATAATCCTAATATGTCTTGAAAAACCTGGTCAGTGGTGCTGAATGATTCCAGGTCGATGTCAAAACCGGCATCAAACTTCATAGCAGCAAGAACAGCAACTGACACATCCATGTGTACCTGCAAAAATTCAACAAACAAAACGACCAAGTGTAGAACTGTTTGGAGGGAAAGAAAGTTCTTGCAGAGAAATCGAAAGCGCAAAAGAGAACGACGGCGAAAAATGAGTTTTATATTAGGGTTCGACGCAGAATTGGAAAGATCGTTGAACTCAGTTCGACGATCGAGGCTTCTAAAGGAATCTGAAGAGTCTTCAACATCGTCGATCTCCGTTCGACGATATTGGAGAGCGTCGAGCTCCGTTCGAAGATCGGTCAGAGAACATAATCGTCGAGCGCCGTTCGACGATCGTTGACCGGAAGAGATAGTTCATACTATCTGATAGATGCTGAACTCAGTTCGACGATTTTTGGAAATCGTCGATCTCCGTTCGACGATCTGGGGGCAAATCGTCGAGCGCATTTCAGAGATCAGAAAAATTCTAGACACTAAGAAAAAATCAGAATGTTTGCCTAGTCTTGGTCAATTTTTAAGCTTTCAAAATCTTGGATATTATTTAAGACTTCCTCCATCTAACATTCCTAACTGATTTAGGAAGAAGGTGTGTTTCTTTTCATCCAAGGGCTTGGTGAAAATATCTCCCCTTTGTAAATCAGTTGGGATATAATGTAGTTCAATTTTATTCTTCTCAACATTATCCCTTAAGAAATGATGCCTAATCTCTATGTGTTTTGTCCTACTATGGAGGACTGGATTTTGAGCTATAGAAATAGCACTAGTATTGTCACAAAAGATTTTAGACTTCTCTAAGTTGTAGCCATAGTCTAGGAGTTGGTTTTGAATCCATAAGATTTGTGAACAACAACTGCCTGCAGCCATATATTCAGCTTCAGCAGTTGAAGTTGACACAGATGTTTGTTTCTTACAAAACCAAGAGACAAGTCTGTCACCAAGGAACTGATAAGTTCCACCGGTGCTTTTCCTATCAATTCTACATCCAACATAGTCAGCATCAGAGAATCCAGTTAACTCAAATGCTGAATCTTTTGGATACCAGAGACCTAGTTTTGGACAACTTTTAACATACCTGAGAATCCTCTTTACTAAAGTTAGGTGTAACTCTCTAGGGCTTACTTGGAACCTAGCACATATACATGTAGCAAACATTATATCTGGTCTACTAGCTGTAAGATACAGTAAAGAGCCAATCATTGCTCTATATGTTGTCTGATCAGCAGGTTTCCCATGTTCATCAGCATCCAATACAGCATTAGTAGGCATGGGTGTTTTCATACAAGATGCCTCAGACATACCAAATTTCTTAACCAGTTCATTTGCATATTTGGTTTGAGAAATAAAGATGCCTTCAGCATGTTGCTTGACTTGCAATCCTAGGAAGAAGGATAGCTCACCCATGCTACTCATCTCAAATTTAGAATGCATCAGGTTAGAAAACCTTCTGCACAATTTGGAGTCAGTAGAACCAAAAATGATATCGTCTACATAAATCTGTACTAGTATGGTATGGGACTTATGGGTTCTAATGAAAAGAGTTTGGTCTACTCTGCCCCTTATAAAACCATTTTCCAAGAGAAAGCATGCTAGGGTCTCATACCATGCTCTAGGAGCTTGCTTGAGACCATATAATGCTTTGTTCAGTCTAAAAACATAATCAGGAAAAGTTGGAGAGATAAAACCTGGAGGTTGTCTGACATAAACTTCCTCTTTGATGTCTCCATTCAGGAATGCACTTTTGACATCCATCTGATATACCTTGAAGCCTTTGTGATCTGCATAAGCTAGAAATATTCTGATAGCTTCTAATCTTGCAACTGGTACAAAGGTCTGGTCGTAGTCGATTCCTTCTTCTTGAGAGTATCCCTGAGCAACTAGCCTTGCCTTGTTCCTTATAATTACTCCTTGATCATCCAATTTGTTTCTGAATACCCATTTTGTTCCAACAATGGAATGATCCTTAGGCTTTGGCACTAGTTCCCATACTCTGTTCCTCTCAAATTGATGCAACTCCTCTTGCATTGCAATGATCCAGTGTGGATCTTGCTCTGCATCTTGAATGGTCTGAGGTTCAATTTGAGATAGGAAGCAGGTGTGCAACAGGTTTTGGTTGACCTGATTTCTGGTTTGCACACCAGCTGAGATTTCTCCAATTATTTGGGAAATTGGATGGTCTCTTGATGTTACTAAATCAACGGGGGGTGTTGATTGTTCACCAACCTGTGTTGTTGTTTCCTCTTGTGGTACAACAACTGGCTCTTCAAGTTATTCTTCATTATGTTGAGCATTCCCTTCATCTTCACTGCTTTCATCCTCTTGAGTAACCTGTAACTTGTTCAAGTCTTCAACTAGAGAATGTTCCTGCAAAGGTTCTATGGTAGAAGAAATCTTCTCCTTGAAAGACATGTTAGTTTCATCAAATGAAATGTGAACAGATTCCTCAATTTTCAAAGATGATTTATTATAGACCCTATAGGCCTTGCTGATCATGGAGTATCCCAGAAACACTCCTTCATCAGCTTTGGCTTGAAATTTTGCTAAATATTTCTTGTCATTATTATGAATGTAGCAAATACAACCAAAGACTCTAAAATAGTCAACTTTAGGTTTCTTCCCTTTGAGTAATTCATAGGGAGTCTTTCCCTTTAGTTTATGTATCAGACTTCTGTTCAGCACATAGTTGGAGGTGTTCACTGCCTCTGCCCAAAGGATAGAGGTAGATGAGCATCTGACAACAATGTGGTGGCAGATTCAATAAGGGTTCTATTTTTCCTTTCAGCTACCCCATTTTGTTGAGGAGTTCTAGGAGCTGAGACAGTATGCCTAATCCCTTCACTCTGACAGAACTCTTGCATAAGAAGAGAATCAAACTCTATCCCATGATCACTTCTGATCAGGGCAATGTGAGTATTGAACTCAATCTGTATACATTTGAGAAACTCTGTCAGACACTTAAAGTTATCAGACTTCTTCCTTAGAAAGAACACCCAAGTGAATCTAGAGAAGTCATCTATAACTACTAAAGCGTAGGATTTCCCTCCTAGGCTTTGTACTGTGATGGGTCCAAAAAGATCCATGTGTAACAGATACAATATCCTAGGTGAATCACTCTTATTAAGTGACTTAAAGCTGTTTTTAGTTTGCTTGTCTAATTGACAGGCCCTGCAGAGTCCTTCCTTCTTGTAGGGGCCAGAAGGTAGTCCTCTAACAAGGTTGTCCTTGGATAGCCTAGCAATAGTTCTAAGGTTTAGGTGTCCTAATCTCTTATGTCATAAAATATTTGGTCTACTGACAGAATTAAACAAGCAGATATCTACACCAGTTGAAAGAAAATCTATTAGATAGATGTTACATTTCCTTTTACCTGTCAACACAGTTGTGTTGTCCTCTGACTTGATTTTGCATAAGGCTTTGCTGAAGGTCACCTGGTAGCCTTCATCACACAGCTGACTGATGTTAATTAGGTTGTGCTTCAGTCCTTCCACATAAGCTACCTTCTTGAAAGTTACTGAACCAATCTGGACTGCACCATATCCTTTAGTCTGTCCAAAGTTTGAATCACCAAAGATAACTTTGGGTCCAAGCTTAGCTCTGAAGGATGTGAGGTTGTCCTTGTTCCCTGTCATGTGCTTAGAGCACCCACTATCCAAATACCATTGTTGGTTAGATGTTGGATAGGTCTTCACCTGCACATAAGACAATTCATTTGTTTTTGACCCAGTTTACCTTGGGCCTAGGTTGATAACCTTTAAATTCTGAAATGAAAGACATCCCTGGTTGACTCTTATATCCTTCAGGATGATATCTCCTTGGACGTAAAATCCATTCAGTATAAGGGTTAAAGATTTGGGATGAAGGACCCTTAGGATTCAATTTTGATTTGCCTTTGAAAACTTTTCCAGAGTTCTGACCTCTGTTCGACGATCTTGGAGCTGCGTTCGACGATCTTGGGTCAGATCGTCGAGCTTCGTTCGACGGTCGACTATAGCTGAGGTCAGGTATTTGAGATCGTCGACCTGCGTTCGACGACTTTGGCTGAGATCGTCGATCTGCGTTCGACGATTTTGCTTGAGATCGTCGAGCTGCGTTCGGCGATCGTCGATCTTCATTCGGCGATCGTCGATCTCCGTTCGACGATTTCTGCTGGGACTTAGTTTTCTGAGGCAGATCAGAATTTTTCCTAGCAACCTCTACAACTCATTTTCCTTTGTCAGAAATGAATTTGATTGGAGTTGTTAGGACTATAGGTTGGCTGGATGAAGCACCCAAGCCCAGTGTACTGTTGAATCTGGAGTTCACTGTGCTTGTGATGTCCATCAGCTTGATGCTTCTCCCATTGAGAGATTCTTCAAACTTCTTCGCCTTAGAGAGCTCACTTTTCAGGGAGGCTATCTGTTCCCTACAGCACTCCAACTCCTGAGAGAGTTTGAGGTTTTCTGACTTTAAAGTATTGTGTTCAGATAATTGATTTCTGAGAGAGATAATCTCTTTCTCAGACTTTAGCAGGTCTAAACACAGTGCTTTAAATTCAGATTTAAAATCTTCTGAACTAAAATCAAAAGAACCAATTACCTGATCTTCTTCAGGTTGAGTCTCTGAGTCTGACTCTGACTCCTCTTCCTCTGAATTGTGTTGTGAGGCATTGATTGCCATCATGCAGAACTCCTTTTCTTCTGCATCATCCTCATCATCACTGGAGCTGGATGAGGCTTCTGACTCTTCTTCTGTCTCACTCCAGGATTCAGCAACAAACCCTTTTCTTGTATGCTTGTTTTTGCTTGAAGAAGGTTTGTCATTGCCATTCCTTTTGGAGTCTTTCTCCTTTCTTCTTTCTTTCTGTCCCTTCTGTCCTTGTTCTTGTTCTCTGGACAGTCAGGAACTATGTGCCCTGGTTTCCTGCAACCAAATCAAATAATGTCTTTATTATTACTAATGGACTTGTCATACCTTGGCTTATCCTGCTCCTTGTATGATCTTCTTCTGAAGTCCTTTCTGGCCATTTTGTAAAATCTTTTGGCCAGCAGACTGAGTAGTTCATCATTGCATGTAGCTTTATCTTCAGGCAGATCCTCAATTGTCTTGAATGCTATGGTCTTCTCTTTTCTTGTGGCTGGTGAGGCAGCCTTCTGTTCTTCCTCTCTATTTTTGATAAGTAGCTCATAAGATTTGAGCTTACCCAATAGAGCTTCAGTGGTGATCTCATTCAGACTTCTGGCATCCTTAATTGCCAGATTCTTGAATCCCAAGTGCTGGGGAAGCACATTAGGATCTTGTCATTAAGTTCTGTTAGAGAGATCTCTTTGTCCAATGTTCTGAGTTCACTGACAATTAGACTTAGCCTGTTGTACATGTCTCCCAC
Source organism: Platanthera guangdongensis (assembly GCA_039583875.1). Taxonomy (NCBI): domain Eukaryota; kingdom Viridiplantae; phylum Streptophyta; class Magnoliopsida; order Asparagales; family Orchidaceae; genus Platanthera; species Platanthera guangdongensis. The sequence continues at coordinate 5,428,277 of CM077165.1, forward strand.
TGACTCAGTCTCTCCCTTCTTGAAATTCTCATATTGAGAGATGAGATGTGATCTTTTATCCTTTCTCTCATCAGCTGAGCCTGAGACTATTTCTGAGAGCTTGTCCCAAATTTCCTTGGCTGAATTACATTCAGCTACCTTTTGAATATGTCATCAGACATTGTCTGGGCTAGGATGTTCATAGCCTTAGCATCAGCTACTTTCCATCTCTTGATATCAGCATCTGTTCCTGATGGAGGTGGAACAGCATTTGTACTTGTGTTCTTTGGGGTCTTGGACACACTATCAAAACAGAATTAAAGATATCTTCATCAATAGAATTCATGTAAAGTCTGATCCTTGCTTTCCAGAGTGCAAACTTGGATAGATTGCACACTGGAGGTCTGGTGCTAGCATAATCTTTGTTTTGGCCATGATTTGTGAAAACAAAATCTAACAATAAAATACCAAGAAAGGCAGATCTAGTTTGGGATCTTTGGCTTCAGGTGTTAGCCTGTACAACCAATCAGGTATGGTATATTTAACCAACCTGGCTCTGATACCAATGAAAGTGCAGCTAGATCTGATATACTCTAGAGGGGGGTGAATAGAGTATATGGTGCTTTGAAACTTTTACAACAATTGTTGTAATGAGAGTGAGCAGGAAGCAATAATAAATCTAATCACAGCACTAAGTTAAACAAAAACTAAGCACAGAAAAATCAAGGCCAGAAACAAAATGAAAACAAGCAAAACCAGAAGACACAAGGAAATATAGTGGTTCCCCTAAACTTGGGTACATCCACTCTTCTACACCCTAGGTAGGAATCCACTGCAGGATGAGTTGATCAGGTGTCCTGGGCACAAATGAGCTTTTGATAAGGTGCTCAAAAACCAAAGCAGATTTTTGATCAGGTGTCTTGCCACCAATGAAGCTTTTGACAAGGTGCTCAAAAACCAAGCTAAAACTTTGAAGGGAGTTTGAGAAACCCTTTACAGAGAGGGGGTGAGAGAGTGATGGAAGTCTTCTCTTTCTCAGATCAGCTGAGAAGACTATGTGGATTGATGGTGTCAAAGCTCCCCTGAATCCTTGAGATCTTCAGTAAGAAAGCTTTATGAGGGTGATAGCCTTCAAGGTTGAACTCCAGAAGATGATTTCAGCAATAACTGAAATGTTGAAGTCTGGAGTCTTGAAAA
>CM077165.1:5429952-5609621 GCA_039583875.1 Platanthera guangdongensis
GTAGGGGCGGTGGCTTTTGAAGGGAGTTATTTGTACCGTAGGAGACCAGGTCCTGCCCCTTCTTGAAGTATTTCTCAGTTTCTGTTTATTGTTGTTTGATCTCCCTCCAGTAGAGAAGCGCTGTTTTGTTGAGATTTGCTGAGGAGAGATTTTTTATTCAGTGTGGATTTCTTGGTGTGTTTTCTCCAGAGGTGTAATAGACAGTAAGTAATTTGTAATTTTATGTCTCTGTAGTATAAAGCAGAATATCTAAAGATCTCTGTATATCATCAGCTTATTTATGTATCAGCAATCTATCCAGCAATCTTCTATAGATTTATATATTTGGACTGTTAGAGAAGAAATTCAAAATTTTGAATTAAAATCATTCTGAAATGCCTGAAGAATCCCTGAGAATTGTAACTGCTCTGGGTAATAAATTAGAGTTAAACTCTATGATAAATCCATATTTAATGTTGCCTAAAATGGCTATATTTATTAAGAATATTTAGCATTAAATATCATAGTGTAACTGACCGAATTTAAGCCTTTCAAAATCATTCTGCCTTCAAAATATAAAACTGCCTGAACATAGAACACTGCAAGAAATTCATCGAGCTGAGCCTGGAGATCATCGAACTGAGCCTGGAGTTGGTCGAACTGAGACTGGAGTTCGTCGAACTGAGCCTGGAGTTCCTCGAGCCAAGCCTTTAAGTTGAGATCAGAGTTCGTCGAATGGATCTCAATGTTCGTCGAGCTAAACTCAGAGGTAGAACTCTGAGTTCGTCGAACTGAGCTCGGCATTCGTCGAGCTGAGCTCAGCTTTCGTCGATCTGAAATCTGCGTTTGTCAAACAGTACTTCTTTGGAATTCTTCTGAAGGAGCAACCCTGTAAATAAACCTATGACCCTAGAATATACACATTGGGTCAAACTAATCATCCTAAACAAGTAATAGTGATCCTAGCCCAAATCAGTAATAAGGTTCCAACACAATCTCATGCCATTTCTTCTTCCATTGTAAGATACACTTGTATCCTTATAAGAAGAGCAACCATTCTTCCAGTGACTATACATATTGTCATGGTCATACCTGTTAGAAGGGAGAATTATCATTTGAAAGGTGGTCTAAGGCACAACTGGGGCCTTATCTTTCCCTATGGAATCGGCAGGTCTAGTATTCCACTTGAATCCCAAACCTATCTTATCATTTTGAGAGGTGAAGGAGTCAATTAGTGACAACACTATTTTGGGCTTAGAAAACTCAGCCACTAGCATCCTCTCTTTGAGGAGCTTCTCTTCAAGATCCTTGATAATCTTATTCTCCTATCTAATGGTACCAATTTGGATAACTGAGATTATCTTCAGCTGACTGACTTCCCTCCTCATCTTAGCTAGCAAAGGAGCTGACTCAAACTGCAGGGAAGTAGCTTGCTGGAGAGAGGCAATCTCCTTAGCTTGTCTTTTGACAAGCTTCTTGCTCTTCTTCAGAGCATCTAGAATAGCATCGTACTTGTCAATCAGTTGATTTACATCATCATCAGATTCTGATCCATCATCTCCACTAGATGAAGTGGATGCTTCAGAGTCTGAGCCAGTTACATAGATAAAAGGAGAGTTGGAGAGAGAGTGTGCCTCATTAGGCACAGAGTTGTCCTGATTATCTTCAGTTAGGGTCATGAGGCTGAACTCAACATCCTCTTCAAAGTCACTGTCAACAGAGGACAGTGGAGCTCTTATGCCAATTGAGGCAGCTGGATGATTAGCCTCCATTTCAATAGAAATGAGACCAATATAGGCCTTTTATTCCTCTAATTCTGAAGACTCAGAATCACTATATGACAAGCTGATTTTCTTCTTGGCCAAGAAGCTCTTTTCAGCCTTCTTGTCCCTGTAATGCTTCTTATTATCAGATTTCTTGTTATCCTTCCTCTTTATTTGACAGTCAACAATTACATGTCCACTTCTATTGCAACAATAACACATAAAATTATTCTTAATATGTTTGTTATGCTTAGAATCATGCCTTTCCCCAGAAGGGTCTTTTCTGGACTTCTTCATGCTGGAATAAGGCTTTCTTGAGGTGGAACTCGAAGAGCCCTTATTCTTCCACTATCCTTTCCTACTCAATATTTTCTTGAACTGTTTGGAGAACAAGGTTAGTTCTCCATCTGACGGCTCATTACTAGAGGAGCTGGGGTCTGAGCACTCTGACTCTGAAGCTCTTCTTGGTGGAGAAGGAGTCTTTTCCCCGCTCCTCCTTGTGACTTCAACTCTGAAGGCCACAACCTTCTCTCTGTTGAGAGTTCTGGCAACATTTTCTTTTGCCCTTCTTGAGTTCAGATGCATCTCATGAGACAACAACTTACCAAACAAGTTTTGAGGCATAGTGTTGGTCAGGTTACCAACCCCCCTAATGGCACAGATCTTGATATCTCATTCCTTCTTGAGAGATCTCAAGAACTTATCATTTAGCTCATAATTTGTGAACTATCTACCATAAGTGATCAAACTGTTCACCATCGTTATGAACTTTTCATAGCAATCAGCTATGGAATCATTCATGCCTTGCTTGAAGGCCTCATACTGCTGATTCGGGAGGGATTTCCTGTCATCCCTCACCTCTTCTATCTCATCCATATACACTATCAGAGAATCCCACATCTCTTTAGCAGTTCTGCAATGGAATAAGTTCTAGAATGTGGAGTCATCTATGGCACTTACAATAATGTTTTGAGCTCTTTTGTCCATAGTTGCCAAAATGACTTCATCCTTGGTCATCTCAGTGTATTTATTGGGTGTCTGGATATTGGCATCTATAGTATAGACCTTCATGGGAATGAAAGGTCACTCTTGAATAATTATGAATATCTTAGGGTCTGAGGCTTCCATAAATAGCCTTACTCTCTCCTTCCAGATCCCAAAATTTTCCTTCTTATATATATGAAGTTTCATAGAGCTCAACTCCTTATTGTTCTCACCTAAACCTATGGAGATAATCTTTTGTTCAGACTGTTAAGTCCTTTTTAAACAATCTCCCTCTGATACCACTTAAAAAATTTTATTCAAGAGTAGTTAAACATCTAGAGGGGGTGAATAGGTTTATTTTAAATCTTTTTGAATCTTTTAAGCTTTGGCCAAGATGTGTGTTAGAATTAGTTGTTAGCTTTCAAGAGTCACAATAACACATAAGAATTTATAGTAGTTACCCTATTTACGGTGCATCCACTTTCTCCCCTTCACCTATCTAGCAGTGTGCTAGATTCGGCTAACTTCTTTCCCTCGGCTCTTTGAACTTACACCTCAGATCCCTCAGGATCTTACTCCTCAGAGTGATTCTCACTCCTATAACTCAAAGTTAAGCAACTCCTACCTCATGCGCAGCAACCCTATACTCAGAGATACACCAGATCTCCTACCTCAGATCTATACAGAGACCCTACCTCAGGCACAAGCCTTACCTCAGATCCTAAATAGGATTCTACAACTCAAAGACTCGGCTCCTACACTAAGCCTTTATTATACAGGCTTACAACTCCGATCAAATAATGATCTTATAGATTGAATAATGATTTTTTAAAGATTGAATCCAGAGAAGTAGTCCTCTGAGTCACCTTCCTGGACTATGTAAACACAGTCCTAACTCTTCATAGGAGCAAGACTATAGATCTTTAGAGTAATTCTGCTTGTGCTGAGAAGAACTGAAGCAGAGCTCTGTTTCTTCAAGCTTTAATATATCTGAGTTGAATGTAGTATCCTTGAAGAAGAACAACACCTTTCTTGAGTGCTCTGCTACTCTATCTTTTACAAAAAATAGGTTTTTTGTTCTTGTTGAAGACTCCTTAGAGTTTTCTGATTTTTATCACTTTAATCAGCAAGCAACTTTATATATTCTGGAAGTCTTTTGTAAATCCCCGAGGTTTTTTCCTTTCTTTTTCTTGGGGTTCTCTCTTTTTTTAATTTCTCTGCAAAGACTATTTATATCTTGTCGTTCAACAGCTCTTTAATTTGTATGGGCAAGCCGAAATAGACAGCTATAAAGTTACATTAGCTTTAACTGTCATTCAGAAAGCATTCAGCGCCTTTTGGCTTCTAGTGCGCAAATCATGCTTAATTTGAATTTGGATGATGTCAATATGACTTAACGCATGTGGAATTAGCAGTTTTCACAATCAATCTGCACAGGTATTGAGTGAAGCTTTGTGACTCAACGTAAAAATACTTAGTTGAAAATCTATTTCTTGAGGCGTTGAGTGAGCCTTCATCTCACAACGCTTTTGTCTTAGACAGTTAAACTGATAAGGCGTTGAGTGAACCTTCATCACTCAATGCATTTGTACTTGGCAGAATTCTTCTGGTTCAAGGCGTTGTGTAAAGCTAATTTACTCGATACTTGTAGACTTTGTTGAATTATATATAAGGCATTGAGTGAACCGTCTTCACTCAATGCTTTTGGACTTAGCCAAATTTGAGTCAAGCACCACTGAGGCTTTGAATGCCTGATTTTTTATCAACGTTTTTAGCCTTCTGGCATTGAGTGAAGTGTACTCACTCAATGCTTCTTGACTTAAGCAGATTTTTGTCCAGCACTACTGAGGCTTCAAATCATTGTCTTGAGTCCAACTAGCATTCTAACCCTGACAACTTGTCTAATCATGGAACAGTACACAACTTGCATACTTTGAACTTGAACATATATCAAATACAAACATGTGTATAATATTGACTTGCGTGCCTTCTTCAAATCTGGGACATTGTGATCAATGGACCCAACAGCAGATTTATACATGTGTTGAGTATAAATTGATGCACCTGCAAAATTATGTTGCGATGAAGTCGACATATGATCCCAGTTTTCAGAATATTTGACTTTTGAACCCTTATTTTATATGGGCTTCTTTGCTAATATACCATGAATATTCGATGATCTGGCCCTATTAAACACTAAGATTTTCTTCAGGTCTTTATCTATTATTATTGTTGGGTCCATTTCCCACAATGTCCCAGATTTGAAGAAGTCAATCATACCAATGATATATATAAAGGTGTATTTGATGTATTCTTAAGTTCATGCACGTAGATGAGTCCTTAAAACATTAATATGATAGGTATTCCAAGTGATGTGACAGATGGTCACAAAGTAAAGATGTGGAGGGACAAAAATCTGTCTAAGTCCACGGGCATTGAGTGAAGTCTACTCACTCAACGCCAAGTAAGTAAAAGCATTGAGTAAAGCTTGGTTAGTGTAAGCCTAACTATTGGCTAGACAGAAAAGCTGCTAAGTCCACAGGCGTTGAGTGTAGTCTACTCACTCAACGCCATACAACAAAAAGCTGTGAGACAGGTTAAGGATGTCAAAGCCTAAGGAGTAACATGCAGAAATGTTGCTAAGTTCACATGAGTTGAGTGAAGTCTACTCACTCAATGTCATACAACATAAATCATTGAGTATAGCTCTATCAGTCAAATCCATAGAAAATCTACATAGGTATCTAACTAAGTCCACATGCATTGAGTGAAGCTTACTCATTGAACGCCATGTGATAAAAAGCGTTGGCTGAACCTTAGTCAGTCAGAGACTGTGATTTCACAGAACTTTGGCTAAGTCCAAATGCATTGAGTGAAGCTTACTCACTCAATGCTAAGTGACTAAAATAAAATCTAAGTGTTATGGCGTTCAGTGAAACTTACTCACTCAACGTCAAGTGACAGAACTCCAGTTAAGCAATTTGGCGTTGAGTGAAGCTCAATCACTTAACGCCTAGAGACAGAGAAATTTTTCTAAGTGTTTTGACATTGAGTGAAGGTTGCTCACTCAACGCCTAGTGACAGAAAATCTGTCTAAGTGTTTTGGCGTTGAGTGAAGCTTGCTCACTCAACGCCTATATTAAAGATGTTTGATTTTGGCTAAGTCCATAGATGGTGACATCAGCAAAGTCAATAAGTCAACTGAGTTCAAATTAAGTGCGGGAAAGCTACAGAACACGACAAACACTGTCGGAGGTCTATTGTCCGTCTTCTACTGTTAAAGAAAGATATAGTTGTCTGTTGCAGGTGGTCCCCATAGCTTCCTGGAGTCGTTAATTGGTGGAAGATAAAAGGGACAGCTTCTGGATGATGAAAGTAACTTTTAGGGTTTTACTCAAAAAGAAAAATAGCGGCTGAACTTCATCTTCTTCACCATTGCTGCCGAGAAAAAGCTTGAAGTCTTCCAGCAGAACAAAAAGTTCAGTTAGCTGTAGCATTCTCTTTTGCTACAACAAGATCAGAAATACTTCTGATAAAGAAAGCAAGGAGAGCCTTCAGTCTTCTATAGGTTCAGTTAGCTGTTTGAAGAACTCAAGACCTGCGGATCTTCAGTCTTTTACAGCAAGTTCAGAAATAACATTCTGAGTTACTTCTAGTAGAAGCAGTCTTTTATTGAAGAACATCTTCCTACTGCTGTGAATAAAGTTAGAGTAGAGATAACTCAGCTCTAGTTGTTGACATAGAGAAATTTCTTTGTGTCAAATTAATTAAAACAACTGTTTTTTTATAGGATCCTTTTGGATCTGAGCTGTAGGGCTCTTGAGCCTGAGGTAGGGCAAATTTGCCTGAGCTGTAGGAGAGTTATACTCTCTAAGTACAAGATCCTTTGGATCTGAGGTAGGTGATCTTTTGATCACTAAGTTGTAGGGCTTTTGAGCCTGAGGTAGGAGAGTCATTCTCTCTGAGTTGTAGGGCACTTGTACCTGAGCTGTAGGATCCTTTGGATCTGAGGTAGGGCCTTTAGGCCTGAGCTATAGGATAGTCATTCTCTGTGAGGTAGGAACAAGTTTTCTCTGAGGTAGGGTTGTCCTCCCAACCAGAGTGGTAGGGCATTTGCCCTGAGGTAGGTGATCAGTTGATCACTGAGTTATAGGGCTTAGTGTCTGAGCTGTAAGTCTTGGAGGAGACTGAGAGATCCTGAGGGATCTGTGGTGTAAGCTCTTTGAGCTGAGTTTTGGAGAAGTGTCTTGTCTAACTGAAAGTTAGAAAGGTGGGAGGAGAGTGGATGTACCCATAATCTGGGAAACCACTATATATTTTGTGTGTGTTTTTCTGTGTTGCTTCTTTATTGTAGGTTCTTGAAAGCTAATAACTGCCAACACACTAAGTACTTAAAGAAGGAACTTAAAGAAAGTCATAAGATACCAACAAACCTATTCACCCCCCCCCCCTCTAGGTTGCAAGCTACCTTGAAAACAAAGACTTTCAAGTTGTATCAGAGGGTGGTTGCTCAAAAAGGATTTAACAATCTGAGTGATCTCTAAGGGTAGATACAACTCTGTACTTATGTGATGTAGGGTTATCCGGAAACGGAGATCTCCGCGAAGCTAACGCTCTCCCTACGCACAACACGTCGTAGATCTACCGCACCTACATAGCACCTATCGCCCACAATATTTCCTCGTCACAAAACGCAGCACAAACAACAAAGGAGGAATGGTCGACTCGAAAACAACGATCTGAAATTTGAGTCGGATTATTCCCCAAGAAAACACAAAGGTTGCCACTCCTTTTTGAGAGCAAGACCAAGGCTATAGGCCAAGATCCGCTCAAGCAAATAGGATCCACCCGATCCGGAAATAAAAGCCTTGCAACGGCGATTTCGATTCAAAACTTGCAGCGATTAAATTAAAGATCCGGAGAAAACGATGAGCGAAATCCACCACAACTAAAGAGAAGAAATCACACAAGGGAGGGGAAAGAGATTACCCAATCGGAAAATGTTCACACGAGATAACTGTGGGAGAATCACTCTCTCCACGGATCCACCGGCGTCGCACCGAATGGTTTGCAACCTTCTTCTAAGGAGTCGCACCGAAGGAAGCCACGCCGGAGTTGCACCGAACGGGGATGGAGGAGGCAAGGCTTGGCTTCACACCAAAGGGGAGGGGGCGGCTATGGACTTCTCCATGGTGGCCGAAATTTCCACAAGGGGGTTTTTTTAGGTTTCTTTTCCAATTGCTTTAACTCTTTATGATAGCCTCCTTTAAATAGGAGTTACAAATAAGCCTTAGCCCTTCATGATGGAGATTTAATCTCATCCATCTGAATGGCTAATAGGAGTTACAAATAAGCCTTAGCCCTTCATGATGGAGATTTAATCTCATCCATCTGAATGACTAATTGCACACCAAAACTAAAATAGTTCAAATTGAAAATACAACAACACATGCAATGAATATAAAATTATCACATAAGCATAGGATAATTTTATATTCCAAATATAAAATAAAGTGCACTAAAAGGAAATAAATAAAACTAAGGCGTTGTCGTGGCGGTAGCACGGCGCGGGCGGAGGTTGTAGCGTAGCCGTCCGTTAGCGTCATCGTGCCGCCTTACGTCCTTGAGTCGTATGGCCTTAGCAACCGAATCATCAACAGCATCATCAGCATCGTCTTCAACCGGTGGAGGAGGGGCCGCGCCATCAATCCTCCCCCGCTCAAATGCACGCATCTCCGTTGCGTGGTCCAAGCGATAACGGTGAAGGAGAGCGGCATACAAACTCTGCAGCTCCGTCTCGAGTACCTAAGAGTCATCTGAAGGGGGCCGATCACGCCAACGGATGAGAAAGCGGTGGGTGTCGCCATCAGCAGTGGTAATAGGCTCAGCATCAAGTATCATCTCTGGAGTGGAGAACGTCCGTGGAAACCTGGGGAACATATTAGCAGTAGGCAGGAAAGAAGGCAACTTACCATCCGATGATATACCTGTGGGGACCGAAAGAGAGAGATCATCCGTACTACCACTCCCCAACCCATGAGAATTTTTAGTGGGAGAAGAAGACGACAAAGAAATCAACTCTTGTGGTGGTGACACAAGCATCGTTAAATCCGAAACATTAAAAATGGGGGAGATACCCCAATCAGCAGGCAAGTCCAAAACGAAAGCGTTGTCACCTAGCTTTTTAATAATCCGAAAAGGGCCGGCGTGCTTTGGTGCTAACTTTTTAACGGTGCCAGTTGGCAAGCGTTCGGGAACCAAACGGACTAAAACTAGATCGCCATTTTTGAAGTCTGATACTCTCCTATGTAAATTAGCGTGCGCTTGATAAGAGTCGTATTGCGTAGTCAAGGTGGCCCGTATACGTGCGTGTAAATCATGGATGTGCTGGGCGAAGGATTGTGCAAACTGACTTGCCTTGTACGTTGTGGGCAACGGCACCAAGTCAAGCGGCACAGGAGCCTTATACCCGTGGACAATCTCATTTGGAGACAGACCCGTAGACCGATTCTTGGAATTATTGTAGGCTAATTGGGCATGTGGAAGGAGAAGATCCCAAGTGCTCTTGTTATCACTCACGAGGCATCGTAACAAATTTCCTAAGCTCCGATTAACCACTTCCGTCTGCCATCAGTTTGGGGATGATAGGCAGAGGAAAACAATAATTTCGTTCCCATTAATATCCAAAGAGTCTTCCAAAAATAACTAGTGAATTTTACGACCCTATCCGATACTATGGTCTTTGGCACTCCACGGTGACTAACGACTTCTTTAAAATAAAGTTTAGCGACGTGAGATGCATCATTCGTCCTACTGCATGGGATGAAATAAGCCATCTTTGAAAACCTATCCACAACTACAAAAATTGAGTCGTGACGGCGTAGGGTAACGGGAAGGCCTAATACAAAATCCATACTAACGTCGACCCAAGGCATGGAAGGAATAGGCAAGGGTGTATATAATCCTACGTTGGTTTTACTACCCTTAGACACCTGGCACGTGCGGCAGCTACTCACTACCTGTCCCACCATAACCTTAAGTTTTGGCCAATAGAATTTGTCCTCTACTAACGTAATGGTCTTATCTCTACCGAAGTGGCCACTCAACCCTCCGCTATGCAACTCCCATATGATATGTAGTCGTAACGATGACTGCGGAATACATAGCTTCCCGTTCCTAAACAGGTAACCATCCTTCGACTTAAATGTCGTCTTCCACTCATCGCCCTCTCGTATCCTAATCTGGTGATAGCCACTCCGAAGATCTAATTTGGAGAATACGGTGGCTCCAGACAAGACATCCAACAAATCATCTAGGCGGGGAATGGGGAACCTATACTTGATGGTGATTTTGTTGATAGCCCGGCTATCAACGCACATCCTCCATGTACCATCCTTCTTGGGGGCAAGTAGGGCTGGTATAGCACATGGACTCATACTAGTCCGAATAAAACCCTTCGCTAGCAAGCCCTCGATCTGAGACTGCAACTCTAGGTGAGCCGCGGGGTGGAGTCGATAATGGGGCTGGTTTGGCAAGGAAGACCCCAGGATGAGATCTATCGCATGCTGGATATTCCTAAGCGGGGGTAACATGGACGGCAACTCATCCGGGTACACGTCCCTATACTCCTCCAACAGTACTCGTAACTCACTAGGTAGCTCATCCAAAATGCTAGAATCGGGCTTCGCACTCAAGAGGACTAGCGCATACATAATTCCATCAAAGAACGGGTCTCTCTCAAACTCTTTCCTACCAACGAGATTCAACGTTTTCCGTTCTACCGGGATAGTGGTGTCCTTAGCCAAGACTACGGGCTCCTTTGGGATGGTCGGTTTCAAAGTGATGGTTTTGCCATTGAATTTAAACTCATAAGTGTTGGCTCTACCAAAATGTGTAACATCACGGTCGTATAGCCAAGGGCGGCCTAACAACACATGGCAAGCGTCCATCGGAAGGACATCACACCACACCTCATCAATGTAGGATTTGAATGAGAGTGGGACCAGGCATCGCTTGGTAACGGGTACAGAGAGCTTGTTGATCCAAGCGACCTGGTATGGGGTCGGGTGTGGTTCCGTGACCAAGGACATACGTGCTACGGCGTTCTCAGATATGACGTTCACGCAGCTACCACTATCAATAATCAGCTTGCAAAGCTTCTCGCCACTCTTAAAAATCAGAGAAAATATGCTCGTCCTCTTCCAATCATCTAATGGACGAGGAGTGGTCAAAATACAACGCATCACCATAAGGGGGTGATCGTCCTCTAAGTCACTAGGGACTCCTTCAGGGTCACTCTCTTCTGCGGCCTCGTATACATAATCGTTAGGGTCGGTAGTTGGCTCTAATAAGGCTAGTGTTTTTGTCTTTGTTGGGCATTCGTAGGCATAGTGGCCTTGAATGTCGCAAGAGTAACAAGTGGTGTTAGCCTTGCTAACCTTCCCGATAGGGACACGCTCACTCACAGGGTTCTTGGAGTTCCTAGCGGTGATCACGATTGACTTCGACTCGGTAGATTTAAACTTTCCCTTATCAGATATGTGGAAGAAGATGCCCCAGTGGTGGACTTGTTCTTCGCATGAGCGTAACGGGAGTGAGCCTTAGAGGCTAGGTGTTTTTCAATGTCCAAGGCGGCATTGAAAGTCGTGTTCAAGTCTGTATGCCCATATCGCAAGAGCTTCCTTTGGATATCGGGGTTAAGGCCATTTCGAAATCTAGATAAAGTGACTTCGGGAATCTCCCTAAGGTCACATCGCACCATTCGGTCCTTAAGTTCACCCATATATTCAGCTACCGAGCTTGAGCCCTGCCGCAGAGTGGCAAGCTCATCGAACATCTGTGTCCGATGGTACGCGGGAACGTACTGATCGGTCAACAGGTTCTTCATTACTGGCCAACCTATAAGGGGGGCTCCGTGTCCGGTTCATAATCTTCGCTCCTCATTCAGCCAGAACGTCTTTGCACGACCTGTTAACTTCATCCGGGCAACTTGGACCTTTTGGGGATCCGTCAGGTTGTGTCACTCGAAGTAACACTCCATATCCACAGTCCAGTTAAGGAAGATTTGGGGGTCTCCCATGCCATCATACGTGGGGGCATTTATGTTAATGGCCCTAGTAATGTCAAAGTCTCGCTCGGGGCGGTGTCCTCTAGGGGGCACCCGCGGAGAGTCCCCATCAGAATCCGAATCAGAGTTATGTTGGTGCCGGTTGGGCCGGTCAACATTAATGGGTGGCGGGGGTGGCCTAGCTTGGTTTTGTAGGATCTGGGCTAAGACGTTCCTAAGCTCAGTCATTTCGGCACGAAGACCCGCTATAGCCGCGGTGTTGGGATCACCATGCTCGTTCGCAGCCATACTAGACGTAGACGGGGTGGCGTACTCTGTTCCTAGCCTTGTGCGCATTCAGGTTTGGGAGGCCCCGGGCAAGATGAATTTTCCTAGGGCTGTAGCTATATTGAAAATAAGATATTTTTATATATTCCCAATGTGAATAACACGTAGATCGTTAAAAAAAAAATTTTGAAATTTTGCTGAAAAATAAAGATTTCAGCCCGCTATTGGCAGACCACAGAAAATAATTTTTTAGATTTTCTAACGATCCGATCTCCAACAAGGAACGCAGAGAGGATGTTTGCAATGTGAAAGTTGAAACGACCGCCTCTGATATCAAATTGATGTAGGGTTATCCGGAAACGGAGATCTCCGCGAAGCTAACGCTCTCCCTACGCAGAACACGTCGTAGATCTACCGCACCTACACAGCACCTATCGCCCACAATATTTCCTCGTCACAAAACGCAGCACAAACAACAAAGGAGGAATGGTCGACTCGAAAACAACGATCTGAAATTTGAGTCGGATTGTTCCCCAAGAAAACACAAAGGTTGCCACTCCTTTTTGAGAACAAGACCAAGGCTATAGGCCAAGATCCGCTCAAGCAAATAGGATCCACCCGATCCGGAAATAAAAGCCTTGCAACGGCGATTTCGATTCAAAACTTGCAGCGATTAAATTAAAGATCCGGAGAAAACGATGAGCGAAATCCACCACAACTAAAGAGAAGAAATCACACAAGGGAGGGGAAAGAGATTACCCAACCGGAAAACATTCACACGAGATAACTGTGGGAGAATCACTCTCTCCACGGATCCACCCGCGTCGCACCAAATGGTTTGCAACCATATTCCAAGGAGTCGCACCGAAGGAAGCCACGTCGGAGTCGCACCGAACGGGGATGGAGGAGGCAAGGCTTGGCTTCACACCAAAGGGGAGGGGCGGCTATGGACTTCTCCATGGTGGCCGAAATTTTCACAAGGGGGTTTTTTTAGGTTTCTTTTCCAATTGCTTTAACTCTTCATGATAGCATCCTTTAAATAGGAGTTACAAATAAGCCTTAGCCCTTCATGATGGAGATTTAATCTCATCCATCCGAATGGCTAATAGGAGTTACAAATAAGCCTTAGCCCTTCATTATGGAGATTTAATTTCATCCATCCGAATGGCTAATTGCACACCAAAACTAAAATAGTTCAAATTGAAAATACAACAACACATGCAATGAATATAAAATTATCACATAAGCATAGGATAATTTTATATTCCAATTATAAAATAAAGTGCACGAAAAGGAAATAAATAAAACTAAGGCGTTGCCGTGGCGGTAGCACGGCGCGGGCGGAGGTTGTAGCGTAGCCGTCTGTTAGCATCATCGTGCCGCCTCACGTCCTTGAGTCGTATGGCCTTAGCAACCGGATCATCAACAGCATCATCAGCATCGTCTTCAACCGGTGGAGGAGGGGCCGCGCCATCATTATGGGTGCTGGAGAGAGCCATAAGGAGCTAGGTTCCATGAAACTCCTCTTCTATAGAAAGGAGAATTTTGGAATCTAGAAGGAGAGGGTAGGCTATTTATGGAAGCCTATGTCCCTAGGATCTTTATGATAGTAATGGAGGGACCCTTCATCCCTATGAAGATCTTTATTTTGGATGCAAATGTCCAAATACCCAAGACTTATTAAGAAATGACCAAGGATGAAGTCATGTTAACTACCTTGGACAAGTGAGCCCAGAACATCATAGTCAATGTTATTGATGATTCTACCTTTCAGAACTTAGTCCACTTCCAGACCTCCAAAGAGATGTGGGACACCCTTGTGGTCTACATGGAGGGTACTGAAGAGGTAAGAGATGATAGAAAGTTCATGTTCAACCATGAGTATGAGGCTTTCAGGCAATCCCTGAAAGAGAACATAGCTACTTGCTATGAAAGATTTTTAAGGATCATTAATAAACTGAGAACCTATGGAATGATCTTCAATCTTTATGAAATAAATGACAAGTTCCTAAGATCTCTCACTAGAGACTGAGATACTAAGATTTGTTTCATAAGAGAGGTGGCCAAGCTTGTTGAGAATCCTCCCCAAACATTATTTGGAAAGCTACTCTCCTATGAGATGTAGCTAGCTGCCAGAAAAGAGGAGGAGGCCACCAGCAGATCCCAAGCCAAGGAGAAGTCCTTGGCATTCAAGGCAACCAACATCAGGAAGAGTAAGGAGAGGATTCCCTCTCCTCCAAGAATACCAGCTGATTCAGATAGCTCAGAGTCAGATGCATCAGAATGAAACATACCTCTATATGATACTTGGACAGTGGTTGTTCTAGGTACATGACTGGGATAAGGAGTAACTTAAAGGAGTACACTCCAGTGAAAGATGGACCCATGGTTATCTTTGGTGGTTCAGATAGAGGGGTGACTAGAGGCTATGGTAAGATAACCAATGACATAGTCACCATCACAAAAGTGGCTTATATTGAAGGTTTGCAACACTACCTCATAAGCATAAGCTAACTCTCTAATCTTGGCTATGTTATCGTCTTCCACAAGGATAAGTTCCAAATTAAGAGGTCAAGTGACCAAGAGTTCATCTTGACAGGCACTGGGAGTGGAAATGTTTATTGTTTAAACTTTCTTTGTTTAGATACAGACTCTCCTATTTGTCTAGTGGCAAATAAGAAAGTCTCATATTATGTCTAATGGCACAATAGGCTAGCTCATTTGAATTACAAGACTATTGGCAAGCTCTTTAGTCAAGAGCTAGTTAGTAATGGTCCTAATGTGAAGTGTACCAAGGAGGACATTTGCTCAACATGCCAAAAGGGCAAGCAGACCAAAGCCTCCTTCAAGGGCATTAATACCAAAGACTCTGTGAGGTGTTTATACCTCTTGAATATGGACTTGTTTGGTCCTATTCCAGTTCACAGTCTTGGTAGGAAAGTCTACACCCTTATGGTGGTTAATGACTATTCCAGGTTTGCTTGGGTATTTTTTCTCAAGAAAAGAATG
This sequence comes from Platanthera guangdongensis, assembly GCA_039583875.1. Classification (NCBI taxonomy): domain Eukaryota; kingdom Viridiplantae; phylum Streptophyta; class Magnoliopsida; order Asparagales; family Orchidaceae; genus Platanthera; species Platanthera guangdongensis. The sequence continues at coordinate 5,445,022 of CM077165.1, forward strand.
AAACCCTTGTCATCTTCATCAAGTTTGTCAAGCAAATTCAGAATGAGTTTAACAGTTCAATGGTCAAAATCAGAAGTGATCATGGAACTGAATTCCAGTCTGAAAGCATGATAATGTTCTGTGAAGAGCAAGGGATTCATCAAGAATTATCTTCACCAAGAACTCCCCATCAAAATGGGATTATTGAGAGGGAAAAAAGGACTCATAGAGGCTAGAATAACTTTGTTGAGTGACACATCTCTCCCAGAATATTTCTGGGCCGAGGCAGTCAATACTGCATGTCATGTCTTCAACAGGGCCTCTATCACCAAGATCCACAAGAAGACTCCCTATGAGATCTTGAAGGGCAGAAAACCAAACCTGGGCTATCTCAGAATTTTTGGTAGTAAGTGCAATGTGCTTCACAATGGGAAATCCTACGTGACTAAGTTTGCTGCCAAGTCCTTTGATGGGATTTTTGTTGGGTATAACAATCATAGTAAAGCCTACATGATCTACAACTTGAAGAGCCAATTTGTAGAAGAATCTGTACATGTAGTCTTTGATGAGTCTACTATGATTAACAGTGAGCTGTCAAGCTCCTCTTCTAGTACTGTAAGTATAGACCAGATGATGGACCAGCTAACCATCAAGGAAGCAGCTCCAGTTATCCAAGATAAAGTGGACATTCCAGTAGAGGGACTACAAAACACAAATGAGGTGGATGAAGATCAGCAAGAAGCTACCATAGTAGCTGAAGCTGAAGCTAGATTGCCTCCAGCAATCAGGCATCTGAGGGATCATACAAAAGACCAAATCATTGGTGATGTCAGCCAAGGAGTAGTGACCAGGTGCAGAAGTATCAACACAGCACTTTACTCAAGCTTCCTGTCACAAGTTGAGCCAAAGAAATTTGAAGAGGCCAACATAGATCAGTTCTGGATTATTGCTATGCAAGAAGAACTGAATCAGTTTAAGAGATGTAAGGTCTGAAAGCTAGTTCCCAGACCACAAGGACATAATGTCATTGGATTCAAGTGGATTTACAGGAATAAACTTGATGAAAATGGCAAGACTAGTAGCTAAGGGGTACAAGCAAAAGGAAGATATTGATTTTGATCAAACCTTTTCCCCTATAGCAAGATTGGAGGTCATCAGATTGTTCCTTGCATATGCTACACACAAGGGATTCAAGGTCTACCAGATGGATGTGAAGTTAGCCTTCTTAAATGGTGACTTAAAGGAAGAAGTCTATGTTGAGCAGCCTCCAGGTTTTGTTATTTCTAACTCACCTGATTATGTTTATAGACTTAGGAATGCTCTATATATGCTAAAGCAAGCCCCTAGAGCATGGTATGAGATCTTGTCCAGCTTCCTCACTGAGAACAAATTCTCAAGGAGGAAGATAGACAAGACCCTATTCCTAAGGGAATCTAAGGATAAGATCATCCTAGTCCACATATATGTAGATAACATTATCTTTGGATCTACTGATGATAACCTTTGCAGAAAATTTGTCAAACTTATGCAAGAGAAGTTTAAGATGAGCAGTATGGGTGAACTCAAGTTCTTCTTAGATCTCTAAGTTAGACAGAATAATGATGGTTTGTCTATATCCCAGTCTAAGTTCACTAGGAAGTTAATCAAGAAGTTTGGTATGAAGAATTCTTCCACCATGAAAACTCTCATGGGGTCAAGTATGCATATATGCAAAGATGAGGCAGGAAAACTTGTTGATGAAACTTTTTATAGAGGGATAATTGAATACCTTCTATATCTAACTGTAATTAGGCCAGACATCATATATGTTACATGTGTTTGTGCTAGATATCAGACCTGCCCTAAAGAATCTCACTACTCTGCTGCAAAGAGAATTTTGAGGTATCTTAAGCGCACACCAGATCTTGGCCTATGGTATCCTAGGAATGGGGGGTTTGAACTAACAGGTTACTCAGATGCATATTTTGCAGGCTGCAAAGAGGACAGGAAGAGAACTTCTGGCACCTGTCAGTTCTTGGGAGGAAGACTAGTATCTTGGAGCAACAAGAAACAAACCAGTGTTGCAATCTCAACTGTAGAGTTAGAGTACATCGCAGTAAGCGGCTGTTGTGCTCAATTATTGTGGATCCAGCATCAACTCCAGGATTATAACCTCCAGATAACTAGAAGTCCCTTCTACTAGTGCAATCTCAATTGCTAGGAATCTTGTCTCTCATAGCAGGACTAAGCACATTGAGATTAGATATCATTTCATTAGGGAGCATGTGGAATATGAAGATATCAACCTTGAGTTTGTCCCTACTGATAAGCAAGTGGTTGACACCTTCACTAAGCCACTAGATGAAGCAAAGTTCAACACCTTCATGTTTGAATTGGGTATGTTGAACCTAGTATAGCTCTAGTTTCTCCTCATATTGTTACAGGTTGTATTCCTTCTTGCAGGTGGACAAGTACTTCAGTATTTTGAAGATTTTTTAAGTTGTATATCTTGAATGGAATCATGCTGGTGGAAGTACTATCCAGATGGTGTAGACTAAAATGTCTATCAGGAAGCATGACATATGATGCTTCAGTTGAGGGGGAGCAAGTCCAGCACTACAACAGCACTCTCAAGTGGTTCAACTGATGCTTATCTGTACTCAAAAAAAGGGGGAGCAGATACTCAGTGCCTCCCTGACTATTTACAGAAGTCAAAAAGGGGGAGGAGAAGGATATGATCTGGTATTAGATTATATCAGGAGGAGAAGGATACAAGTGGGTTTTAGAACTATGAGAAAGAGATGATCAAATTGATCAAGACCAGGTTACAGCAATTCAGGGGGAGCAGGTGTGATGATGATCACACTACAGGCAAGGATGTGTGATAACTAAAACTTCTTTTCTTATTTTAAGTTAGTATTCTACTGATGCATATGTTAATGTATGTCATTGACTCAATTGATTAAGGGTTTTGACTTCTTCAAATAGGGGGAGATTGTTGGGTCCATTGCCCACAATGTCCTAGATTTGAAGAAGTCAATCATGTCAATGATATACATAAAGTTGTATTTGATGTATGCTTAAGTTCATACATGCAGGTGAGTCCTTGAAACATTGATAGGACAGGTTTTCTAAGTGAGGTGACAGGTGGTCATAAAGTAAAGATGTGGAGGGATAGAAATCTGTCTATGCCCACAGGCATTGAGTGAAGTCTACTCACTCAACGCCAGATGCAAGGGAAGATGATGGATATGCTGGAAATCGCCTAAGTCCATAGGCGTTGAGTGAAGTCTATTCACTCAACACCAGGTAAGTAAAAGCATTGAGTATAGCTTGGTTAGTCTAAGCCTAACTATTGGCTAAATAGAAAAGTGGCTAAGTCCACAGGCATTGAGTGTAGTCTACTCACTCAACGCCATACAATAAAAAGCTATGAGACATGCTAAGGTTGTCAAAGCCTAATAAGAAATAGTCAGAAATGTGGCTAAGTCCACAGGCGTTGAGTGAAGTCTACTAACTCAACGCCATACAACGTAAATTGTTGATTATATTATAGATCTGTCAGTCAAAGCCACAAAAAATATGTGTACGTATTTGACTAAGTCCACATGCATTGAGTGAAGCTTACTCATACAACACCATGTGATAAAAAGCGTTGACTAAACCTTAGTTAGTCAGAGACTGTGATTTCACAGAAATTTGGCTAAGTCCAAATATGTTGAGTGAATCTTACTCACTCAACGCCAAGTGACTAAAATAAAATCTAAGTGTTATGGTGTTGAGTGAAGCTTACTCACTCAACGGCAAGTGACAGAACTCCAGTTAAGTAGTTTGGCATTGAGTGAAGCTCAATCACTCAACGCCTAGATACAGAGAAATTTTTCTAAGTCTTTTGGCATTGAGTGAAGGTTGCTCACTCAACGCCTACTGATAAAAACTTTGTCTAAGTGTTTTGGCATTGAGTGAATCTTACTCACTCAACGCCTGTACTAAAGATATTTGATTTTGGCTAAGTCCACAGATGGTGACATCAGTAAAGCCAAAAAGTCAACTGAGTTCGAATTAAGTGCGGGAAAGTTGCAGAACATGACAAACACTGCTGGCGGTCTACTATACTTATTCTACCGTTAAAGCAAGATGCAACTATCTACTGCAGGTGGTCCCCACAGCTTCCTAGAGCCATTAATCAGCGGAAGATAAAAGGGACAGCTTTTGGATGATGAAAGTAACTTTTAGGATTTTACAAAAAAAGAAAAATAGCGGTTAGACTTCATCTTCCTCACCATTGCTGCCAAGAAAAAGCTTGAAGTCTTCCTGCAGAACAAAAAAGTTCAGTTAGTTGTAGCATTCTATTTTACTACAGCAAGATCAGAAATACTTCTGATAAAGAAAGCAAGGAGAGACTTCGGTCTTTTGTAGGTTCAGTTAGCTGTTTGAAGAACTCAAGACCTACAGATCTTCAGTCTTCTACAGTAAGTTCAGAAACAACATTCTGAGTTACTTCCAGCATAAGCAGCCTTTTATATAAGAACATCTACCTGCTACTGTGAAGAAAGTTAGAGCTGAGATAACTCAGCTCTAGGTATTGACACAGAGAAATTTCTCTATGTCAAATTAATTAAAACAACTATTTTTCTATAGGATCCTTTTGGATATAAGTTGTAGGGCTCTTGAGCCTGAGGTAGGGCAAATTTGTCTGAGTTGTAGGAGAGTTATACTCTCTGAGTGTAGGATCCTTTGGATCTAAGGTAGGTGATCTTGTGATCACTGAGCTGTAGGGATTTTGAGCCTGACGTAGGAGAGTCATTCTCTTTGAGTTGTAAGGCACTTGTGCCTGAGCTGAAGGATCCTTTGGATCCGAGGTAGGTTCTTTAGGCCTGAGCTGTAGGAGAGTCATTCTCTCTGAGGTAAGAGCAAGTTTGATCTGAGGTAGGGATGTCCTCCCAGCCTGAGTGGTAGTACCTTTGGCCTAAGGTAGGTGATCAGTTGATCGCTGAGTTGTAGGGCTTAGTGCTTGAGCTGTAAGTCTTGGAGGAGACTGAGAGATCCTGAGAGATCTGAGGTGTAAGCTCTTTAAGCTGAATTTTGAAGAAGTGCCTTGTCTAACTGAAAGTTAGAAAGGTGGGAGGAGAGTGTATGTACCCATAATCTAAGGAACCACTATATATTTTGTGTGTTTTTTTTTTGTTGCTTCTTTATTGCAGGTTCTTGAAAGCTAATAGCGGTCAACACACTAAGTACTTAAAGAAGAAACTTAAAGAAAGTCACATGATACCGACAAACCTATTCACCCCCCTATTAAGTGCAAGCTACCTTGAAAACAAAGACTTTCAATTATCATAAGTTGTTTTCCTTTAACTTTCACAAAAGCCACAGGGTTCTTCCAAGAAGTTTTGTTGTAAGACTCACCTAAATTTACTGGCTTAGCTCCTAACCCTAGGTTTTTGAATCGACTTTCAGTCATCATTGCATCGACTTCTAGTCGACTCATAATTGCTTTGGATGATTTCCTTCTTGATTTCAGCTAGCCTTTCTCATGACTTTGACTCAACTGACTTCCTAGGACTTCTGCGACCCAATTATCCTCATTATACATCATACGTAATTCACCTAGGGTGTAAAAGTCACTTAAGAATAATTTTTTAAGTTAAATCAATAGAGTTTTTCCCAACATTCCTCCTTGAAGTTGATCTCCAAAATTATAGATTACAAATTTAATTACCAAAAGATTCATAATGCTCCCAAGTCTCCTCCTTGTATAGAGGGGGGAGACTTCACTTGTAATTTATCATAATATCCCTATGAAATAAAACTACATAATAACAAAAAGAAAAGAAAGTGTTTTGCGTCATTAATGTTGTGTGTGCATAACAATATATCTCGTCAAAAAATAGAGATTGATCATGAGGTAGAGGCACGGTTCCTTGGCTAGTAGTGGTATGTCTATAGAGCTGTCATTGTTGAGGTGTTTTGGCTGTATCAGATGGCACATCAATGATCTTGAGGGCCTCAAAGTTAGTGATGTCGATCTTGTCCAAATCAACATTGCAAATGGCGCAAAACTCTTTAATAGGATATTCATGAGTGTGAGAATATAGTTTCTTGCCATAGAAGCACACTCCCTTAGTCCGCAAGTCATGATACTCTTGGTTGAAAAGATGATAAGTGGGGATAAAATGGTTGTTGTGTGGAGGCACAGGGGGTGGGATAGTTAGAGGTGGTGGTGGTATTAGAGGTTTTGGATTATTGGTAAGGTATGGTTGGTAGGGGGCTCGGAGGGTGTAGAGGTGGAATGAGCATTTGTGGAGGTAGCAACGATTTTGTCCTCTATGAGTAGAGAGGAGTCCAAGATATGGTTTATGGTAGATGAATGGAGAGTGCATAGGTGATCTCAGATATGAAGTTGTAATCCATGCATAAAATCAACCAAGTAGTGATTTGGTGGAAGACCCGGAACGTGAGTGAACAACTTGATAAATTCATCCATGTAAGAGTTAAATAGAGCTTGTCTGGTACATCATGTAAAGGCAGATTGTGTTGTTAAAGTAGTGGTAATTGTAGCACTGAATAAGTCCCTCTATGAGAATTACTCGAGTGAGGTCTGGAGAGGATCGATAGAGCTAGCAGACTAGTAATGTGCAGACATTTCTATGTCAATAAGGGCTGTGGAGTCCTTTTTTGACTGATTGGTGTTGTGAATGTCAAAATGTTGCTAGGCATGAGAATTCCAATGCAGGGGGTCTGTACTGTTGATGGTTATGATATCGATGCGGGGGGGAGATAGAGGGTGTAATCCTACTAGAGCGGGTTCTTATAAGGACATGGATAATTCACTAGGGGATCACACGGTAGATGTGGTATGAGTCTTGGATTGTTAGTTGATTTATATATTGCGAAGTAGGTCCATAATCAATGTGAACTACTTGGCTTTGGCCTCGAGGTGAGTGTTATTGGTGGTGAGGGCCTGCTCCAGGGACTCCACAGAGTTCTTCATAATTTTTTTGCTCTTGGGCATAAGAAAAAGATGGCGTGCATAGTACACGAGAGAGTTGGAGGTGTTGCAGAAGGAGAGGCCAAAATTAGGGATAACGACAGACATGTGGGCGACAATTCAAGTTGGGTTAGAATACTCTAAGGGACCACCAAAATCAGATTAAGGCAGTCGATGAGATGACAAGGTGGGTGAAAGAGAATAGGAGAAACTACTGGAGGATGATAGTTGAGATTAGAATTGGGTGTATCGTCACACAAGGGTTGGTCTAGATCGACATGTAGATCAAGTGCTTGGTTGCACACATTGATGGAGGAGCACGAGCATGGAAGAATCGACACTACAACTTTTACAAGAACTCAAAGTTGCAGGGCAACAATCAGTCCAAGGCCAAACACAAATAGTTGCTATGACAACATAAGGATACAATATCAAATTAACAAACACGCATACAATGCAAGTATAACCAAAGTAAGAAACAAAAAATTTGGAGTCTACTCCTCTTCAAACTCCAAAGGAATGTGTCAGAGACAACTAACTGAAAAAAAAAAGCAACAGACATTGTAAGAAAGAGCGTAAAGCTAACAACAAACTGCAGAAGAAGGCAGAAGCCCATAATCTAGCGCATGATATGAGATCAAGCACGCCACCCGGTCAACATGTACACAAGACCGTACCAGGTACAGTAAACCGAGGAGACAACTCCTCATCAACGAAAAACTCAGCAAGCTCATCCTCAGAAAGGTCATCAAAGTCAAGACCAGCAACGACGCAGTCATGCTTGCAGGAGACCGTCCGTTCTTTTCCCGGGTAGTGGAATGGGTGTCATCTGAACCTCTCCCTAAAACCATCAAAATCTAAGAAGCTGAATAGGTTTGATTACACAGAATAATATTTCCAACGCCGCTAAAGCTCGATCATTACCCCCAGCGGAGGTGCAAAGCCAGAACAGTGAACAGGCAGTCAAGCGGTGCTCAAAGAGCTACCAAACATCTGCAAACAAAGTGTCGATTCTGCCCAGAACCCGGGGTCTTATGCCCAGAACTGCCGTTTTGCGGTGGCCCCGACACTCGGGAAAGTCGTCACTACAAAATGCTGATTCTGTCGGTCTTTTTGATCATCTCAGAGAGAGCAGTAATCATGAATGAAATATAATTGAGTCCACAAAAATCATGTATAATGAGAAACCACATAAGTCCATAAATAAAGAAGAGAGAGTACTGCAAAGTAACAAGCTGGAAATATAAACGGACTTAATCCCGGTACATCAGATCCTCACTACAATCTCTCGCGGAAGCTATAAGAAATACTAATCACTCGCGAAGCTAGTCACTGTTGCTCCAGTACTAGACTGGCCCACCTCCATACGCACCGTACTCTGTTGGTGCTGGTCCCTGTGCTGCCGGTCCCTGTCTCCCATCCGGAGCCCCTGTAATGTTGTGGTCCGAAAACCATTAGTCATAAATACTAAGCCCTATCATCCCCTACCCCTCCCCCATGGCTCCTAGGCACTGAGCGGGGAGGAGGAAAGGGAAGCTACAAAGATGGAGAGTATAAAATGGCAAGTGACAGTGAAACTAATCTAGCAGTTAATTTATAATGTACATGCAACTAAGGAAGAAAGGTACAAACTAGCAGTTCTACAATAGTAAGCAGTAAAGTAAACAGGTAGAATAAGCAGCATATGTAAGAAAAACAAAGTAAGAAATAAGTAACCTTAACTTATATGAATGCCCATACAAGCATATAAGTTAAGGGGTCTTCTGCAAAGCTCCCATCGTATAAAAAGTCACATAGCAATTTATACGTTGGGGTGTCGGTTGTATGCAAGTATGAGTGTAGTGATATGTTATGCCATGATTCAAGCAAGTGCAACACACGCACACGACTCTATGCGCACAGACCTTTAGTTCCCGCCCCTTTCTGGAGCCTAACCTCCTAGGATACCTCTATAGTGGCAAACAGAAGCGGTGGGTTGGGCCTCGCCCACCTCTAAACCGGTAATAGCACTACCAGTCAAACCTATCATACGCCTCGACACTGGTGCACTAAGCGGAGCTCCTGCGTACTCTTTGTCGGCTGGTCCACCAGACTTAAATTGGCGAAGTGCTAAACCACACTTGCCGAGTCAACGTATTGGCGTCGGTGCATCGACCCTCCAACACCGATGACCCACCACCTTATAATTTATGCACATGCAATCTTGATGTATCACCACCGAGCTAAAGCTCCCCGGACTAACCCGTCCGTCACAAATATCTACCGAGCCAAGGCTCCCCGGATTATCCCATCCGTGCATCTACCTTCCAAACCTACCGTCCGGATGGCAATTCAAACTAACCTAACTAACCTCCCGAGGTACCGGGGTGTGTGAATGTGAAACCCTAGTTATACTAGTTGCTCCTTTAAACATTGATCTTACTTACGGTTTAGGTTAGCCCAGAACTGTCCAAGGTATTCCCCATGAAGGGCTCTCGAGGGCACTAGGAACTATGATGGTAGTTGAAGCTCATCGTTTCCTTTCGCAAGGCACTTGATATTATTGGTTGCTACCTAACTCCCAATCCCTTTAATGTTGTACTGGATCTAACCCTGGTGTATTCTGACTCTTTCTCTCTCTACGGGGAACACGATGTTTCGTCGACCCCGAGAATCTCTTATCACTAGTCAAACTTCTCACTCCTCATCGCGACTCCCGATGATAATCTCATTTCACTTACCAGATCAACACACTAATGACCCAACTCCCTAAGTTCATTTTGTACCATATTTTGATTTCTGCAGTTTTTACTAAACGCAGACCATCCTAAGCTATATGATGTATACAATGGGAGGTACTCCAAATTATCATCCAAAATCCCTATAATATTTATTGGAGGTCTATCATGGTATAATTAGCCTAAATCCAGAAGTTTATAATTTTTCTAATTTACTTGATAATTTATTTAATTTCCAAAGTGATCCAAATGCCTTAGTTTGAGCATGAAGTACTATTTTAATGCATGCAAAATGTTCCACAAAATTATGTTAAATAAAAGACAACTATTTATGAGTAAATCCAAGGTCTCAAAATTTTGCAGTAAGACTTAAACCTCTAATCATAATTTTTGAACATAACCTACATTAACCAAATTAAAGAGACAAGTACTGTCAATACACTTCTAAAAATTCCGAGAAAATTCAAGGATGAATGTAAAGACATAAACATTTCAGGTCAAGTTTCACAATTTATCAGTGAATAATGAACTCTATAATTGATTTTCTTATGATAATCAAAGTTAATATGTTAATGAACTAAGTACAACAATTATTCATTTGAAAATTGTAATAAAATTCCCATATGATCATATTGACCTAGACTCACTACTGATCAAGTTTCATAATTTTCTAATAAAAAGGGAGCTCTAAATATATTATTGATCATATTCCCGTATTTATACACTTGTGAAGTAAGTACTAGGAATTTACATCTGAAAATTACAAAAAAAAATCATGTATGTTCATAATTGTCTAAAACTCACTCTGCCCCAATTTCATAATCATCTAATGGATATTCAGATCAAAATAAAAAATATAATTAATTAGGGCTAATACTAGTATTACAAGGTGATACTAGAATTATTAATCTAAAATTCCCCACAAAATTATCCAAGACTTATAATGTCATTATGAATACACTACCCAAATTTCACAAGTTTACATTGTACAACCTCGTGTTCGTCGAGCGAGTCCCACCAGGAAGATTTAGCGAACCGGCCCCGCGGCCCGCACCCATGCAACAAGCAAGCATGTGGCAAGAGGCTGGTCCGCTCCCGCCTAGTTCGAGCGAGCGAGCCGGGCGAGACAACTCCCCACCCCTCCCGCTCGCTCGGAGAATCGTCGGCCGGAGCAGGGGGCGCCAATCGTCGAGCTGGTACTCGCGGAGGGGCTCGGCGGCCTGCGATCTACGAGCCGTTCTAAGGGTCGCAATGGCCACCAGCCCGCCCCTTATTCGCGACCTGGCCGCTCATCCGCCTCGGCAGAGGACTGGCGGGTTCCCGCGGCCCGGCTCGCATCCGCCCGAGAAGAACAGGCGAGCCGGCAAAGCCAGGTCGCGCTCGCGGAGGAGGATTGGAGGCGAGCTGACTCCCCGTGGGTGCGAATAGCTTCTCAGAACAGCGGATCCACGCTGTTGGCAGACCAGGTTGGACTGCGCGTAGCTGATCAGGACAGCAGAGTTTGGCTGTTGGCAGACCCAACCCAGGGTTTTTTGGTATTTGCAGGTCAGTTCTTCTGGTTATTGGCAGTTCAGATTCCAAAAAACTATAAATAAGACCCAAGGGGTACCTCAGAAGGTACGCTTTGAGTGCCTCCCTGCTCCTGTTCTCAAGTGTTTTCTGAGGGTACCTTAGCTCGGCTTCTGGCTAAGGAGGGGAAGCGCTCAGAGATCTTCCGGGTTTGTGGTGGGACCTCCCTGCCGAGCCCTTGGGTCTGTTTCTTCTTGCCTTCTTTGTTGTTTTTCTTGCAGGAGCAAAGTAGGCGCGAGACCACCCCTTCCCCAAGGGTCGAACTCCACAGGAGACCGGATTCCAGTTTCAACATTTTGGTGCGGTGAGCGTGGACAGTGGTCAGCGTAGAAAAGCTTCTGCGAGCTCAATGACGGGAGGACAAGGATCTGACAGGCAAGACTCACCCCCCCCCCCCCCCCGCCTCCCCCCTCGCAACGGTGGGGATGTTGGAAGACTTCAGGAACGAGGTGTTGAGCCTCGTTAAGTTCGCACTCGGCGCGTGGGCCGAGTGCTCGACTCCGACAGCCCAGATCGCGGCCGCCCCCTCTTTAGGCGAAGACGCTCCTGGCAGGCGAGCCGAGAAGGAAGTGGCTGAGGAAGGCCGAGGGTGCGAGCTCCCGGGGCGCGAGCTTTTCCCCGGTTCGGCAGGCCGAGGCAAGTTCGGCGAGTTGGGCTCACGAGACTCGCCAGCTCGCCCAGTGGGGGGAGGCAGTCCTTTCAGCGAGCTGGTCTCCTCAGCTCCAGTCCCAGATGGGTTCAGGGAACCCGAGATGTCTTACTACACTGGGAAGGGGGACCCGGTCCAGCATGTCCAATGGTTCGAGGATGTGGTCTCCATCCGTCAGATGTCGGACGGATTCAAATGCCAACTCTTTGCTATCACCCTCCGGGAGAAGGCGAGGGAGTGGTTCCACCAGCTCCCTGTCAGCTCCATCTACTGCTTCGAGGACCTGCGCCGTGGGTTCATGCTGAGATTCACCACCTCGAAGAAGAGGAAGAAGGAGTCCGAGTCTTTGTTCCACATTAAGCAAGGAGTGAACGAGACATTGGGGAGCTACGTGGACCGATTTCAGGAGGAAGTTACCTAGGTCCAAGAGATGTCGGGCCATAGTCTGATGATGGCCTTTACCCTAGGTCTGCAGCAGGGGTTCTTCCGAATGGAGCTGAAGAGAGTTCCCCCCCTCTCCTACGAGGAGTTGATGGAGAGGGCGGTGAGAGAGGTCGACGGGGAGGCGTCGAACCCGGAATTTGCAAGGAAACTGGCCAGGTGGGCAACTAAGGAGGAAAAGGAGTCGAAGGGAGGAAGAGGACAGGAAGAGAGAAGAGGGGAGCCTAGGTAGAGGGAGCAGAGGCAGCTCCAGTGGCAGTAGCAGCCGAGGTGGGGGCACCAGGAGCCCGACCGTCGGCTGGGCTGGAGACCTGAATGGCAGGGGCAAGGGCCGCCGAGAGGCTACTACGGAAGGGGTCACCACCAGGGAAGGCAAGATCAGTTCAACCCTCCGGGCTGGAGGCAGGGCCAGAGGCCCCGGCTCCCCGATCAGGAGGAGGTCATGGCCATAGCTTTGGGAGCAAGGAGGGGATCATGAGGAGGAGGAGAAGGGAGGTCAGGGTGGAGCTGCCCTATTGCGACTTCCATTAGGAAGAGGGGCACTCAACGGCCACGTGCCCGGAATTCTTGGAGATGAGAGGGAATAGGGAGCGGCAGCAGCAGCAGCAGGAGGCGCGGCAAGAAGTGAGGATCGAGGAGGTCCTGCCTCGGGCAGAGGAGGATCGTTGCGAAGACCGGGTGGATGTCGGGACCCGAGGTGGGATCGGAGTGATCCACGGGGGAGTGGGGATCGAGGCTTCCCGCAAGGCAAGTCTCCACACCATGTACCGGCGGAGCGTCGCCTCTACATCCCAGACCCCGCCACCGGAGGAGAGGATCACCTTCTCCAGGAGTGATATGCCAGACCATGAGGATCCGTTCTGTGATGCGCTGGTCATCAAGGCCGCCATCGAGAATTTCACTGTCTCTCGGATCCTCGTGGACAACGGGAGCTCCGTCAACGTCGTCTTCAAAAAGGCGTTTGACGCGATGAAGGTGGAGGCTAAGAGGGTGCTGGCCTCAGACGGGCCCTTGTTCGGGTTCTCAGGAGAAAGGAAGGAAGTAGAGGGAGGAGTTGGCCTCCATGTCACCTTGGGGGGGAAGTCCCGAAACTGCAAGTTCGTCATTGTGGACGCCCCCAGCAGCTACAGCACCATCTTCGGGACGCCTCTTATCAGCGCCTTCCGCTGCGTCCCCTCGTCTTTCCATCAGTGTTTGAAGTTCAATGCTGAGGGGGTCCAGGTCAGGGTCAGGGGGGAACCAAAGGTGGCGCGGGAGTGTTATGTCACTGCGGTGAACACCATCTCGTGGCAGGAGGGAGCCGAGGAGATGGGGCGGAGGATGGAGGAGGTCGAGCAGGAAGCAGGAGGGGAGGAGCCAGAAGTGAAGGACCACGCAGGAGAGGTGGCAGGAGGAGATCTGAAGGAGGTGGCCGAAGTGAGGGGCGTGGGAGAAGAGATGGAGGTAGAGGTCCCCATTCCAGAGGAAGTGGATGCCGAAGGATGGGGGGAGCAATCCAGGTTGGAGGCAGCAGAGGAAGTGGTGGAGCTGGAGGTACTTACCCGGGGAGGCAGGATGGAGAAGATCCGCGTCAGCGGAGGGCTGACCCCGGAGGGCCAAGGCAGGATGCTGGAGTGCATCCAGAAGAACGCGGACATCTTCGCCTGGAATGCCGCGGAGATGCCGGGGGTTGACGCGGATGTGGCTTGCCACCGCCTCAACCTGGACCCGGGAACACGCCCCGTTCAGCAGAAAAAGAGATCCACGGCAGACAAGCTGGCGGAGCCCATCAGGGAGGAGGTGGCAAAGCTTCTCAAGGCCGGCTTCGTGTCCGAGATTCAGTACCCCGGCTGGGTCTCCAACGTCATCATGGTTAAAAAAGGAGACGGCCGATGGAGGATATGTATCGATTTTTCCTTACTTAATAAAGCTTGTCCTAAGGACTGTTATCCTTTGCCTCGGATCGACGCGCTGGTTGACTCAGCCGTCGGCTTTTTTGTAATGAGTTTTTTAGATGCCTTTTTAGGTTACCATCAGATCAGGATGCACCCCCCGGACATCAAGGATGTCTCGTTCATCACAGGGGATGGATGATACTGCTACAAGATGATGCCCTTCGGGCTGAAGAATGCTGGGGCAACCTTCCAGAAAATGATGGATAGGGTCTTCAAGGAGCAGAGGGGGAGGAATCTGGAGGTGTATATGGATGACCTCATGATCAAAAGCCGGGATGTGGACTCCCACCTCCGGGACCTGGAGGACACCTCCTCACCCCCGCGGGGGTCGAGCCCAACCCAGATAAGGTCAGGGCTATATTGGAGCTGGGGTCCCCGCGGAATGCGAAGGAGGTCCAACGGCTGACGGGGAAGCTAGCGGGGCTGAGTCGCTTCCTTTCTCGGGCAGGGGAGAAGTGCACCACCTTCTTCAAAACGCTGAGGGGTGGTCAGAGGTTTGAATGGACCAAGGAATGCGAGGGGGCGTTCCAGGCCCTCAAGATGTAGTTGACACAGGCTCCGCTGCTCCAAGGGCCGAAGGAGGGGGAGGACCTGTTCTTATATCTCCGGGTCGGAGCGGAGGCTCTGAGCTCCGTCTTGGTTCGAGAAGAGGGAAAAAGGCAGCTCTCTATTTATTACATCAGCCGGGTCCTGAGGAAGGCCGAACTCTGGTATCCGATCTTGGAGAAGCTAGCGTTTGCCCTAATCATCTCGGCTCGGAGGCTGCGACCTTACTTCTAGGCACACTCAATCCAAGTGGTGACCGACCATCCTCTCTGCAACATCTTCGAGGGGGTGGAACATTCAGGCAGGCTGGCTAAATGGTCGGTGGAGCTGAGCGAGTTTGATGTCTCCTTCGTCCCGCGGCTCTCGATCAAAGCTCAGGCGATGGCCGACTTCCTGGCCGACTATGTGGTGGAAGTAGCGGAGGAAGAGCTCACCCGCCCGACTCCTTGGAAAGTGAGGGTGGATGGGGCCTCAGGAAGGCATTCCCTTGGAGCAGGGGTGATCCTAGAAAACCCTCAAGGGACTCGAATTGAGCAGACGGTGGTGGTGCACTTTCCCGTTACCAACAACCAGGCCGAGTACGAGGCCGTGATAGCAGGGCTGCGCCTGGCCAGGGAGCTGTGGGTGCTGGATGTGGAGGTCCTTACTGACTCCATGGTGGTGGCTTCCCAGATCAACGGGGAGTTCGAAGCGAGGGAACCCACCCTGAAGTTGTACTTGGACAAAGTGAAGGGGGTCATAGGCACCTTTCAGACCTTCTCCATCCAACACGTGCCAAGGGAAGAGAATGAACAAGCCGACCAGCTAGCAAAGCATGGTCCCCGGGTGGGGACACCATCACCGACCTGTTCCGCCCCTCCATCGAAGAAGGGGAGCTCATG
The DNA here is from genome assembly GCA_039583875.1 of Platanthera guangdongensis. NCBI lineage: Eukaryota > Viridiplantae > Streptophyta > Magnoliopsida > Asparagales > Orchidaceae > Platanthera > Platanthera guangdongensis. The sequence goes on from CM077165.1 coordinate 5,460,708, forward strand.
GAAATCGACCAACAAGCTTCGTGGATGGATCCAGTTGTAGTTTTCCTCTCCACGGGAGAATATCCGGAGGGGGTAGACAAGAAGAAGCTAAGGCACAAGTCAGCTTATTACATCCTCCAGGACGGGCAGCTATATAGGAAGACCCTCTCAGGTATGCTGGCTCGCTGCGTGGCCGAGGGTGAGGTGCAGAGGATCTTGGAGGAAGTCCACTCCGGGGAATGTTGGAGTCACTCCGGGAGTCGGACCCTGGAAGGAAGGATAGTCAGGCAAGGGTATTTCTGGCCCACCCTGGGCCGAGACGCCGCAGAGTTCACGAGAAGATGTCATAAGTGCCAGCTGTTTGCCCCTCTTCAGCTACAGCCGGCCCAACGACTCAGGAGTATCACGGCCCCCTGGCCCTTCACGATCTGGGGAATGAATTTGGTTGGACCATTCCCCCAAGCCAGTGGTCAAAGAAGGTTCCTCCTGGTGATGATCGACTACTTCTCCAAGTGGATGGAGGTGAAGGCGCTGGCCAAGGTAACCTCCCAGGTAATCAGGAACTTTGTTTGGGGAGAGATCATCTGCCGTCACGGATTGCCTCAGGCCATCGTCACGGACAACGGGCCCCAGTTCGCCAGCGCCGAGTTCACCAACTTCTGCGGACAGCTTGGGATCGACCTCAGATTTGCCTCAATCCACCACCCCAGGAGCAACGGGCAGGTGGAAGCCACAAATAAGATCATCGTCAACCTCCTCAAAAAGAAAGTGGAGAATTTAAAGGGGAACTGGGTGGAGCAGCTTCCCGCGGTTCTTTGGTCCCTAAGAACCACTCCCAACATGGCAACTAGAGAGACCCCCTTTAAGCTCTCCCATGGGTGCGAGGTGGTGCTCCCCGTGGAATTCGAAGTCCAGACACCCCGAGTCGTTGCGGCCAAAGAAGGTCGGGGGGAGTGGCAAGCCGAGAACGAGGAGGAGCTGAGACTCTCCCTGGACATGGTGGAGGAGCTGAGGGACCTTTTCGCCATCCGGCAGGAGGAGGTGAAAAGAAGAATGGTCAAGTACTTTGACAAGCATGTCAGGGTCAAGCAGTTCATGGAAGGGGATCTGGTGCTGAAGAAGGTAGATGCGGCAGGGAGGTCAGCATCCGTAGGGAAGCTCAACCCCAGCTGGGAGGGGCCATTTATTATAAAGGAAGCTTTGAAGTCCGGAGGCTATCGGCTTCAAAATATAGAGGGCGAGACCTTGAGTCTCACCTGGAGTGGTGACAACCTAAAAAGGTTTTTCCCCTAAGCGCCTGTAAGCGACACTTTGATTATAATGAATTCCTTCCTCCCCCCCCCCCCCCCCGTATTGTCGTAGCTAGCCTGCGTAGAGAGATGGGTATATGTTTGGACCCCGAGAAGATCCCGCGGCTAGGCTCTCACCTAGCTGGCAGGGCCGGAAGTCACTCGGTGTCATCCTTGGCCTCGAGAAGATCCCGCTGCCAGGCTCTCACCTAGCTGGCAGGGCCGGAAGTCACTCGATGGAATATGTTTGGACCCCGAGAAGATCCCGCTGCCAGGCTCTCACCTAGCTGGCAGGGCCGGAAGTCACTCGGTGTCATCCTTGGCCTCGAGAAGATCCCGCTGCCAGGCTCTCACCTAGCTGGCATGGCCGGAAGTCACTCGATGGAATATGTTTGGACCCCGAGAAGATCTCGCTGCCATGCTCTCACCTAGCTGGCAGGGCCGGAAGTCACTCGGTGTCATCCTTGGCCTCGAGAAGATCCCGCTGCCAGGCTCTCACCCAGCTGGCAGGGCCGGAAGTCACTCGATGGAATATGTTTGGACCCCGAGAAGATCCCGCTGCCAGACTCTCACCTAGCTGGCAGGGCCGGAAGTCACTCGGTGTCATCGTTGGCCTCGAGAAGATCCGGCTGCCAGGCTCTCACCCAGCTGGCAGGGCCGGAAGTCACTCAATGGAATATGTTTGGACCCCGAGAAGATCCCGCTGCCAGGCTCTCACCTAGCTGGCAGGGCCGGAAGTCACTCGGTGTCATCCTTGGCCTCGAGAAGATCCCGCTGTCAGGCTCTCACCTAGTTGGCAGGGCCGGAAGTCACTCGATGGAATATGTTTGGACCCCGAGAAGATCCCGCTGCCAGGCTCTCGCCTAGCTGGCAGGGCCGGAAGTCACTCGGTGTCATCCTTGGCTTCGAGAAGATCCCACTGTCAGGCTCTCACCTAGCTGGCAGGGCCGGAAGTCACTCGGTGGCAGCAGTTTGCGACCCAGAGCGAATCACGATGTCGGGCTCCCACCTAGCCGGCAGGGCCGAAAACTACTCAAACGGTGTTAATGATGGATTGGAATTGCGAAGATTAGCCGAAAGGGGAGGGGGGCCTAGCATAACCACCCAGCCCCCAGATTGGCGACCAGGAGGAGGCGAGAACCCGGGTCGCGTCGCAAAGGGGTCGACCCGCAGGGGATCTGATGACTCGGGCAAACAGTGAACCGCCTCGCCTCGCCTGGACAGCGAGTGGCCTCGGCAGCGGAGGTCGTGCCGCTGATGCAGGTCGCCCACAGCGGGATGACCTGCCAGGCCCCCTATAATCCCTAAGCCGAATCTGTAGGCATACGACCTCGTTGACGCAACGCGAGGTGAGCGGCGGCGAGCGGGAAGCGGAAAAATTACATCGCGCGATGACAGCGGACAGACGTAAGTAACGAGTGAGGAAGCATGTATAAGAGCATTAATAGACGAGAATCAAAAAGTAAAGGCGCGGCCCGCGCTTGCATCTCAAACAGCAAAAAGAACATAGTGTATACACCTAATAAACAAATGTCAAAATGCGGGGGCGACGCGAGATCCGGGGCAAGAAGTCCTAAATGCGCTGGAAGGACTGATCTCCAGGGTCTGGTACGGGAAGGAACAGCGCCGGCACCACGTCGCCCGCCGAGAGTTCCGCCGCCTCGCTCTTGAGGAGATCCGCGCGTCGCAGCATCTGCATCGTGTACTTTGCGGCGCTGGCGGCGTTCTTTTGCATCAGCACCTCCAATTCGTGGTCGGAGTGGTGTGCGAGCGGGCAGCCCCTATTATCTGGCGGAGGGACAGCGGCGGCGGCCTCCAGCTCGCGCACCCGTGCCTCCAGCGCTGACTTGTCCTGAGCAAGGGTGGGGATCTCAGCAACCATCCGACTGGCCGTCGCGGCATCCTGAAAGGAGGAAAAGAAAGTTATAAGGTGGATTCGCGAGAAGAGGCGGTCGTTGGAAGTAAGCACATACCACCCCACCCAGGTACTGCGCGAGGGTCTCCTCCGCCGCATCGGTCTGTCTCCTCTGAAGGTCCGCGTCCTCCTTAGCAAGCTTTCGGGACTCCTCCCTCTCCCCCGCCAACTTCTTGAGGGAGGTGGAATTCCGCTCCAGCTGGGTGCAGCGCCTCCCAACCATATGAGCTAGCTCCATGCCACGTAGTTGGGCCCGCACGCTCTCATGCACCAGTACTCGCGTCGCCTCCTTGTCATAGATAGCGGCGTCCTATCGCGAGTACAGGCCGAACGAAAAATTATATGCCTCCCTGCCGATGGTGTCCTGCTCCAGCCAACTCGGCAACAGAGTCGAGACCACCGCGCGATTAGACTCCTTGTCCCACGACAGAAGCGGGACGCCGAGCTCGTCCAGATATTTCTCGCCGTAGCCGAAGTTGTGATGCCCTCTCGGCACCGGCCTCGCGGCGGTTTGCAACCCGTCCGGTGGCCCGGAAGTACCTGCCGCCTCGGCGGGGATGTCGCTGGTCAAAGCGACGATGGGGGGGAGCCCTCAGTTGGTAGATCAGCCGGGGCCTTGCCTTTCCTCTGGCCCCCGGCTAGTTGCTGACCCGTAGACTTTGCCGTCTTTGGCGGAGGAGCGGGCTGCTCGCGGCCCGGCCTCTTCTTGGCAGGGATCGACGGGGTCTCACGTTGAGCGGCGTCGGCGGCCTGAGCACGAGCGAGGACCCCGGAGGAGACCCGAGCACTCTCATAGGGGGGATGAAGGGGCACGTCTCGCTCGCCTGCCGAAAAAAGAGGGTGAGACCTCAGAAGCAAAGAGCGAGACAAGAGTAATGGCGAGTGGCAAACCTCCCCCAGGCGGGACGGCAGCAAGGTTGTCGAGGTTGCGGCGCAGGTACGCGACCTCGAAGTTCTTCCCGGAGAAGAACCCGCACAAGTCGGCTTCATGGCCCCCCAGGCTTGGCGGGCGGTAACTCGCCTCGCTAAGCTGCACCGGCGAGTAGGGAACATTGCCGAAATCCCCCTTGACGAACAGGAATTTCTTGAGCCAGTTGTGACTCTTGTTAACGGTCTCCCGCACCTTGAGGTGGGCGCTGGAGAAGTAGGCAGTGCCATCCCGGTTCGCACGGAAGGAGAATAGTTTGCGGAAAACCGCGAGATTAAACTCGATCCGCTCCTCCCGCAGGAAGCAGGCGTACCCAACCATAACAGCTACAGAGTTCGGGGTCATCTGGCCTATGACGACCCCGAAGTACTTCAGTACCTGACGAACCTCTGGCCAGAGGGGGAGGCGAAGACCCACCTCAAAGTGAGCCAGGGGAATGGCGAGCTCGTTCCCGGACATATCGTTTATCTTCTCCCCCTCCCCGGGCCGTCTCGCCGAGAACCCAGCCGGGATGTGGTCGCCTAGGGCCTCTAAGTATTCGCGCTCTGAGATCATAGCGCAGGGAAAGTCGTGCTCCGAGAAGGTCCAGGCGCATTTGCTTCGCCCGTCAGCATCGCCGCCGCCGCCGCCGCCCATTCCGCCGAATTGTCGCCGTTCAAGCGAGACAGACCCAATGGGAGAACGTGAATCGTGCTTTGCGGAGAGCGGGAGGCGGGTGAGTGCTTTGAAGCGATGAAAGGATAAGAACCGGCCACGCCTATTTATAGGGAGAAAGAAAGGGCGGGAAATTTCCCGCCAACGGGAGAGGTGCGTGTAGCAAAACTCGGGCCTGACTGTTCGACTCCCCGACGCGCGGCCACAGCGCCAGGACCGTTTAGCAGCAGGTCTCGCTCGTCCGTACCCGCTTGAAGAATGAGCGGGCGCGGCGCAGCCCGAGCCCGCCCAGGATCCTGAGCGAGTCCGGGAGACTCGTGGCTGGCGAGCTCCTCGGCTCGCTCCCGCTACGATCGGAATGGCGGGTTGAGCGAGATCGTCCCCAGACCTGCCCTCGTACCAGGAGGTGGGCGAGGGGCGGAGGCGAGTACCCTCGAGCCCGCCTCAAGGAAAATAGAAACAGCAACATGATAATTCTGACGTGCATCATAAATCAAAAATCAGGCCCATAGGCGGGCGAGGAGAGTCACAAATTGTTACAAATACAGAATGAGGCTTTGGAATAGTAGAAACTCCGCGATATCCCGCGAGCGGGGGGAAGAAAGACTGGATCAGTACTGGATCCACTTCCACCTGCCCCGCCGCTGCGTTCCCGATCGCGGTGGCACGCGAGGATAATGGTAATCGCGCACCGCCACCAGCTCCTGCTGAGCCAGGCCGACTTGTTCCGACGAATTCCTAAGACGCTCCTCGGCTCGCGTAATGTGCACGCCCGGCAAAGTGACATCGCTGCCTTCTGCTGCGCGCGGGGATCCCTCCAAGGCCGTGAGTCGAGCCTCGGTGTCGTCCTTGTCTTGATCGACCCTCTTCACGAGCTCCTGAAGCAGCATCATGTGTTTCTGGAACAGCCGCGTCACCTGCCTCTTCATCCCCACCGCATCGGTCGGGTCGCCCAGGTAATCAGAAACACCCTCCACGTCGGGCGGAGGCGAGTACCCTTCGCTCATCTCAGTTTCGGAGGAGACCATGTTGTAGCCTACAAAAGGGCGATTCAGAAGGAGAGAGCGAGAACAAGGCCAACGCTGAATACAAGCTTACCAGGGGTTGGCACGTCGTCCACGCCGATGGAAGGATGAGAGGAGCCCGGCCGACCCTGAAAGGCTTCTCCCTCGAGGGCCTCAAGAGATTTTCCCAGTCCGTGGGGATCCGGCGAGCGAGAGGTTTTCGGAGGTGGGCGGTCCAGACCTGGGGGACTAGCAACCCTCTCAGACGACAAGGGAGGGGGGCGATCCTCCCCCCCCCCCCCCCCCGTTCCCCTCGTCTTCACAAGGTGTTGCCTGCAAGACAAAGGATCAGAAATGCAACAACAAACCGAAGAAGAAGAAGGTCACATACCCCAGAAGCGACCTCAACACACGCCGCCGAGCTGGAGCCCGGGAAGTTACTCGCCGGAGACCGCCTCACAATCTTTCCCTTTGCCGGCCTAAAGAGAGGGTCGGGAGACCAACGTGCTAACCAAGGGGCGGCCTCGAGGGCCTCCTCCTGAGTCTTCTAGCCCGCAGCCGCCAGGCGAGCTCGCACCTCTTCGCTGACCGGCATCAAGAAACTGCAGTCGGTTCAAGGAAAATGAGGGGGTCTGGGGAGTCCCCCCTGGGCTCAGCGGTATATTTATAGCCGAATAGTGGGGCCCCACCAGAAGATTCCCTGCCAGCTCAGCACAGTACTCGCCGAACACGCGGGTTGGATGATTCTTTCCGAGCTTGTATCAAGCTCAAAAAGAGAGGGGATTGTTTACAACCCCGTGTTCGTCGAGCGGGTCCCACCAGGAAGATCGAGCGTACCGGCCCCGCGGCCCGCACCCATGCAACAAGCAAGCATGCGGCAAGAGGCTGGTCCGCTCCCGCCTAGTTCGAGCGAGCGAGCCAGGCGAGACGACTCCCCACCCCTCCCGCTCGCTCGGAGAATCGTCGGCCGGAGCAGGGGGCGCCAATCGTCGAGCTGGTACTCGCGGAGGGGCTCGGCGGCCTGCGATCTGTGAGCCGTTCTGAGGGTCGCAATGGCTGTCACAACCCGTATTTTCTCCGTATTAAATAATACGTCAGAGTTAGAGAAAATATGCGCTGTGATGCCACGTCGTGCAGGGGACAACTGCAGACGTTCAGGCAACCCTGCACTTTCAATTATTTTTATGAAAAAGAAAGGCTTATGAATTAGGTTTTAAAACATTAATACATTATTAGATTTGCTGACCGTGTCCCTCGGTCTGGTGGATCAACTAATCCACGAGCAAAAGATATAGGTTTACACAGCGGAAAAGACTAAGCTTGATTATTTATAATTATATATGAAGATGATGACTCATCAATCTATGAAATGAATATGCAACTCCTAGATTGTATATAAGTAGAAAAGTAGATTTGTAGCGCTTCAAAATAATGTGTTTTTTTCAGTTAAAAGGTATGTTATGCCTCCATATCAGAAATGCAGTTTTATTTTTATATTTAAAATACTTAACATGCACTCTATCATAAAACATTCTCAGAGAGCAAGTATAAAGCTAACAGTAAGAAATATCAGTTCAACTAGCAAGTAGCTAACACTATGGGCGTCAACAACTGACACGAACCCATAGAAAAACAGGCTAATCTGAAACAAAAGGTAGCTACCTCACAAACAGGAGGGGAAACAAACGGCTGCAACCACCCGCAACACCAGAAACACAAGCTCTGACTGTCAAACTTGCTACCGCTGCGAACCTGAGGCATTCAAAAGAAGAACACCTCAGAAGCAAGTTACAAGTGGTGCTATAAAAACCAAAGATGAACAACAAACCTCGAGTAGCAAGAAACTGAACGGACAAGCTATCACCAAAGAGTCAGTATAATCACAAAAACAAAAAAAGGCATAGTAGAACTAACTATGTTGTACAAAGTAAGCAAGCCCGCATCCGAGGGCGGAATAGATGCATATGTATATATATATATATCTTTCATCTTTTAAAATATTAATTCATGATTTAAGAGAGACTGATCAGCTCAAAAAGGGCATCAAAACACCGGGCAAACATGTCACCGATGCGGTGGCTCTCAGTCCAACACGAACCATCAGTACAAACATAAGGCCTGGATGTATGATCCACAAACAAAAGAGGCACTATGCCGAGGGATTTACCCCAACGCGCATAGCCCAAAAAACAAGGCACTGTGCCGGGGAAAAGGTCCACAACGCGCACAGCCCAACAATGCATTCAATATTCATATATTTTGTTATATATATATATATATATATATATATATATATATATATATATATATATATATATATATATATATATATATATATATATATATATATAAATGCATCAAACAAGAAGAACTCTAAACGAACAGACCGACAAAGAACAAAAACTCTCTCTTGTAAATACTCGGCTAAGAGCGCACGACGTCGTTAACAAGGACTAAAACCAGAACATAGCATAAGATCGACACAAAGACACAAATTTGTCTGGCAGAACTCCAAGGCCTTAACCACAATATTTTCTAAGTCAACAACATAAACGAATCAACTAATGACGCTTACGATTAAAACAAGAATCATAAGGGGACACTAGCACAAATCGCCACAACAATCCAAACGACACACGCGCAAATGCAGCGATGGATGGCAACAAGGGTTTCATCGACTGAAAACAACGTAAAGCGGCGAGGTTTCTGAAAAATAACATTCCAACGATACAAACAACACTTACAGCCAACAGAGTGATAAACATGACCATAACGACATTTACAATCGAGCGGAGAGGTTAACTTGGTCAAAGCGACAATTAAAATCAAGCGGAGAGATTAACTTAGTCGAAGCGACGCGATGATCAAGACGTTGCGACGACAAACGACACAACAGAAGGCAGCAATGTAAGGGTCACAAAAAGGGGCTAACACCCCAATGAGGTTTTTGCGGCGTAGAGCAAAATGACGATATTACAAAGGTTACAAAACAAATTGAACATACCTGACGGAAATGTAAGGGTCACACATTGAATGGGACGAGCAAAATACAAGACACAACAACCGACGAACAACACAAACAGATCCAACCAAAACCGTTGTATGATTCCGACGAATGACCCGGTCGTTTCCGGCGAATTCGTCGGATACTTTCGACGAATTCATCGGAAACATCCGACAAATACTCAGCTACATCTGACGGACTACGTCTGTTTGACAAAATTGACGAACTGACGAACATTTCACTCAAGACTCTCCCTAGACGACCACCTGTTACCCAAAATCACAGCAAAAGGCTGTATTCCAACATCTAAACCGGAAATAAAGGAAAACAAAGGAATTAAACAAGGAAATTCAAAAAAAGGAAGCAAGGGAGGGGACACCACTTGCCTCAAAATGTGCGGAAAGCGTCCCCATGCATGCTCCGCTTCGAGGATCGTCCGAAAAAACACCCCGTCTCCGATTCCTGAAACTTTTCGGAGCAAAATGAGGGTTAGGTCAAAAGCCCTAACGCCAAAAATCCACGAAATGGAGAAATCTTGCCACGCACGCGTAGCTCTCATCAAGAGCTTTTCAGATCTATGCTCCGGCGAAAATTTCGTGCACCGAAGCTCCGGTGGCGGCCGACGGAAGGCTCCCGAAAAAAGGAAATCGCTACACTGCTTGGGCCGAAATGAACAGGGGAAAGGAAATGGGGGCTCGGTTTTCTCTCTTGGGGAGGAAGAAGACTTATTATATATATAATATAATAATAATAATAATAATAATATTCTTATAAATATTATAATGGGAGCTGCATTCGTCGAATGAAATGGGAGTGGATAGGCGTTCGACGAGAATGCTGGAAGGGGAGTTATAAAACAAATAAAATGATATTATTAATAATAATATAAATATATAATAATAGTAATGATAACATTAGTGTTATATTATTACGAAGGGCTTAACGTTCGACGATTTAAACGAAATTCGCACCCTAGCTAGAAATCAGCGCTACAAATCCAATGGCGAAGCCAAAACCAAAATCTGACAGACCATTCTCGAGATATTACGGCGAACGTTAAATATACGAAACTTTGGAAATTCGCCGAGGCTCCAAAAATGCTCGGATCGCGACGAAACTTGACGAGCAAGTCAAAAATAAATCAATTTAATTTTGTATCGAGAAATTTTTCAATTTCGACAAGAAACACAAAATTTGGTCGACTCCACCTAACGCACGTGAAAACGCACTAACGGCGACGCGCCGTCAACTTTACGCAAATGTAACGCTCATACGTCATTATGACGTCAGCAAGAGGATTAAATAATTGTCGGAAAATTAGGGGCGTTACAGTCACCCCTCCAAAAAGAAAGTTTCGTCCCGAAACTTGGAACACAACACGAAACGAGAGAACAAAGGAGAGATGGGATGAAAACTCGTTAGATAGGAATGCTAACAAGAGAGGACTAGGAGAAATGTTGAGATGTGATTCTCTCATCGCAGATTTCAATTCACAAACTGCACTTCTAACGTCCTGATTTCGTCTGAGAACTGTAACCATTGACATTGTTTTCCTTCTCAGCACAAGATCTTGCGTCTCCAGAATACGAACATGCTCCTCGACATACGAGAGATTAGGTTGAAGCTAGGGTACCGAATCAAGGACGAGTCAATCACTACGAACACACATTCGCAACTAGCTCACGTGAAACACAACATGAACACCAGGGGAAAAAGCAGTCAATTCTAGCCTACTAGCAGGCACATTGATGCAGTAACATGCAATGACATGGGCCGACCCAATCGGGCACACCCAAGACGCCGCTACAGAAAGACTCATTCCTTTCAAGCTTGAACTTTATTTTTTGACCTACCATCGGTTTGCAGATAAACGGATAAACACCTAAGGTCAAAACCCCTAACTCCTTGCAAAACTCAGCCAGGACGCAACACAGACTGGAAGATTCGCCTTGACACAAAACTCCAAGGCTTACTATGGAATCTCACGACCTCGTCCCAATACGGTCATATTATTCTCTCCACCGAGTAACCAATCATTCAAAATTAAGCATTATGGCCACACTTTATCCATCTATTTACGATAGCTCACCCCGAATTTGTGCTTTCGGAGAAACCTTAACGAACAATCAATCCAACTCATAACATCAAATTATCTATTTCAATTCTCTATACATCCCAGTGGAATCTAAGTGTTAACGAACGTCAATGTCGAAATTCGCAATATACTTTATCCATTCTCTATGACGCGCAGATTCAATTCCCTTTGAGTGAAGATATACTCCAAGCTCTTATGGTTCGCAATAATCTTACACAACGTACCAAACCAAACAGTCTCCAAAACATCGAGATATAGATCATCATTGTAATTTTTCACTTTATACACATGATAGTTCTCTCCATATAGCCTCAATTACCTTAAATCGTATGCGACCACATTTCCCTTTTGTATCATGACTTACCTAGGCTCAACGTGCAGTTCATCCTCAAATAAATATCAAATTCTTCTACATAACTCGGATCAGGGACGCCAACAATCACAAGAATCATTTCACAAGCTTGTATATCATCATGTCCATCCTACTAAAATTCCTTGTTTTCTTACACATAATAATTATCTTCCAAATCAATCACTTCAGCGATCTTTACTAAGTTCGTCGAAAATTCATCCATTTTAATATAGTGACCAAAAACGGAAATTATGTCAGCCAATATTTCAATTGCCTATTTTGCCAAACAGAGTTATGCTTTCTTAACCTAGACTACACAAATATCCAAATACTCAACACGCTCCTCTGCACTCATAGAGTATATCAGAACATTTTTCTAAGAAGACGACCACAAGGTGGCCCAGAACTCCACTTAGCACTATATTCATCAAATCCATGAAGACAGAGGAGGCACTCGCTAAATCAAAGGTCGTCACTAAGATTTCAAAATAAAGCCCATAGTGGGAACAAAAGGTAAGTCCGTAGAACATCCGACTCACGGATACTTCACACATAAAGATATAAACGGAGGTCAAACCTCGATAATACGGAACTATCTTGAAACTAATTTAAGAAATCATCTATCCGCAATGGTGAACATTTATCTAGATAGTCACCTCATTCAACTCTTTATAATTCATTCTTAATCTTCTAAAGGCATCCCCCATCTGTTCGTGAATAGAACTGAGGAATTTTAGAGCAAGGAACTTGGCCTATTGAAGCAACAAAATGACAACTCATTTAGCTAGGTACGAAACTATTCAAGCTCATGCGGGGTCAAGCGGTAAGGTGCTCTCCCGAAAAGACAAGAATCTGGCTCAAGATCTAAAACAAACTCCGCCTCTCTCTCAGGATGAGAGACCGGGAAAAACTAGCCGGGAAAAACATCTGGAAACTCTTACGCCACAAAACACGCAACACAACAAGAGCAGTTTCCAGAACATAAACAGAAACAAGAAAAGACTCGCAGCCAGGCTCTAAGAATTTACGAGAACGCACCGCAAAATAGCTGGAGAATCCTATTATTGAAATCCAGACATGCTCCAGGGTTGGTCAATGTCCATCATAAAGTTCAGATGTTTATCCTAGCAATGGTCTACAACGTCAAACTTAGGCTTCTGATGCATGCCCAAAAAAATCATACTGAAACCTTACAAATCTGGCACTATCAATCGACATACTCAAGAAATTCAATCTAAGGAATGAGACAACTTTGGATACCCTAGTTCGACACCTCCAAGTCACCAGAGGGAAATCTAACACAAAACGAATCACTAACTCGATCGGGAGTCAAGCGATAACAATCTACATGAATTCTAACCATGTACAAGCAGATAGCACCAAAATCAAATAACGCGTGCCCATCGGCTATTTACCTTTACTTTCCTATAAATCACATGCTCAACCAACTGAATAGAAATTGAGATATAGAGGAAGTTACGAGTACCCGAAGACTCACCCTCAAACTGAGAAGTTGTCCCCAACGCAAAACGCTTCAGGGCCATCTTCCACAATAAGAACGAACAACTTGTCAAGACCTAGCATAAGACACCTTAGATAGCAAACTCGAATATCCTGACTCAACCAGATCAGAAACGAAGGGATACTTGTTCATGCTGTTACCTTGCTCTGGGAATTCATGAAATGATATTATGCTTCTAACTTAGGATGACGATTCGTCATCCCCTTGACACTTGTGCCTATAATATGAATGCATGAATGCTTAAATTTTTTTCATTTCAAATCATGCGTGTACATATGTCATCCTGTAGATCTTTAACTTGGCACGTGTGCTTATGTAATGATATGATATGTATGCAGTTTTATGCATTCTAAAGAAAGGCCTTAATGCATGTATGAGCGGCGTACACATACAATGTTATGCATCTCATACTACATAATATTGTATGTAACGAAAAAGGCAAAATGTGCTAATGGGCATCCATGTGATGGTGGTTATGCATCCCATACTACATAACTGTCACATGTTACCACCTATGGTGGATCCATATACAAACACATATTATGCATCCCATACTACATAATATGCCCCGTATATTTCTTCTTTTGTGCTATGAGTGTAGTGTTCATGCTTCCATCAAGATCTACTGATGACATACCGGTGTGTGTATGCAATGAATGACACGACGAGAGTTTTGCTTGAGGGCAAGTTGTTCGACCAACTTGCCAAACCAACTGCCCCTCTTGCAGAATGTCCCTCTGATACCAACTGTCACAACCCGTATTTTCTCCGTATTAAATAATACGTCAGAGTTAGAGAAAATATGCGCTGTGATGCCACGTCGTGCAGGGGACAACTGCAGACGTTCAGGCAACCCTGCACTTTCAATTATTTTTATGAAAAAGAAAGGCTTATGAATTAGGTTTTTAAAACATAATACATTATTAGATTTGCTGACCGTGTCCTCGGTCTGGTGGATCAACTAATCCACGAGCAAAAGATATAGGTTTACACAGCGGAAAAGACTAAGCTTGATTATTTATAATTATATATGAAGATGATGACTCATCAATCTATGAAATGAATATGCAACTCCTAGATTGTAATAAGTAGAAAAGTAGATTTGTAGCGCTTCAAAATAATGTGTTTTTTTCAGTTAAAAGGTATGCTATGCCTCCATATCGGAAATGCAGTTTTATTTTTATATTTAAAATACTTAACATGCACCCTATCATAAAACATTCCCAGAGAGCAAGTATAAAGCTAACAGTAAGAAATATCAGTTCAACTAGCAAGTAGCTAACACTATGGGCGTCAACAACTGACACGAACCCATAGAAAAACAGGCTAATCTGAAACAAAAGGTAGCTACCTCACAAACAGGAGGGGAAACAAACGGCTGCAACCACCCGCAACACCAGAAACACAAGCTCTGACTGTCAAACTTGCTACCGCTGCGAACCTGAGGCATTCAAAAGAAGAACACCTCAGAAGCAAGTTACAAGTGGTGCTATAAAAACCAAAGATGAACAACAAACTCGAGTAGCAAGAAACTGAACGGACAAGCTATCACCAAAGAGTCAGTATAATCACAAAAACAAAAAAAGGCATAGTAGAACTAACTATGTTGTACAAAGTAAGCAAGCCCGCATCCGAGGGCGGAATAGATGCATATGTATATATATATATATATATATATATAATATATATATATATATATATATATATATATAATATATATATATATATCTTTCATCTTTAAAAATATTAATTCATGATTTAAGAGAGACTGATCAGCTCAAAAAGGGCATCAAAACACCGGGCAAACATGTCACCGATGCGGTGGCTCTCAGTCCAACACGAACCATCAGTACAAACATAAGGCCTGGATGTATGATCCACAAACAAAAGAGGCACTATGCCGAGGGATTTACCCCAACGCGTATAGCCCAAAAAACAAGGCACTGTGCGGGGAAAAGGTCCACAACGCGCACAGCCCAACAATGCATTCAATATTCATATATTTTGTTATATATATATATATATATATATATAATATATATATATATATATATATATATATATATATATATATATATATATATATATATATATAATATATATATAATGCATCAAACAAGAAGAACTCTGAACGAACAGACCGACAAAGAACAAAAACTCTCTCTTGTAAATACTCGGCTAAGAGCGCACGACGTCGTTAACAAGGACTAAAACCAGAACATAGCATAAGATCGACAAAGACACAAATTGTCTGGCAGAACTCCAAGGCCTTAACCATAATATTTTCTAAGTCAACATACATAAATCAACTAATGACGCTTACGATTAAAACAAGAATCATAAGGGGACACTAGCACAAATAGCCACACGATCCAAACGACACACGCGCAAATGCAGCGATGGATGGCAACAAGGGTTTCATCGACTGAAAACAACGTAAAGCGGCGAGGTTTCTGAAAAATAACATTCCAACGATACAAACAACACTTACAGCCAACAGAGTGATAAACATGACCATAACGACATTTACAATCGAGCGGAGAGGTTAACTTGGTCAAAGCGACAATTAAAATCAAGCGGAGAGATTAACTTAGTCGAAGCGACGCGATGATCAAGACGTTGCGACGACAAACGACACAACAGAAGGCAGCAATGTAAGGGTCACAAAAAGGGCTAACACCCCAATGAGGTTTTTGCGGCGTAGAGCAAAATGACGATATTACAAAGGTTACAAAACAAATTGAAAATACCTGACGGAAATATAAGGGTCACACATGAATGGGACGAGCAAAATACAAGACACAACAACGACGAACAACACAAACAGATCCAACCAAAACCGTTGTATGATTCCGACGAATGACCCGGTCGTTTCCGGCGAATTCGTCGGATACTTTCGACGAATTCATCGGAAACATCCGACAAATACTCAGCTACATCTGACGGACTACGTCTGTTTGACAAATTGACGAACTGACGAACATTTCACTCAAGACTCTCCCTAGACGACCACCGTACCCAAAATCACAGCAAAAGGCTGTATTCCAACATCTAAACCGGAAATAAAGGAAAACAAAGGAATTAAACAAGGAAATTCAAAAAGGGAAGCAAGGGAGGGGACACCACTTGCCTCAAAATGTGCGGAAAGCGTCCACATGCATGCTCCGCTTCGAGGATCGTCCGAAAAAACACCCCGTCTCCGATTCCTGAAACTTTTCGGAGCAAAATGAGGGTTAGGTCAAAAGCCCTAACGCCAAAAATCCACGAAATGGAGAAATCTTGCCACGCACGCGTAGCTCTCATCAAGAGCTTTTCAGATCTATGCTCCGGCGAAAATTTCGTGCACCGAAGCTCCGGTGGCGGCCGACGGAAGGCTCCGAAAAAAGGAAATCACTACACTGCTTGGGCCGAAATGAACAGGGGAAAGGAAATGGGGGCTCGGTTTTCTCTCTTGGGGAGGAAGAAGACTTATTATATATAATATAATAATAATAATATTCTTATAAATATTATAATGGGAGCTGCATTCGTCGAATGAAATGGGAGTGGATAGGCGTTCGACGAGAATGCTGGAAGGGGAGTTATAAAACAAATAAAATGATATTATTAATAATAATATAAATATATAATAATAATAATGATAACATTAGTGTTATATTATTACAAAGGGCTTAACGTTCGACGATTTAAACGAAATTCGCACCCTAGCTAGAAATCAGCGCTACAAATCCAATGGCGAAGCCAAAACCAAAATCTGACAGACCATTCTCGAGATATTACGGCGAACGTTAAATATACGAAACTTTGGAAATTCGCCGAGGCTCCAAAAATGCTCGGATCGCGACGAAACTTGACGAGCAAGTCAAAAATAAATCAATTTAATTTTGTATCGAGAAATTTTTCAATTTCGACAAGAAACACAAAATTTGGTCGACTCCACCTAACGCACGTGAAAACGCACTAACGGCGACGCGCCGTCAACTTTACGTAAATGTAACGCTCATACGTCATTATGACGTCAGCAAGAGGATTAAATAATTGTCGTAAAATTAGGGCGTTACAATGGCCACCAGCCCGCCCCTTATTCGCGACCTGGCCGCTCATCCGCCTCGGCAGAGGACTGGCGGGTTCCCGCGGCCCGGCTCGCATCCGCCCGAGAAGAACAGGCGAGCCGGCAAAGCCAGGTCGCGCCCACGGAGGAGGATTGGAGGAGAGCTGACTCCCCGTGGCTGCGAATAGCTTCTCAGAACAGCGGAGCCACGCTGTTGGCAGACCAGGTTGGACTGCGCGTAGCTGATCAGGACAGCGGAGTTTGGCTGTTGGCAGACCAAACCCAGGGCGTTTTGGTATTTGCAGGTCAGTTCTTCTGGTTATTGGCAGTTTAGATTCCAAAAAACTATAAATAAGACCCAAGGGGTACCTCAGAAGGCATGCTTTGAGTGCCTCCCTGCTCCTGTTCTCAAGTGCTTCTAAGGGTACCTTAGCTCGGCTTCTGGCTAAGGAGGGAAGCGCTCAGAGATCTTCGGGTTTGTGGTGGGACCTCCCTGCCGAGCCCTTGGGTCTGTTTCTTCTTGCCTCTTGTTATTTTTCTTGTAGGAGCAAAGAGGCGCGAGACAACCCCTTCCCCAAGGGTCGAACTCCACAGGAGACCGGATTCCGGTTTCAACATACATAGAGTTCTAAGTACCTACCCTTCAAATTTAAGGATTGTGGCCTAAACTAGGGTTAGGGTTTTGAGGGTCTTAACCATCTCAAAATCCTCTAATATTTTTACCAGAGGACTTTAGCTACCCTAGAATCCTCTCTACCAAATTTCAAGTCCATACAAGGGCATTTGACCATATGTCCTTCACAAGTCCCCAAAGTCCAAACTTGGGGTTTGAACTTGGGTCCTAGGGCAAACCTACCCCAAACCACCCCATAACCCCTATAAGGGTGTAAAAAGTCATGACAAACCATTGGACAAATTCTAAGCCTCTGTTGAGGTGATCTGACCACTTAAACCTCAAAGTGCACTTTTGACCTAAATACCCTTTATTAGGGCAAGGCTAGGGTTTGCCCAATTCCCAACCAAATCAACTACAAATGAGGTGAACATTTATATAGAAGCTCCTGATGACCCTAAGGACCACTCACCAAAATTTGGGATGGTTTGGAGGTCTTTAGGTCCCTAAATTATTTTTCCCTATGATATTTAAATGATTTCAAAAACTATAGAAAAATTGTCCCCAAAAATTCTCATTTTTGGGCAGGCCTAGGTACATATTAGGGTGACTTCCTATCCAAATTTCAGGTCATTTGGACAAGGGATGAAGTGGGGGCACACATTTTAGTTTTTGTCTAACCTTAGGTGAAGACCCCACCAAAATGAGTGCCCTGGTTAAACCAGGCGGCCAAATTGGTTCAAACAAATTTTAAAATAAAGTACCTCCTAGGGCTACAACTTTGATATTCATCACTTTTCATGTAGGTGAACCCAGGTATTTTTAATAAATTGAAACATTAAATACAATTTCTGTGACAAAAATGAAATAATATGAAATCATATCCTATAGTTTAAATCCATCTCCAGCACGAATCTTAAAGCGGATCCAAGGGCTCTGGCTCATCTTCTTCCTCCAGCTGACGGTTAAGATTGACTCGTCCTGGAGCTACTTCCAGCCGCCACCGCCGACCATCCGGCCACCTCCCTGGTCGGCAACCGCCGGCCATCTGGCCACCACCTCCGTTGAGGTGGTGGCTATCGCCAGGTGGCGGCACAGCCGCCGAAGGGGCCTATTCCGACGAACCCGAGAATTCATTTTTCACTGATAAATCATGAAAATGCAAGCTTCAATCGGGCTCAATTGAGCCCGATTTTTATTCTAAATGATCCCTACAATCTATCCACAGTGAGAGAGGAAGGGGAGGACCTTGCTTGCGGCCTGGAGATGCGTCGATCGCCGGGATGCCATTGGTGGTGGAGGAGTCGTCGGAGTTCTGCAACTGCACATTGAAGTAGCTCGTCTCCTTCGGGTAAGGCATGGAAAAGCTTGCCCTGGATCCAGGGATGCTTTTAAAATAATAAAAATGGGGGAGGGGAGAGGTATAGCTGGTGGTGGCCATTAATGGCCCCTTAATGTAACTTTTGGCCATGGTATGGGGGGTGAACTTGGGCTCAATCCAGGCAGGAAATGGCTGGAAACTTCTCATCTCCCTCAGAGGAGTTGAATCCATCCCTTAATGGGGGGAGGAGAAGGGCCTTCCTTCATGGCACCATTAATGGACAAGAAACTCATTTCTCGGCCATGGTGTGAAAGATATAGTACCTAAACACCTAGAGGGGGGGTGAATAGGTGACCAAATTCTTTTTAAACTTTAATGGCAGCAATCAATTTTAAACACAGAATCTAATCTACTTTTGCACAGCAATTACACAGTATTCACAGCAAATCACAGCACACAGAAGACACACAGTTTTATAGTGGTTCCCCAAGCTTTGGGTACATCCACTTTCCCCCTTCGCCTATCTAGCAGTGTACTAGATTCGGCCAAACTTCTCCACTATCTCAGAACCCAAACTGGTTCCTACTCCTCAGGCCCAAAGCCCTACAACTCAGCTTTTCCACAAAGCCTACACTCAGCCACAAAGGCCTACACTCAGCCACTCAGGCCTACACTCAGCCACCAAGGCCTACACTCAGAGATTTCAATCTCCTACACTCAGGCTCTCAAGCCCTACACTCAGCCTTTATAATTACAGGCTTACAAAAACTCAGATCCAAAGGATCCTACAAGATAAAAATGATTATACAATTGTTAACTCAGCAACCCAAAGACAAGAGAGGGGAGTTGTGAGTTTCTTGATGAGTTCTTGGAAGAACTCAGCTGGAATCAATCTGACTTAGCTTTCTTCAAAGCTTCTTGAAAGTAGAACTCAATAAGATTGACTCCTTCTGCAGTTGATCCTTGATATCTTCTTCTTAAGATTCAGACTAATCTGAATCCTTCTTCTCAGCTGGGTTCCAACAGCTGATTTCTTGGATGGATCTCTCTCTCTCCAACTTCTTAGATCTTCACTTGATAGCTAGATCTTCTTTAAATCTGAACTTGGACTTGTGTTCAATCTCTTTAAACAACTTGTTGATCAATCTCTTCTGTAGACAGTATAAGCCTATTTATAGGCCTTCTTCATGGTAACCCCCCCCACCGGCTGGTCCGGTCCATAACTGAATTCTGACAACTCTGACAGGTGCTGTAGACCGGCTGGAATGGCAGCTGTCAAGTCATCCAGTCAGTTCTTTAAAATGCTGTAACTGTCTTTAAGTGTCGAGACTTTTTGTCTTTAAGTGTCGACACTTATAGACCAAGTGTCGACACATGTTGTCTAAGTGTCGACACTAGTCTACAAGGTGTCGACACAACTCCTTGTGTTGTTGATTCTCTATCTCGACACTGCTTCTCCTTCATGTGTCGACACTGAAATTGAGTGTCGACACAAGTATTTGTTCTTCAGAATTTTGCTGAATTCTTCTAAGTGTCGACACAACACCTTTGTGTCGACACATCTTCATGTGTTGTATCTGTCAAGTGTCGACACTGCTTCTTGGTGTCGACACATGTCTTTATTGTTGATACTTGTTGAGTGTCGACACATTGCTTTGGGTGTCGACACTTACATCTTCAGTCGAGACTCTGGCTGAGTGTCGACACATCCTTAGTGTCGACACTTGTACTTAGAATATTCTTGAACTTTGTTGTTCTTTGCTAAGTGTCGACACAGCTCCTTGTGTCGACACTTTCTTCAAGTGTTGAGTCTTCAGCTAAGTGTCGACACATTGTTCTTGGTGTCGACACTTACTTCCAGTGTTGACTCTTCGGTTGAGTGTCGACACATTGTTCTGGGTGTCGACACTTGTACTTAGTCTCTGCAGACTTTTGTTGAGTGTCGACATAGCCTCCAAGTGTCGACACTTTCTGATGTAGACACAGCTTCACTGGGTGTCGACACAACTGTTAAGTGTCGACACAGCTTTACTAGCTTTTCTTCATTGAGTGTCGACACAGCTCCTTGTGTCGACACTTTCTGTCTGGTGTCGACTCAGCATCCCCGGTGTCGACACAATGACTGCAAGTGTCGACACTGCTTGCCTGGGTGTCGACACAAGTCTTCTTAAGTGTCGACACTTTCCCTCTGGGTGTCGACACATGGACTTAGAAACTTTTTCATCATTTCCTGCAAATACTTAACCTGCACAAGGTATCTCAAAATAC
This sequence comes from Platanthera guangdongensis, assembly GCA_039583875.1. Classification (NCBI taxonomy): domain Eukaryota; kingdom Viridiplantae; phylum Streptophyta; class Magnoliopsida; order Asparagales; family Orchidaceae; genus Platanthera; species Platanthera guangdongensis. Next base: position 5,481,703 of record CM077165.1, read on the forward strand.
ATCAAATACATTTTGATGTATATCATTGAGTTGGGTGAGGCTTCTTCAAATCAGGTACATTTAGACCAATGTACCCAACAATCTCCCCCTATTTGGAGAAGTCATAACCCTTAGTCAATGATATACACCATTCATAATAAAATTACAAAATGATGTAAAGCAGGATTATATACAGCAGGGTAAACATAAACATGTATCAATCACACATGTTTACATATACATCATCACAGAACAAATATGAAATAGACATAGACATCATCACAGAACAAATATGAAATAGTTTTAATATATAACACATTGTTCTAATATCTGTCATATTTATTTCCAGAAGTTCACAAAATGTTTTACACCAAAAAGATTACAAAGTAAACTTCAAGAAAATTCTAATTCTATTTCTGTTCTGTCTCCTTAATCACTATGCCTTTTCCAGCTTGAACTTTAGCTTGAACAGGAGCATCAGCAACTTCAGCATCAGCAGGCTTCTTACCTTTCAGATCTTTCTTCTTAAGCTCTTCTGCTTTAATCTTCTGCCTTTCAAAATAATGGTAAGGCTTGGGAAAGTACTTGCTAGGCTCCAGAGCAGTAGGAGGTAGCTTTCCCATCTTGGCCTTCCTTCTATGTTGAACTATGGCCTCCTGCCTTGATTCATGTTTCCTCCATTCAGTTTCAGAGAACCACTTATTCCTGTCTTGAATGTTATCTTTGGCAGCTTTCCAGGCAGTCAAAATGATATTTCTTGAGGTAGGGCTCCACTGTTCAAAGTCTGACCTTTGTTCAGCTTGTTCCCTAAACCTCTTCTTAGACAATCTTGTCTCTTCTTCTTTCTGTAGAACTTCTTCTTCTTTCTGAAGAGCTGCCTGCATAGCTTCAGATATAGGCTGAACCACTTTTGCTAGAATAACATTGGACTTCTCATCAGTTGGGCTATACATGTGATGAATATCAGCTTGCACCATGTCAAGATCTGGTGGAGGATAGATCACTTGAGCTACTTCTGGTTGCTCACCTCCAAGATAGGCAGGGTTAATTCCAGATTCTGCTACATTGTCATCATCACAAAGAGGAGGATAGCCCAGTGTAGCTCTGATGGAATTAGATATCCATTTGGCATGATCAGAGCTAGCTTTGACTAAAACTCTCTCCCCCTTTATGACTTCTCTAGCCATGTGATCTCTAACATCATCCTTCTGGAATCTGATTTGATTATCCAAGTATCTGACTCCATCTTTAAAGAAAGGTTTGAGCTTATTAAGTTGTTCAGATATGGCCTTCTGGGAGTCTTGAATGGCAGTCTTAAGAGCAGTGAGTTCTGCTAGGAATACTTTGTCAAAATCTGCCTTTGCTATAGCTGGAGTCTGTCCTGCAGCTAGATTCTTCAGTTCTGTGACTATTGCATTGTGGGATTCAGTAAGGTTGTCATTCATTCTTAGCTGATTTTCAAGAACATAACCTTGCTTCACAGCTATGTCATCCACTTGTGCTTTTATCTTCTCCTGGTGTGTGGCCAAGTACACTACTGCATTTCCACCTTTATGGAAGCAGTCTGTCATCTCCTTCTTGTTAAGATTCATTTCAAATCTTATTGACTTTATGTCCTGGGCTAGATCAAATTGTAGTGATTTCTGCCCTTCATCAACATACTTTTCAATGGCCTGCCTTTGCTCATCCAACTTGACTTGCATTGCAACCATTAAAGCATTATAATCCACAGTTGGAGCTGGCTGTGCTATAGGCTGTGGAGCAATAGTTTGGAGAGCCTTCTTATAACTCTGGCTCCTTCTTTTGAAGACATAAATTTTCTTTTTCCTTGCCCTTGCTTCTTCCTCATCTTCAGAAGCTGAGGAGCTGGCTATATCTACCCTTTCCTTTGGTGGTTCTTCAGCAGCTTGGGGCTTGTCAGTCTCATGCCTTGCAGGCTCTTCATCAATTGGTACCTGCTCCCCCTCAATTGGAGCATTATCTCCTTTAGCAGCAGTAGTTTCTTTTTCAAAATCTGCTTGATCCAGATTCAAGAAAAGATCTTCCATGGTATATTCTGTTGGAGACTGAGCTGGAGAAATTCTTGGCTCTTCAACCACTGGATCAGTAACATCTTGAACAATAGCAGATGTGTCTTCTATGACAGCATCTGGGACTTGGTTATCCAGCTGAGTTTGCTGATGAACATCAGATAAATCAGTATCTTCCATAGGAAATTCTAAAGTATTGAGTTCAATGATTACCTCTAGGATAATGTTTGTAGCTTGTTCACTTTCCAGTGCAGTGGGTTCATCTACAACTGGAAGCTCCTCCTGGCCTTGATCCTTGTGTATGGGGCTAGCTTGAGGTAGCTCCCCCTGGATCTCAGCATCATCTTGAGGAGCTGGAGACTTCACAGCAGGCTCTTCCTCAATCTCATCTGGTGTGAAGACAACTTGTTCTTCACTGTCTGAGCTGCTAGTGGACACTTGAGCCACTGGAGCAGTTTTCCTCTTCTTCTTTGGTGGAATTTCTTTCTCAGAAGTAATCTTCTCAGGTGTTGGCATTTCTTTTGACAACACCCTGTCCCATCTGTAAAATATCCTTAAATCCATCTTCCTCATATGATTGATTTTTGTTCCAACAGCCTGTCCCATAACTTCAGGTATAACACCAGCAAGATAAAGACTTATGATTCTGCCTAAGTTGGGCTTCTTTAGGCTTTTTTAATCTTCTCAAAAATTACCATAGACCAGTCAGTTTGCAGAGAGAAGATTATCCTTGTCATAATAGTAAACATATAGGCAGACACTCTGTCATGCCCTCCAGGCTTGCTTAATATTACCTTTCCAACAATCTCTGAAAGGAATTTACCTTGATTGTTCATGCCCTTTCTAAGAAACACTGATCCAAGCTTCATCTTAGGATCCAGTCCACACCAGGTTAGAGCTTCCCTGGTCTTTGTAGCTGTAACCTCATCTTCCTCTTTAATTCGTGGTAGTTGTAGAATCTTCCTCAGACTTTTAGGTGACACCTTCACCTTCTCACCATGAACCCTGGATTTGATTTTGAATCCAGTTTCGTCTATCTTAGCTCCACTGAGAAATTCTAGTACCTCTTTCTTCCAGATTTTAGTAGGTTCAGAAACAAGATATTCTAATCCTGAATCGACTACTAGGGTTACGACAGCCTTAATTTCTTGATCGGCATCCTCAAAAGCACCGCGCACCAGCTCATATCCTTCATTGACATTCTCCTCAAGCTTGGGCGCCATTAGGGTTTGTAGAATTTGTCTTGAGAGAAGAGAGGTGTCGACACAGAAGTTTGGTCTCGAAACTTTGAAAGCGTGTCGACAAACTAAGACAAAATCCTATTTATACCTTTCTAATTTTGAAGATGAACAGGCGGGACAGCTAACTTAAATTGTGTCTACACTGGCAATAAGTGTCGACACAAGTTTAGTCAATAGATTTTATGTGTCGACACTTGTTTATGTGTCGACACCACATAACTCGACACATAGTCGAGACTTTACTTAGAGAATTCTGAGTAAAACTTAAGTGTCGACACCACTTTGGATGTGTCGACACCTACTTGACATGTGTCGACACTAATATTCAGAAGTGTCGACACCAACTTCCTAGATGTGTCGACACCTTTTTCCTGAAGTGTCGACACCACTTTTCTGTGTCGACACAGAAACCTCTATGTGTCGACACCTTTTGACTTAGCCAATTTCCAATAATATAAACTTACTCTAAGTTTATCATTCCTAGTTCAATTTTAAATCTATTGAACTTAGCTTCTTCTAGGGGCTTAGTATACATATCAGCTAATTGATTATCAGTTTTCACATATTCCAATAAAATATCTTCTCTTTCTACATGCTCCCTAAGAAAATGATATTTAATTTCAATATTTTTGTTCTACTATGGGATACAGGATTATTAGCTATTGAAATAGCACTAGTAGAATCACAAAAGAGTGGAGTTCTACTTACCTGAAATCCGTAGTCCTCAAGCTGATGTTGTATCCACAGAAGTTGAGCACGGCAACTTCCTGCAGCCACATACTCTGACTCTGCAGTGGAGATAGCCACACTTGTTTGCTTTTTGCTACTCCATGAAATTAGTCTCCCACCTAGGAATTGATAGGTTCTAGTAGTGCTTTTTCTATCTTCTTTGCATCCTGCAAAGTCTGCATCTGAATAACCTGTTAGTTCAAAATCCCCATTCCTAGGGTACCAGAGGCCTAGATAGGGAGTGCCCTTTAGATATCTCAATATTCTTTTGACTGCTGTCAAATGAGACTCTTTAGGGCAGGCTTGATACCTTGCACAGACACATGTAACATACATGATATCTGGTCTACTTGCAGTCAAGTATAATAGGGAGCCAACTATCCCTCTATATAAGGTTTCATCTATAGGTTTCCCTGCATCATCCTTGCTAAGAGACATACTTGACCCCATAGGAGTCTTCATGGTACTGGATGAATCCATACCATACTTCCTTATGAGTTCTAGGGTGAACTTAGACTGACAGATAGATAAACCACTCTCAGTCTGTTTAACTTGGAGACCCAAGAAAAACTTCAGCTCTCTCATACTACTCATCTCAAATTGACCTTGCATAAGTTTTGCAGACTTTTTGCAAAGGCTGCTTTCAGTAGACCCAAATATAATGTCATCTACATATATTTGGACTAGTATAACTTTGTCTCTAGATTCCCTAAGGAATAGAGTCTTATCTATTTTCCTCCTTGAGAACTTGTTCTCAATGAGGAAACTAGATAGGGTTTCATACCAAGCCCTAGGGGCTTGCTTTAACCCATATAAAGCTTTCCTAAATCTATAGACATGATTAGGTAAAGTTGAATCAACAAAACCTGATGGTTGTTCCACATAGACTTCTTATTTAAGATTACCATTCAGAAATGCTGACTTGACATCCATTTGGTAAACTTTGAATCCTTGATAGGTTGCATAGGCAAAAAACATCCTTATGGCTTCCAGTCTGGCTACTGGAGCAAAGGTTTGATCAAAGTCAATACTTTCTTCTTGCCTATATCCTTTAGCAACCAGTCTTGCTTTATTCTTAATGATGACCCCTTGTTCATCCATCTTATTCCTGTAGATCCACTTGGTTCCTATTATATTGTGGTCTTTAGGTTTAGGAACTAGTTCCCAGACCTTGCACCTCTTGAACTGATTAAGCTCTTCTTGCATTGCTTCAGTCCATTGTGGATCTAGTATGGCTTCTTCAAACTTCTTAGGTTCAACTTGAGATAAAAAACTGGAGTAGATTGCTGCATTCAGGTTTCTGCTCCTTGTTTGTACTCCTTGTCTTGGATCTCCAATAATCTGCTCTACTGGATGATCTCTAAGATGCCTATTGACTGGAGGCATCCTGACTTCTGATTGAACCTCTTCAGCATCTCCATCATGCTGTACTCCTTGAACTTCACCAGCAATAGGTACATGTAGTTCTCCCCCTGGACAACGGCCACTGTCTTCTACTTGATGTCTTGCAGTAGGTACTTCTTCTATAGTAAGCTTGTCCATCTTCTTTGTTAAACCTGTGGGGCTGCATACACTACTAGACAACTCATTATTAATAAGTTTAGTCTCATCAAATACTACATGTACAGATTCTTCTACAACTTGAGTAGACAAGTTGTAGACTCTATAAGCCTTACTATTGTTGATGTACCCAACAAAAATTCCCTCTTGGGACTTGGCAGCAAACTTAGTCAAGTAAGACTTTCCATTGTTAAGTATGAAGCACTTACAACCAAAGATCCTGAAGTAGGATAGGTTTGGTTTCCTGCCTTTCACAACCTCATAGGGGGTCTTGTTGAGGCCTTTAGTTATGGTAGCCCTATTAATAACATGGCATGCAGTATTGACTGCTTCAGCCCAGAAATATTCTGGTAGTGATGTATCACTTAATAGGGTTCTACCTGCCTCAATCAAGGTCCTATTCTTCCTTTCAGCAATGTCATTTTGCTGAGGTGTTCTAGGTGAAGAAAACTCTTGAAATATCCCAAAGTCTTCACATAGTTTTGTCATGCTATCAGACTGAAACTCAGTACCATGGTCACTTCTTATTTTGACCACTATACTATTTAGTTCATTCTGAATTTGTCTAACAAACCTATATAAGACATTGGGTGTTTCAGATTTCTGTCTTAAGAAGAACACCTAGGAAAACCTTGAGTAGTCATCTACAACTACAAAGGTATAGACCTTCCTACCTAGGCTGTGAACTGGCATTGGACCAAAGAGATCCATATGCAAGAGGTATAAACACCTCACAGCATCTTTGTTTTTTATGCTTCTAAAGATGGATCTAGTCTGCTTGCCCTTTTGACAAGCTGAGCAAATACCATCTTTAACACACTTAACTTGAGGACCATTCCTCACTAACTCTTTGCTAAAGAGTTTGCCAATTGTCTTGTAGTTAAGATGGGCAAGCCTCTTGTGCCATTTGACACAATGAGAGACTATCTCATCAGCTACAAGACACACTTGAGAACCATTGATCTCACACATAATGTCTAGGCAGTAGACATTCCTCTTTCTATAACCTATCAAAATGATCTCTTGATCAGTTGACCTCTTGATATGACAACCATTCTTAACAAATGAGATGTCATACCCTACATCACTTAATTGACTTATACTTATTAGGTTGTGTTTCAACTCTTTAACATAAGCCACTTGAGTAATGGTAACCAAGTTACTAGAAATGTTATCAAATCCTTTGATGATTCCTTTTTCAGAACCACCAAAGGTGACTTTTGGACCATCTTTGATTGGAATGTAGTCTCTTAGTAATCCCTTTGTTCCAGTCATATGTCTGGAACATCCACTGTCCAAGTACCATATTGGGCATGGCAACTTGGACTCACCTGCAAAACAGATTAATGAACCTTAGAACCCAATGTATTCTTGGGTCCTTGGTACTTATTAGTTTGCAACTTGACAAAGTTACCTACTGGTTTTCTAATAGGCAGTTTGCTACACACTTTGGCACTAGCATTGTGCCAACAGTCCATTGCAAAATGGCCAACTTTGCCACAACACCAACATTCAAACTTATTGTACCTTTGCTTAGGTACTGTCTTTGCTGTCTTATCTACAGCTGACTTGTTGAATGTTGGGGCTTTGCCCTTGGACTTGGACTGGACAGTCCTTGCAGGTTTCATAAAACTCAGTCCAGCTTTACCCTTGTGATGAGCAAATTCATCAATTATGGGTAACACTGACTTAGGTTTGGAAAACCTAGCAACAAGCTCTCTCTCCTTCTGAAGATTGATCTCCAGACTCTTGATTTGATTATTCTTATAGGTGATAGTCCCCATCTGAATCACTGTTATGTGTTTCAGTCTGTCTATCTCATTAAGCTTTTGATCAAATAACTTCTCAGAATCTGTTGCAGCAGCTTTGAGATCAGCAATTTCCTTTGCTTGACTTTTGGCTAGGGACTTGCTCTTCTTGTAAGCTTGCAACAGTACTTTATATTCATCTATCAGCTGATGAATATATTCTTCAGACTCAGATGCACTCTCATCATTTGATGAGGATGAATCTGATTATGTACTGGCACAAGAAATTGAACTTAGAGTTGAACATTGTACCTTACTAGGTCCTGGCTGTTCCAGGATTTTGTCACCTTCTGTCAATGACATTAGCCCTTGACATTGACTGTCTTCTTGTTCATATATAGATTCCAAAATCTGCATGAACTCTTCTTCTTCTTCTTCAGCAAACAGCCCTATGTATGCCTCAGCATCTGACTCAGTTTCTGAAGAAGAAATATCTGACAGGGTCTTCTCCTTTTTGGCAACAAATGACTTTTCTTTCTTGCCTTTGAAATGAGTCTTCTTCTTGTCACTAGACTCCTTTCTCTTCTCTGGATAATCTGCAACAACATGGCCTTGTCTATTGCAGCAATAGCACACTATTTTTGAAATAGTTGTCTTGCTAGATTTAGTCCTCTTCCTGTCCTTCTTTGAAGCCTTTTTATTCTGATAAAAGTCTTCTTTTCCATGTGAAGTAGAAGGCCTTGACCTCCACTGTTTCTTCTTCAAGAACTTCTTAAAATGTCTAGTGAAGGCAGCAAAGTCTTCATCACTTTCACTGCTTTCAGATTTTGTGCTGACTGACTCATCTGACTCTGATTCAGCAACCTTTGGAGGTGGAGTTGGTGACTTACCTCTGTACTTTCTGGTGGCTTCTGTCTTGAAGGCTACTGTTCTTTCCTTATGTTCATTTCTTGTTGATTTCTCCTCCTCTTTTCTCACTGTCAACTGCATTTCATATGACAATAATTTGCCAAACAGTGTAGGTGGAGAAATTTCTCCCAACTTAGTCATTTCTCTAATGGCACAGATCTTGGTGTCCCAATCTTTAGTTAGGGACCTTAGAAACTTGTCATTGAGTTCATAATTACTGAACTCTCTTCCATAAGACATGAGTTCATTCACTATCCTATAGAACTTCTTATAGCACTCAGTTATGCTATCACCCTTTCCTTGTCTAAAACTTTCATACTCTTGATTTAGCAAGGATTTTCTGTCTTGTCTAACTTCTGCAGAACCCTCCATATACACAATAAGGGTATCCCACATCTCTTTGGCTGTCTTATAGTGTATTAGATTCTGAAAAGTTGCATCATCTATGACACTCACTATAATGTTTTGAGCCCTTTTGTCCATGGTAGCTAGGACAATCTCATCCTTTGTCATTTCAGAGAAATCCTTTGGTGTTCTCTGATTTGCATCTAGAACTGATATCTTCATGGGCACATATGGCCCCTCTTTGACTGTGATATAAATCTTAGGGTCTGAGGCTTCCATAAACAGCCTTACCCTTTCCTTCCAGATCCCAAATATCTCTTTCCTACATAGAGGTAATTTCATGGATCCCAATTCCTTGTGATTCTCAGAGGAACTCATGGTTCTTGATGTTCTTGAATCTGTAATTTGACTTAGACTGAATCTGTCAATCAGGATCTCCTCAGACTGTTAGTCCTTTTTGAGGAACCTGGCTCTGATAGCACTTGAAAGATATAGTACCTAAACACCTAGAGGGGGGGTGAATAGGTGACCAAATTCTTTTTAAACTTTAATGGCAACATTCAGTTTTAAACACAGAATCTAATCTACTTTTGCACAGCAATCACACAGTATTCACAACAAATCACAGCACACAGAAGACACACAGTTTTATAGTGGTTCCCCAAGCTTTGGGTACATCCACTTTCCCCCTTCGTCTATCTAGCAGTGTACTAGATTCGGCCAAACTTCTCCACTATCTCAGAACCCAAACTGGTTCCTACTCCTCAGGCCCAAAGCCCTACAACTCAGCTTTTCCACAAAGCCTACACTCAGCCACAAAGGCCTACACTCAGCCACCCAGGCCTACACTCAGCCACCAAGGCCTACACTCGGAGATTTCAATCTCCTATACTCAGGCTCTCAAGCCCTACACTCAGTCTTTATAATTACAGGCTTACAAAAACTCAGATCCAAAGGATCTTACAAGATAAAAATGATTATACAATTGTTAACTCAGCAACCCAAAGACAAGAGAGGGGAGTTGTGAGTTTCTTGATGAGTTCTTGGAAGAACTCAGCTGGAATCAATCTGACTTAGCTTTCTTCAAAGCTTCTTGAAAGTAGAACTCAATAAGATTGACTCCTTCTGCAGTTGATCCTTGATCTCTGCTTCTTAAGATTCAGACTAATCTGAATCCTTCCTCTCAGCTGGGTTCCAACAGCTGATTTTTTGGATTGAGCTCTCTCTCTCCAACTTCTTAGATCTTCACTTCATAGCTAGATCTTCTTTAAATCTGAACTTGGACTTGTGTTCAATCTCTTCAACAACTTGTTGATCAATCTCTTCTGTAGACAGTATAAGCCTATTTATAGGCCTTCTTCATGGTAACCGGATGGTCCGGTCCATAACTGAATTCTGACAACTCTGACAGGTGCTGTAGACCGGCTGGAATGGCAGCTGTCAAGTCATCTAGTCAGTTCTTGAAAATGTTGTAACTGTCTTTAAGTGTCGAGACTTTCTGTCTTTAAGTGTCGACACTTATAGACCAAGTGTCGACACATGTTGTCTAAGTGTCGACACTAGTCTACAAGGTGTCGACACAACTCCTTGTATTGTTGATTCTCTATCTCGACACTGCTTCTCCTTCATGTGTCGACACTGAAATTAAGTGTCGACACAAGTACTTGTTCTTCAGAATTTTGCTGAATTCTTCTAAGTGTCGACACAACACCTTTGTGTCGACACATCTTCATGTGTTGTATCTGTCAAGTGTTGACATTGCTTCTTGGTGTCGACACATGTCTTTATTGTTGATACTTGTTGAGTGTCGACACATTGCTTTGGGTGTCGACACTTATATCTTCAGTCGAGACTCTGGCTGAGTGTCGACACATTCCCTTAGTGTCGACACTTGTACTTAGAATATTCTTGAACTTTGCTGTTCTTTGCTAAGTGTCGACACAGCTCTTTGTGTCGACACTTTCTTCAAGTGTTGAGTCTTCAGCTAAGTGTCGACACATTATTCTTGGTGTTGGCACTTACTTCCAGTGTTGACTCTTCGGTTGAGTGTCGACACATTGTTCTGGGTGTCGACACTTGTACTTAGTCTCTGCAGACTTTTGCTGAGTGTCGACACAGCCTCCAAGTGTCGACACTTTCTGATGTAGACACAGCTTCACTGGGTGTCGACATAACTGTTAAGTGTCGACACAGCTTTACTGGCTTTTCTTCATTGAGTGTCGACACAGCTCCTTGTGTCGACACTTTCTGTCTGGTGTCGACTCAGCATCCCTGGTGTCGACACAATGACTCCAAGTGTCGACACTGCTTGCCTGGATGTCGATACAAGTCTTCTTAAGTGTCGACACTTTCCCTCTGGGTGTCGACACATGGACTTAGAAACTTTTTCATAATTTCCTGCAAATACTTAACTTGCACAAGGTATCTCAAAATACATCAAATACATTTTGATGTATATCATTGAGTTGGGTGAGGCTTCTTCAAATCAGGTACATTTAGACCAATGTACCCAACATGGTGGTTCTCCTCCCCTAGCCCTGATCAGCCACCAAGATGACCCCTGGCCTTCTCCACACTGAATGGGGGAATGGATCAAGTAATAAAAGGGGTGGTCCTTGGCTTTCCCCAAGCCATGAATGTGCTAACTCCTTTTCTCTCTCCTCCATTAAAGCGAAATTGAAACTTTCTCTCTCCTGCCCCTCATGGCCGGTTTTGTTCATGGCCCTAGCCTAAATGCAGCCCACTAAGCTAATACAAAGTGGTTAGGGGGTGGTTAGCCCATGTGGCTAGGGGCTTGAGCTTGAGTTAGCCCATTTGAGCTAAGTTTGACTTGACCTTGACTAGGGTTGACCAAGGTCAATTTGACATTTTGAGTTGCCATCAATGGGTCCTTGGTGACCTATTGGCCTCCCCTAGGGTCTTGGGAGGGTTGGGTAGGGTTGAATTGGCACTTTGGAGGTCACCTGCCCTTAGGAAGGGTACTTTGACCAAATTAGGGTTATGGTTGACTTTGGTCATCCTAGACTCTTGGGTTGACCCCAATGGGTCGTTGGTGACCCATTGACCTCACTTTAGGGTTATGAGGACATGGGTGGGGTCCACTTGGCTAGGGGAAGGTCAATTGACCCTAAGTAGGCTAGTTTGACCCATTTAGGATTAGGGTTGACTTAGGTTAACTTAACCACTTTGACTGCCTACAGTGGGTCCTTAGTGGCCCTATGGACTACCCAAGGTGTCAGGGGTATTGTGGTAGAGTCATGGGATCAAGTTGTAGCCCTAAAGCCAAACCTTAGGTCTAAATATTGTGGATGAGTTATAGGCAGACCCAGGTGATTTTCACCTTGGCCCTTGTTCACCTGGTCCTTTAAGCTTCTGATGGTTTTGTCATGACCTAGACATGACAAAACAAAATCCTAGGTGTCTAGTTATTTGAGGGATGTTACAGTAGCTCTGCACAACAGCCAACAACTACTGGAAGTTTGGTCGATACAGTTCCGGCCATGTGGTTTTTCACCCATTTCTGGGGTTTACCATGTTAAACAAATTGCCTTGTCAGCTTTCCCTCTTTTTATGACTGTTTGCGCGCTTGACCGCCCCTGGCTAAGGCGGTTCATTTTAGTCCGGTCTATCGGAGCCTCGAGCGATCCACAACAGGTTGTAGAAATGAAAATATTGGGAAAAATTGTAGGGTATACAGAAGTGAAATAAGTGATAATTATAGTCGGAAAAGAATTTATGGTATGCTAAGATGATATAAAATTAATGCACTTCTAATATCCTAATTGGTTCGGTTTTCTTGGTTTATTGATCATATAAACCAAAATCGAACTGAATGGGCTTGGATCCCCCCCCCCCAAACTGAAATCGAACCGAACCGATCAGTTTGGTTCAAATTTGGTTCAGTTCGGTTTAGTTTGGTCGGTTTTTGATTTTTTGTACACACCTCTAATCATTCCTAATATCTTAGGCGATCATCTATGTTTTAACATAGGTGTCTGCTTTTCACACAAACAAATATAGTACTTATATTTCCACAATTTATAAAGAAGTTAAAAGTTTATGCATGAGCAAAGCTGTGAAAACAATATGGTAGTAAGAGAAATGAATGTAGACTAAGTGTCGATGAGATGGTCGGACTATTGGTCAAATTAGCGGGCAGTGTAGCAGAACTGATTGTTGAAGAAATGATGAAGGAAAAAAGTTATTTAATAGATACAACTCTTGAAGATTTTATCTAAATTTTGGGTTGGAAAAGAGAAGAGGACCATGTCCGATTTAGAGAAGAAAACCCATGCCAAAATTTTGTAAGCTTACCGGACTCTCAAGATTGCAACACATGTTAGGCTACCAGTTTGTTAGGAAAAACTAACCATTTAATTTGATTTATAGTTTTTAGAGTGATTATTTAGGATACCACTCATATTGTATAGAAGGATAATTGTTGGAACATGCATTCTGTATCTCTTATTTGATAATAATAAATATCATTATGTATTACAGTTCATGTAAGTATAAGCATACATTGAACGAGGATAATAAATGGAAGACAAAGCTCATTTTTGTGAGCTACCGTAGGGCTACATCATGTGTGTTGGTGACTAGGTCTAAGGTTTAGATCTAAGAGCTACTCGAGGCCTTATCTGGGGAGAGATTGGCTAAAGCTAATTGGTTCTTGGGAGAAAGGTTGGTATAGAAAATAAAAAGGGGTTTTCATTTACTCTTAGATTTCTATCATTACTGAAATAAAACATTTCGCAATCAAACTTCTTATGAAATAAAATCATACTTTTCTTTGTTTTATAATCATGATTTTAATTCTACTCGAAAATGTTTTAATCAATATTTTCTCTCAAGACCTAAAGCAAAATATATTATATGGTTCTTTTTATTCATCAAACTCTTAGGTTTCAATCTCTACATGCTAGCCCCAGGCGATAACTCTTACAGCCGACTATAGTGAACAAAGATTGAACACAATCTCTTTTAAAAAATAATCTTCGATACAATATTCTCTGAAAAGTTAAAGTAAAGTTTCCATTTCAATTTTTTGGAAAACACTTTAACTTACAATATTATTTTTATTTAGAATCAAATTCCTAAAAACCCTTATTCTCTCCCACTTAAGGGTGCTGGTAGATCCAATAAATGGTATCAAAGTTAGGTTATTCCAAAACTATTTCACCACCGATAATAATAACACTTCATGATCTCACATCTACTAGAGGGCATAAATTTTCTATTAATGAAAAATCATTAGCACCACTTTTATTTCAAGGTATAAATTATAAAGGGTGGAAAACTTAATAAATTTTTTTCTTAAATCTTTAGATATGGAAATTTGGAATATTACTATTACAAAGCCCTTGAGCATGTTAAATAGGAACAAATGTTCTTTAAATGCTAATCTATGAATAATTTATTTTGTGCACTTCATCATTATCTGTTTGAACTTATTTATGTTTTACCCACTACTTATAAGATTTCGGGTTTTTTGAAGAAAATTATGATTCTCCATCTACATATATTGAATTAGAGAATATGTAACTTGCATACATATTTGAGAAAGCTCCTCTTTTGATGGATCAATGGAGTGCATATTAAGTGGAATGGAAGAGATTACACGCCCTGGTCACTGGCGTGACCAGGAGGCATGACTATTGTCATGCGCCATGCTTTGATTTCAACACACCAAATAATATGTCATACCAGATTAAATTTACACACCCCCTATCATGGCATGATAGAGGGCGTAACTAGTAGATCAAGGGGCGTGCCAACCATTCAAGCTAGTCGTTCACGCTGGCGTGACGTTTCAGCAAACACGCCCTGGTCACGGGTGTGACCAGGAGGCATGACTTCTTCTCGAACCGTCAGATTAACAGCATATCATGCCGTTTCCCGCCATTTTCCAAACCCGGTCAAGACATGCCCTAGGTCATGGGTGTGACCTGGGGGCATGACCCGCCTATTAATGTATTTGGCAGTTTTCTCCCAAATGTTTCTCGGGCTTTCAAGTGTCTGTTCCATTCCTTACACGTCGTATGTCGTGGGCGTGACCTAGGAGCGTGACTCTAGCAAAACTTTTTATAAATTTTAGAGAAGTTCAGGAGCTTGAGGATGGGATTTTGGAGTTAGTTTTCTGCATTACTTTCTTGTTTTCATTATATTTCTATTTTTAAGATGTTACTCTAGTCTGGGTAATCTCTTCCCTAGTTGTAATTTGTATTTCAAGTAATTTCAATTCAAGCACTACTTTTAGCAATCATGTTTTACTTCACTTTTTTGTGATTCCACTATGGAAATGAGTAGCTAAATTTCTTTTAGCACCCGATCAATATGAACTTTAAAATGAAATAAACCTTGCGTGCTATCTTTACAAATTTTAGCAAGCTTTCTAATTTAATTTGCTTTGATTTATCTTTGATTTTTACTACTTCGAATCCAAGTGAAGGAACGAGCTTACATATGTTGAGCAATACTTTTCGCTTTTGAAATCCAGTGCAAGTCTGTAATCCATATGGATACCTTTTAACTGTACTCTGATACGTTGGGGTAGAATCATCGTTATGATGAATGAATCATTCGTTTTGAGATATCTTATGGATATTATGTGATTCCAGTGCGATTCAAGTGAAGTAAAATTGTTTCAATGTTATATCAAACAAATTAATGATCGAATGATTTCCCTTAGTCGGCCTTAATGGAATTCATAGTTTTTTGATTCATTCTATTAGATTGAATTGAGGAGAAATTCATGTTATAGTTCGAAACTGGGATAAGGAAATCTCGGATATTGATACTATTTAGAAGTCAACTTCTGAATGGTCTGAAGGAAATATTGTTTTCACAAATTTTAGACTGCCACTTGGTTAATTTGAATCTATGTAAAATCAATATGTATTGTGAGATCGTCTTATAAATGAATGGTTGCGTTGCTGCTTTAAATTTAAAAAGTGTTTGGAAAGTTTGGATCCAAGTAAATGTTGCTCTAAGAATGAAAAATGATAATGAACGATATAAAGTATTGTGATCTTATTGATTGAATGACATTTTTGTACTGATCTTTAGTTGTTGAATTTGTGGCTCCGCCGAAACTCAGTGGGAAAGAAGAGAGGATATGTCACAGTTATTTATGATTATGGTTGGAAATGTGAAACGACTGTGATTTTAGAAGGCCATTTGAGTGAGAAATATAGTTTTAAGGCAGCTATATGGACTCTTGGTCCTAAGAGATTACCAGTAGGAGTGAAATTTGAGATGGTATGATAAAACTTCTATGCATGTATGATTTCTATCTTGGACTTTGTCAATAGAGAAATGTATTTGAGTGTGAATACTCATGATTAGAAATGACAATCCTTGTTATCTTGTTTAGATGTAAGGTTTTATCATCCTCTTGGTTGATGAATCTTGAAAGTGAGGGTCAGTGCTTTGATAACTCTTAATTGGTTTGAGTTTAAATTTTGGGACAAAATTCTTTTAATGAGGAGAGATTTGTAATGCACTGAACTCGAGAGAGAGTTAATGTTGCGTAGTATGGGTTACCTCTGGCAGCAGTTTGTCGACGAGAAGATTTAATATACGCATGTTGATGACAAGATATAATGCCACACGATAGTGGTTACCATTAGAAATAGCTTGTCGATGAGAAGAGATAGTCTGTCAGTGAGGAGCAATAGCTTGTTGACATGATGTCGCCCGATAATAGTATCTATCATAACACCATAGTATGCAAACCAACATCTTGTAATTCATGATCGTGGTTGTTTGAACCCCTTAGGTCTTGATCCAACGGCCACGATTTGTTTGCCTAAGCCTTTAAAAGAGTTCTGAAGAACTAATTTCAGGTAAGGGTTTCATTTCTCCTAAGTTAGGTCAAGAGGAGGGGAGATATCTCCACTGGGCTGAGGAGTAAGATGCTCTTGTCAGATCTTAGCGGTCGGATCGGCAAGTCGTTGCGGGCTTATCATGTTGGAGCCATTGTGGCCATTCTCCATCCAAGATTTTTGTAGATTCATGGCTCCTAGTAAATATCTCAAGGTAATGGAACCTTCTCCCTCAAATCTAAGTCTTTTCTTCTATGGATTTCTTGTATGAAACCAAATCAAGGCGGGTGACCCAGTTTGGTGATGGTTATGATTAATCTAGTTAGGTTTCCTTTTTGGCGAAGAGCTTTGTGTCTAACTAGTAGAATCTGGAGATTTGTTTTGAGTTAGGCAAGCATAGGTATGGCTAGTAATGGCTTAATCCACAGTTTCCTGACACTATCGCTCGGTGGTAGTACATAACGCTGGTAGCAGCTTCAGGAAAACTAAACTTAGAGATCCCAATGATGTTGGACTCACAAGGAAGCACTCAATCATGCTTGTGAACTTATGGGCTACTGTGATGGATACTGAATCAATAATTTGATGACCCTTGGGGCTATCGCTCGGTGGTAGTACTTATTGGCAACACTAGATCCTAGGCAACACAATTTACTCATTATATATCTATCTGTGGACTATGGTAAGGTAGTCCCCACCTATATTTGAATATTGTATAATAATCATGGACTTGAATGAGGTACTCTGTAATTGTAGTTGAATATTGTATAATAATTGTAGACTTAAGTAAGGTACCCCTCACTTATAGTTGAGGACTCGAGAGTTAGGATGATCATCCCTTCTTGTAGCTTTTTTATAAGGGCTGGAAGTTACTCACCCATGACTCAAGGGTGGATAAAGTTGGTAGTGAATGACTTAGGAGTCTCTCCCGTAGTAGAATGTATAAGTATTGTATTATGTTTTTGATAGCTAAAGTTTGTGTAGGCTTTCTACTTGTAGATTGCTCTCTTTTCTTACAATATATTGTTTGCTTACTTGTTGTATTTTATCATATGATATGAGATACTAAATTGTAAAGTGTTCTAGCTTCTTGGGGGGTCACTAGGTCTGCTTGGGGAAGTGCTTTTATTACTTGGTTTGTGGTTGAATTATAGCTGACCTCTATTGTGCACCATTTGGTTTTGATAGTTCCAGGGCACAGGAAGGAAGCCAGGGAGAATTAGGACCTCTAGCGAGTGGTTCGAGGTCTTTGTCTAGGTTTAGTCAGAGCAGGCATGTGAGCCCTTCTTGGGTACTTGTACTCTTGCTTTACTTCCTAGTTTGTAGAAATCTTTTAAAGAGATTATATGCCTTTAAGGCCAGAACTGATTTTATCTATCAGTAGTGGACATTCCCTTTCATATTTCCTCTTCATTTGTTCTTATTTACTGTGTTTTAGTTTCTAATTACTAGTCCTTGTCTTTATATAATTTTGAAATATCTTACCGGCGATGGTTATGTAGTGGGGTCCGGGCCGGACTCATGTTATGGGGCACTTATAGGTGGGGTTTTACTTCTTGTATGTTTGGTGAATAATCATTATTTTTGTATATCTTATTGTTCATGCCAACCCTATACCTCTAGGAACTCAACTTTTGAGGTCACCTAGTTAAGTTAGACCCAATGTTAAATGTTAGATATCATAATTATCTGATTGCGCCTTGCTAAGATAGATTGATGTACCTTGTTTTGGCAAACCCACACTTTATCAATCTAGATAGGAAGTGTGTCATTCATCAGAAGGCATCTAAACACATAATACTCTTTTAAGAGATTTTTTAATGAAAGTATGATTAACATTTAATAGTGCATATGCTTAAAACATTTAAACAAAAATTATGATTAACATTTAATTATGCACTTATTTAAACCATTTAATATAATATATGTGATTAACATTTAATCATGCATTCATTTAAAGCATTTAATCAAAAGCATAAACTTACAACATTCAAATTGTAAATACATACCAAATATACATCCAAAATAAATCAAAATACAAGGTTCTCCTAGTGGGATTCCAAGGGTTTGCGCCCCTGACGAGGTCTTTAGGGAAGAGCTCTAATAGGGTCCAACGGGTGTTTCCCCTGGCAGCCAGAAATAAATCTGAAATTTCAGAACCATTCATAATCTTTAGATTTATACACACATTTATATCAAATCCATCTTCCCTTTGTTAGTAGACAAGCTCATATATTTGTATATTAGTGAACACAACATTATAGATATAGGCAGTGACTACAAAAGCGTAGAAAATTATTTCTGAATTAGAGGTTTCACAACCTGCTTTGATATAATTGTAGGGTTTAAATGGCATCAAATTCACAACATGATTTTAGAAAATTCTCAACATGATCCATGTAAAAACAACAAATTAAGAAACTAGTATTATACATGTGTCCAAATCATATTTCGAGAAGAATGACTGAGATTTGAGTCCAAACACAATAATATCAGCATATCTAAAGGTATTCACACAAATGCAGGAACACCTCATAGTCTATTAAATAAACTTGGGGTTAGAAGATGATCACTTTTCTCTACCACAAAATGCTAGTTCGATTTTGTTGAGATGTATTCTTCTTGCCTTTATGATATTAAGACCTTTGAATATCAGATCTTAGTTATTCTGGATAAATTATCCTATTTATAAGCATGAAATCGTACACAAAAATTTGATTCACACAACCATGTGTTTCGAGCATGTGTCCCAAAAGTCTCATCTGTTCATGCAAAACTGTTTCCACTTGGTTATAGGACACATAACTTTCCACATGTCCTTGGCACACGAGCATGTACATCAGGTGTGCGGCTTCAATAGTCATTGTTTTTTGCCTCAGAACTATTGATAACCGTTATCCCGCTATTTGGCTTCATACGCACTTAGAACACGGGTGTGTGTTTCTAATACCTCATACCGTATATCAAATATACATATTTAGAACTTAGTTTCATAAATCAGTACAATCAATCACTTCTAATTTTCGCACATCCTTATGTATGGCACTATAGACTTTTAGATCATAATATTTCAAGAACCACTCCGTCAATGTAATGATTTACTATATTGATCAAGTCCCATTAGAAACTTGGTATCCTTTGATTGACCTCAATTTTGAATGGCCCTTCTTAAAGTCTACAAACTATGGCAACCTAGAATATTGATGGGCTGACATCATGGATCCCTCATATTTCTTCCTAGAACCTGACAATGTAATGTTCGGGCATCTCATACATTCTCTACTTGAGTTGGAAGAGTGCTCGGGGTCCACACTTCTGCTTCCTTGAGCTAGAGAAACTCTGGAGGAGTTCCTTCTTAAAATCATTGGAGAAGTTAATAGATTGATATGGTAGCTTACATCACTAAAATTGGGATTCACATCCAATATCATGGAGAACATCTTGCAGTGAATGCCATTAGAGAGGCTTCGTAGAGAAATAGAACACTCGAAGGCCTACATGTGATGGATGAGTTATTCTCTCCCAATGAAATAAGAGAGATGGGGTTCCATGAACCCAACTGGGGCAGGTTACCATCAAACCATATTTGAGAATGGGGAAGGGCCCTTTTCATTCTCAGAGGGTTCAATGAATACATTGAATTCAAGCACTCACACAGGACTTGTATTCTCTGACTGGAAATGTACTCGCCTTTCGTTGGCGAGATCACCATCTTTGGTCCTTACCAACGAAGCATTTTGGAAGACCAACATAGGGAGGTTCTCTGCTCTGATGTTGGGTGTTGTCACTCACACAGGACTTGTATTCTCTGTGTGAGTGTTGGGAAATCAAGCACTCACACAGGACTTGTATTCTCTGTGTGAGTGTTGGGTGTTGTCACTTCCGTAACTAGGGAGGTTCTCTGCTCTGATGGTTATGCAATTGCAATTATTAGGAGATCGAATTCTCCTCCACTAACAGTCGTTTTCAGGTTATAAAGAGACCCCTCAGGTGACTTCCTAGCATGGTTCCATGTTGTCATCATATTTGAATTTTTTTTGGCCACTCAAATATGAAAGTCATGCATTCATTCTGTTGGGGAGAAAAGTATCCCAACTTGACATAACATAAAAACACAAAAAGTAGAGGACTGCCAGTAGGCGAGTACTTGGACTACAAATACCAAGGAAATACATTGAATGGAAGATGTGAGTACCCTGTGAGGACGAGTCTTAAGCAAGAGGAGAATGATGGAGCTTGCGGCGAGTCTAAATTTTGCACAACATGAACCTTAACTGTGCGTGATATTATTTTAAATTCAAAATGACTTATAATAATGTTACATGAAGGTTTAGATCACTCTTCCTTAAAGTACTTTCAGATCTCATTCAATGGTAGTGTGAGTATTTGGTTGTTCTTGGCACAGTTTTTTATGCCTTTAAAACCACTGTTCATGACCTATTTATAGGCTCCAAGACTTCTGTCTGCAGACAGTCTCTGAAAATACGGGTTGCATGTTTACAAGCTATGGTAAAAATGAGAGTACGGAGAATGGAGTGGCCCGCGAGATCATTGTGATGGTCGACGAGTAAACTTTAATGGTTGGCGAGTATGTTTTAGTGGTTAGTGAGTATATCTTCAGTGGTTGGCAAATATTTCTTCATTGTTGATGAATACATTTTTATGGTTAGTGAGATCATTTGGCCTTATGTAGGCAATCAACTATCTCTCTGATTGTTGGCAACAAGTATGATGGTATTTGGGCAAATAATACTGAAAAAGAAGATTGACTGATTTGAGTTTAATATAACTAAGACTTATACTTAACCCAAAACTGGAAATATATTAATCGATAATATTTTATTTATAATTAATTAATGTTAGAAGTATTAAATTAGTTTTGGAACCAAATGACCGAATTGTGCATGCCCAATTCTCTCTATTTATTGTTTTCAAAACACACTTACCAAATATAAAGCATTGTAGTTTTGCATTTGTGAATAATTTTACACGGGATTCTTTGAGAGAGAAAAGAGAGGAGAAAAACAAAAGTATTTTTTCAAGGATAAAGCTAACACTTTGCATCAGAGACAAACAATCTTCTTCCTTCTGCGAGACCTTAGGACGGGCTATGTTGAAGCACCAACCATTTATGTGGATATCGATAGAGACGTAAATAGTTGTGTTTTAAATTCAACAAGCTCTTATTACACGAAACTATCACTACAACATGTTCTGCCACTAGTAATATTTAAAAATTGTTGCCAAAAACTACCAAGTGTTGCCAAAACAGTAAAAATTATTGTCATAGGGGGTGTTGTCTATGCCTGTGTTACCAATGATCTAAGGTAATAGTTTCATAACCTTTAGGTATCACTACATAAAAATTGTTGTCTAAACAGTTCGTGGTCTCCAGGTCTAGTGCAGAAGCGGAATATCGTAGTATGGTGTCGACCACATGTGAGTGGAAATGGTTACGAGCTCTCATGCTTGACTTAGGAGAGGTCGACAACTATCATCTTTCTATGTTCTGCGACAACAAGGCCGCGAGATACATCTCCAAAAATCTGGTCTTTCATGAGAGAATAAAACACATAGAAGTCGAATGTCATTTTATTCGGGAAGAGATCTTGAAGAAACAGATTTGTACTATGTTCGTCACTTCTGACAATGAGTTGGTAGATATCTTCACCAAGTCGGTGTCCGCTTCTTTTTTCCACATTTGCGACAAGCTGGGCATGATTGATATTTATGCTCCGGCTTGAGGGGGAGTGTTGCAGTATGGAGGTCGGACGGTCTGTTGCTGTTCGGAGGCCGGGCGGTCTGGCAGTTTATCTCAGCGACTTGTCTACCGGACTGTTGCTGTTTGGTATCTATTGCAGTATGGAGGTCGGGCGGTCTGTTGATGTTCGGAGGTCGGGCGGTGTGGCGGTTTGTCTCAGGCGACTTGGAGACCGACGGTCTAGCGGTCTCCTGTGACGGCTTGTTCTCTGTGGCTGCTTGTTCTCTCCTTCTGATGGTTGTCGAGCGATTAGCCTACTCGTCTAACCACGCGACTTGTTCTGTTTGTTTATTTGTAAAGCCGCATATATTTGTAATTATTTAGTCTCACATTGCTTATTTGTAATCTCTTTCATCTCTTCCATTCTATAAAAGGGAGGTTATAGCTTTGTAATACTCACCTTTTTGGATAATAAAAGTTTGTTACTCCAAATTTTCGGTCTGTTAGTTTTCTGTTTGCACACCTGCTTAATTTGAATTTGCATGACGTAAGCATGACTCGACGCATGTGGACTTAACAGTTTTCACAATCAATCTGCACAGGCGTTGAATGAAGCTTTATGACTCAACATAAAAAATACTTAGTTGAAAATCTATTTCTGGAGGCGTTGAGTGAGCTTTCATCTCTCAACACTTGTCTTAGACAACTAAACTGATAAGGCGTTGAGTGAACCTTTGTCGCTTAATGCATTTGTACTGGCCGAATTATTCTGGTTCAAGGAATTGAGTGAAGCTACTTTACTCAATTCTTTTGGACTATTAAATTATAGATAAGGCATTGAGTGAGCCTTCTTCACTCAACATTTCTATACATCGACAGATATTCTTTTGAGAAGGCGTTGAGTGAACCGCTTTCACTCAACGCTTTTGGACTTAGCCGGATTTGAGTCAAGCACCATTGAGGCTTTGAATGACTGATCTTCTGTCAATGCTTTTAGCCTTTTGGCTTCTAGTTTTCTGATTTTTTTAATGAAAATATGATTAACATTTAATCGTGTATATGCTTAAAACATTTAAACAAAAATTATGATTAACATTTAATTATGCACTTATTTAAACCATTTAAATATAATATATGTGATTAACATTTAATCATGCATTCATTTAAAGCATTTAATCAAATGCATAAACTTACAACATTCAAATTGTAAATACATACCAAATATACATACAAACTAAATCAAAATATAAGGTTCTCCTAGTGGGATTCTAAGGGGGTCTTGGGAAGAGCTCTAATGGGGTCCAAGGGGTGGCTCCCCTGGTAGCCAGGAATAAATATGATATTTTAGAACCATTCAGAATCTTCAAATTTATACGTACATTTATATCAAATCCATCTTCCCTTTGTTAGTAGACAAGCTCGTATATTTGTATAATAGTGAACACAACTTTATAGATATAGATAGTTACTACAAAAGCATAGAAAACTATTCCTGAATGAGAGGTTTCACAACCTGCTTTGATATAATTGTAGGGTTTCAATGGCATCAAATGCACAACATGATTTTAGAAAATTCTCAACAGGATTCATGTAAAAACAACAAATCAAGAAATTAGTATTATACATGTGTCCAAATCATATTTCGAGAAGAATCACTGGGATTTGAGTCCAATCACAGAATAATATCAGCATATCTAAAAGTATCCACACAAATGCGGGAACACCTCATAGTCAATTAAACGAACTCGGGGTTGGAAGATGATCACTTTTCTCTACCATAAAATGCTAGTTCCATTTTGTTGAGATGTGTTCTTCTTGCCTTTATGATATTAAAAACTCTGAATATCAGATCTTAGTTCTTCTGGATAAATTGTCCTATTTATAAGCATGAGATCGTATGCAAAAATTTGATTCACAAAACTATGTTTTTCGAGCATGTGTCCCAAAATTGCATCAGTTCATGCAAACCGTTTCCACTTGGCTAAAGGACGCATAACTTCCCACATGCCCTTGGCACACGAGCATGTTCCTCGGGCATGCGACTTCAATAGTCGCTGTTTTTTCCCCAGAACTATTGCCAACTGTTATCCCGCTATTTGGCTTTATATGCACTTTGCACACGGGCGTGTGTTTCTAATACCTCATACAGTATATCAAATATGCATATTTAGAACTTAGTTTCATAAATTAGTACGATCAATCACTTTTAATTTCCACACATCCTTATGTATGGCCCTATAGACTTTTAGATCATAAGATTCCAAGAACCTCTCCCTCAATGTAATGATTGACCATGTTGATCAAGTCCCATTAGGAACTTGGTAGCCTTTGATTGACCTCAATTTTGAAGAGCCCTTCTTAAAGTCTACAAACTATGGATACCTAGAAAATTGTTGGGATAACATCATGGATCCCTCATATTTCTTCCTAGAACATGACAATGTAATGTCCGGACATCTCATACATTCTCTGCTTGATTTGGAAGAGTGCTCGGGGTCCACACTTCCGCTTCCTTGAGGTAGACAAACTCTAGAGGGGTTCCTCCTTAAACTCATTGGAGAAGTTAATAGATTGTTATGGTAGCTTACAAAACTAAAATTGGGCTTTCCCCTCTAGTTTCATGGAGAACAGCTTGCAGCGAATGCCATTAGAGAGGTTCGGAAGGGAAATAGAAGACTTGAAGGCCTATATGTGATGGATGAAATCCATGAACCCAACTGGGCCAGGTTACCATCAAACCATATTTGAGAATAGGGAAGGGCCCTTTTCATTCTCAGAGGGTTTAATGAATACATCAAAGTCAAGTACTCACACAGAACTTGTATTCTCTACCTGGAAATGTACTCGCCTTTCGTTGTCAAGATCACCATCTTTGGTCCTTACCCGCGGAGCAGTTTGGAAGACCAACAGACGAGTGTTTGGTGTTGTCACTTCCCTAACTAGGGAGGTTCTCTGCTCTAATGGTTATGTAATTGCAATTACTAGGAGATCGAATTCTCCTCCACTAACAGTCTTTTCTAGGTTATAAATAGACCCCTCATGCGACTTCCTAGCACGGTTCCATGTTGTCATCATATTTGTCTTTTTTTGGGCCACTCAAATATGAAAGTCGTGCATTCATTCTGTTGGGGAGAAAAGCATCATACCTTGACATAACTTAAAAAACACAAAAAGTAGAGGACTGCCAGTAGGCGAGTACTTGGACTATGAAAACCAAGGAAAGACATTGAAGGGAAGACGTGAGTACCCCGTGAGGGCGAGTCTTAAGTAAGAGGAGAATGATGGCGCTTACGGCGAGTCTAAATTTTGCACAACGTGAACCTTAGCTGTGTGATATTATTTGAAATTCAAAATGACTTGTAACAATGTTACATGAAGGCTTAGATCAATCTTCATTAAAGTACTTACAAATCTCGTTCAATGGTAGTGTAAGTATTTGGATGTTCTGGGCTCAGTTTTTTATGCCTTTAGAGCCGTTGTTCATGACCTATTTATAGGCTCCAAGGCTTCAACCTGCTGACAGTATCTGAAAATACGGGCATCATGTTTACAATCTATGGTAAAAAATGAGAGTACGGAGAATGGAGTGGTCGGTGAGATCATTGTGATGGTCGACGAGTACACTTTAATGGTTGGTGAGTATGTTTTAGTGGTTGGCGTCTTGGCGAGTATATCTTCAGTGGTTGGCGAATACATCTTCATTGTTGACGAATACATTTTTATGGTTTGTGAGATCATTTAGCCTTATGTAGGGAATCAACTATCTCTCTGATTGTTGGCAACGAGTATGATGGTATTTGGGCAAATAATACTAAAAAAGAAGTTTGATCAATTTGAGTTTAATATAACTAAGACTTATACTTAACTGTTAGAAACGAACAAAAACAAACCGGAAGTGCAACAAAAACAAACCGGAAGTGGTTTAACAGAAACTTTATTATCTAAAAAAGGTATCAATTACAATGGTATAGCCTCCCTTTTATAGAATGGAGGAGATGAGAGAGATTACAAATAAGCAATGTGGGACTAAAATTTACAAGTATATGCGGCTTTACAAAAATACAAACCGGACAAGCCGTGCGGTTAGACAAACCGGCTAACCGCCCGACCACAACCAGGATGAGAGAACAACTAACCCAGAGAACAAGTCGTCACAGGAGACCGCTAGACCGTCTGGTCTCCAAGTCGTCTGAGACAAGCCGCCTGACCGCTGGGACAGAAAACTGCAACAGCCCAGCACACAGACCGGCTAGGAGAAACCGCCAGACCGCCCGGTCTCCGAACAGCAACAGACCGCCCAGTCTCCATCCTGCAACACTCCCCCTCAAGCTGGAGCATAGATATCAATCATGCCCAGCTTGTCACATATGTGGAAAAAGGAAGCGGACACCGGCTTGGTGAAGACGTCTGTCAACTCGTTGTCCGAAGTAACAAACGGAGTGCAAATCTGCTTCTTCAATATCTCTTCCCGAATAAAATGACAGTCGACTTCTATGTGTTTTGTTCTCTCATAGAAGACCGGATTTTTGGAAATGTATATCACGGCCTTGTTGTCACAGAACATAGGAAGAGAATAGTTGTAAACCTCTCCTAAGTCCAGCATGAGAGCCCGCAACCATTTCAACTCACATGTAGTCGACATCATACTGCGATATTTTGCCTCTGTACTAGACCTGGAGACCACAGACTGTTTCTTGCTCTTCCAACTCACAAGATTGCCTCCAACAAACGTGCAGAAACCTGATGTCGATTTGCGGTCCCCTTTGTCATCAGCATAACTTGAATTAGAGTACGCTTTAACCCTTAGGTGACCATTCTTCTGAAAGAAGAGTCCTTTCACTGGTGTTGCTTTAATATACTCTAATATCCTCATGACAGATTGTAGATGACACTCCCTAGGAGCTTGCATGAACTGGCTCACCTTGCCAACCGCATAAGCGATGTCGGGTCTGCTTACCGTGAGATAAATGAGCTTGCCCACCAGACGCCGGTACCTCGTAAGATCGGATAGAAGAGGCGAGTCATCTGTCCAAGTTTTGTCTTCTCCAGCAGGCAGAGGACAATGGGCAGGTTTAGCACCGGTCAATCCTGCCTCCTTTAAAAGATCAAGAGCATACTTCCGTTGGGAAAGGACCATGGAGTTGGGCTTCCTAGAGATTTCAATCCCCAGAAAGTATTTCGGGGACCCCATATCTTTTGTGACCAGGTGTTGACGAAGGTGTTTCTTTGTCAGCAATACCTCATCCTGATCATCGCCAGTAAGAAGAATGTCATCAACATAAACCGCAAGAATAACCAGACCAGAGGTAGTTTTCCGAACAAACAAGGAGTGATTTGCGGAGCTTCTCGTAAAACCAATGGTTGCAACAATGTCACTGAACTTGTCAAACCAGGCACGAGGACTCTGCTTGAGGCCATAGATAGCCTTCTTTAGCCGGCACACTCGTGTCTCCCCATGAACAACATACCCAGGAGGTTTCTCTATGTAAACATCTTCCTGCAGATCACCGTAGAGGAAAGCATTCTTAACATCCAGCTGCGAAATGAGTCAATCCCTGTTGACAGCGACAGAGAGAAGGACCCGAGTGGTGCTGAGATGAGCCACAGGAGAGAAAGTATCGAAGTAATCAACACCATATGTCTGAGTGAAACCTTTGGCCACCAGGCGGGCCTTGTAGCGATCCATGCTACCATCGGGACAAAATTTCACAACAAATACTCAACGGCAGCCAACAATATCAGTGCCCAAAGGTGGGGGAACCAGGGTCCAGGTCCCCCGTTCAGTGAGGGTAGTAATTTCCTCATTCATAGCAATCTTCCAATGAGTAATAGTGAGAGCTTCCTGGTAGGTGCGGGGAGTGGCGGTCTCAGAGATATCCAATGCAAATGCCCTGCGAGAAGGAGTCAGACGATCATATGAAACAACAGCAGTCAGCGGGTGCTGGGTACACGTCCGCACCCCTTTGCGAAGAGCTATGGGTAGATCCAGGTCGGCAGGTTCCTCAGCAACCGGAGCATCCGTGGCGGAGAGAGCTGGCCCAGGAGGAGAGTGTGACAGCGGGGAAGAGGAGGGAGATGGTGGAGAAGAGGCGGTAGAGGGTGGAGAGAGGGGAGATGGTGGAGATGGTGGAGATGGTGGTGGGGGCACAGTAGGAGGAGTAGAGAGAATGGGGGGTTGTGGTGAGAGGTAGGATCAGCAGGAGTAGAGGAGGAAGAGGAAGAGAAGTAAGAAGCATTTTCAAAGAAGGTGACATCCGCAGAGACAAATTGCTTGCGGGTAACGGGGTCAAAGCAATAATAGCCTTTCTGAGTGGGAGAGTACCCCAGAAAGACACATTTAGTGAACCGCGGGGAGAGTTTGTCGTGGGTGGTAAAGGGAGCATGCACAAAGGCTGTGCAGTCAAAGATACGTAGAGAAAGAGGAAAGGTTTCTTTGCCCGGATAGAGAATGGAAAAAGGAGTTTGACCACGGAGAACGGTGGAGGGAATGCAATTGATGAGATAGCAAGCGATGAGAACAGCATAGCCCCAGTAGGAGCGAGGGACATGCATTTGCGTGAGCAGAGTGCGAGCGACATCAAGTAGGTGACGATTTTTGCGTTCCGCTACTCCATTTTGTTGGGAGGTGTAAACGCAACTGGTTTGATGAATAATCTCATGTTGCGTGCAGAAAGAGGAAAAAGCTTGACTGAGATATTCTTTTGCATTATCCGAGCGTAAGATTTTAATGGAGACATCAAACTGAGTCTGAATGGAATGATAAAAGGATGTCCATACATCAAAAAGTTCAGAGCGGTCGCGTAAGAGATATACCCAAGTACAGCGAGAAAAGTCATCAATGAAAGTAACAAAATAGGAACTACCCCGACGAATGGTAAAGGTAGGAGCAGGACCCCAGATGTCGAAGTGAACAAGATCAAACGGACGGGTAGAACCACGATCTTGCTTTGGAGGAAAGGAGGAGCGGTGATGCTTGCCAAGTTGACAAGCATCACAATTAAGAGGAGGATGATGCGGAGGGAGGTGGGGCAGAAGTTGGCAAAGAAGTCGGGGAGGAGCATGATCAAGGTGAAGATGTCATTGGAGAAGATGTGTAGAGGAGGAGGAGAAGGCGGATAGAGCAGAGACGTTGTCGAGGAAGTAGAGGCCGCCGCTCTCAGTCCCAGTAGCAATCGTCCGTTGGGACTCCGGATCCTAAAAAGAACAAGAAGTAGGAGTAAATGTGACGGAGCACTGTAGTTGCTTGCATAAAAAAGTAACCGATAATAAATTGCAAGGAAACTTGGGCACATAGAGGGTATCTGCCAGACAAAGAGAAGGAGTGACTTGAACCATGCCCGCCCCATTGACCGGGGAGGGAGAGCCATCAGCAACTATGACCGGGGGCAACCGATCATGTGTTTCGAGAGAAGAGAAAAACTGAGGATTGTCTGTCATATGATTTGTAGCACCAGAGTTGATTAACCAGCGTCCACGAGTAACAGCATGGGCACTACCAGAAGAGGTGACCACCAAGGCGGATAGCGGGGAGGTGGAATCCATTGAAGAGAGACGACGAGAGAACAGGAAGCAGCGGGGACAACAACAAGTCGCAAGCCGGGCAAACAGAATCAGGCCGCGCGGCTAGGAAGGTCGCGGGCAGGAGAAAACAAGTCGGACGGCAAAAGAGAGGCCGCAACGACGAGTAAGCAGGAGCGGCTAGAAGGAAAACATGTTGCGGCAACTCAATGATAGGTCGCAGCAACAAAGAGGATCAGCCAGAGAAGAGAGGCAAGGAGAAACAAGCCACGCGAACAGGGCAGCGGTCAAAAGAGGAAGGCAATCCGCGAAGACAGGTCGCGGAAAGCAGAAAGAAGCCGTAGAACCAAGCTGAGGGAAAGAAGTCGAGCGGCTAGAAGGTAGCCCGCGCGAACAGAAGAAGATGATGAATCAGGAGGAAAAGATCATTTCTAACATGGCTCTGATACCATGTTAGAAACGAACAAAAACAAACCGGAAGTGGAACAAAAACAAACCGGAAGTGGTTTAACAGAAACTTTATTATCTAAAAAAGGTATCAATTACAATGGTATAACCTCCCTTTTATAGAATGGAGGAGATGAGAGAGATTACAAATAAGCAATGTGGGACTAAAATTTACAAGTATATGCGGCTTTACAAAAAGACAAACCGGACAAGCCGTGCGGTTAGACAAACCGGCTAACCGCCCGACCACAACCAGGATGAGAGAACAAGTCGTCACAGGAGACCGCTAGACCGCCCGGTCTCCAAGTCGTCTGAGACAAGTCGTCTGACCGCTGGGACAGAAAACTGCAACAGCCCAGCACACAGACCGGCTAGGAAAACCGTCAAACCGTCCGGTCTCCGAACAGCAACAGACCGCCTGGTCTCTATCCTGCAACATTAACCCAAAACTGGAAATATATTAATTGATAATATTTTATTAAGAATTTATTAATGTTAGAAGTATTAAATTAGTTTTGGAACCAAATGATCAAATTATGAATGCTCAGTTCTCTCTATTTACTGTTTTCAAAACACACTTACCAAATATAAAGCATTGTAGTTTTGAATTTGTGAATAATTTTATACGGGATTCTCTAAGAGAAACTGAGAGAAAAGAGAGGAGAAAAACAAAAGTATTTTTTGAAGGATGAAGCTAACACTTTGCATCAGAGACAAACAATCTTCTTCCTTCTGCAAGACCTTAGGACGGGCTATGCTGAAGCACCAACCATTTATGTGGATATTGATAGAGATGTAAATAGTTGTGTTTTATATTCAACAAGCTCTTATTACACGAAACTATCACTACAACATTTTAAAATTGTTGCTTAAAACTACCAAGTGTTGACAAAACAGTAAAAACTGTTGTCATAGGGGGTGTTGTCTATGCCCATGTTACCAAAGATCTAAGGCAACAGTTTCAAAACCTTTAGGTAGCACCACAAAAATTGCTGTCTAAACCCTTAGAATAGGCAACACTATACAAAAACTATTACCTAAACTCATAGAATAGACAACAGTTCCTTGGTAGACCTATTGCAACATTTACAAAGCATTGACTTGTAGTGTTACAGTTATAAAGTGTTGTCAAAAGATACAAAGACAACACTTTTAAACTGTTGTAAAAAAGATGACTTTTAAAAAAAAATGGCCAATACAAAAACAAAAGGGAAAATAAAAGGTGCGTTGAAAGACAGTGAAATCATCAAGGTGCATTCAGTAGAAGAAACATACACATGTAGTTCAAAAAGTAGAACTCAAATACTCTGAAAGCAGTACAATAATATAACTTCTTTTTTACATTTAAATCAACCGAATAAGGCAAAAAATTTCTGAGTTTCCAATTTTATACATCTAGGAAGGAAATTCTTGAATCACAATATGTAACATTTGAATACTTTCATTACACAATTATTGAAGCTAATAAATTGGATGACATGCATCACTCAATGTTTCACTAGGTTGGTATCTAGGTTGGCAACGCTTCACTCTATGCTTCACGGTGCCATTCTCGCTGAAGAAAGTGTTGAAAGCATCATCTCCACCACCTATAGCTCTACCAAAATGGAGAGAGCAGTAAAGAGGAAGACGAGGATCCAATGACTTCGCCATACCAGCAACATCACGGGGATCATCAGCAAGGTTGATACCAGCATGACAAGCACAATAGCAGTTCCTAGTTCCTGCTACAAATGTAGTTCTTTTTTTAGACAAAAGAACATAAGTAATATAAATAACAAAGTCTTCTAAAAAACTGCAGTGAGTTATTGTAAAATTCCTAACAATTTCAATATGCTCCTCCTAAATTGCAAAAAAAAAGTTAATAAAGCAAGCAAGAGATCCAAATGATGAACTAAGTCATTGTTCACTCGCAGAACTATGGTTGCATAAGAATAAAAATACGAGATATTAAGGTTCAACTCAAAAGCATTCACAAAAAAACCATAATTGAACTTTAATAGTTCAAGTGCAAGAACACTTGGTGGTGGTGGTGTTGATTTTAATGTTTGTATGTGGGCATTCAAAAAAAGATTTACCACCCAACATTCTGGCAGAGGCAGTTTGATTAAAGATTCTTCTGTGCCAGACTAAACAAGAAAAATATATAAAATCAATGGTTAAAAACCATAAAATTGATGAAATCATCCAAGCATAAGATTAAGGCTTCATTTGGTTTAGCGGTGGCAGTTGTAAAATGAGCTGTTGTAAACGCAGGTTTATAAAGGGAGCTGTTGGAAACTGACTGTTGGAAATGGAGATCTGTTTGGATAGTCTGTGTTTGCAGAGCTGTTCCAAACAGAGAATCGTTTGGCAAAACCACGGTGGCGTTTTGAATTTTTTAAAAAAAAATTGGTTTAAATTTTTAAAAATATGTCTGTAATATAATCTAATAGACTGCACAGTTGAAACATATAAAGTTACTCCAAATACTGCAATATACTGCTAAACATTAAAATTTCGCAAATCCGAAATACAACAGCTTTATATGCGGAAACAACAAACACGTTCAAGCTCTGAGCAGTTGATCGGCAATGGAGTCACGCAACACCACCATCTCATCCACCCCTACTCGAATTCCTCTAACATGGTCTCCACTTGAGGTTTCGTTTATCTGTCATGTTCTTCTTTGAAGGCCCGCCGGGTAAATAAATTGCTCGTCTTCATCGCATGCACGAAAATGAGTGTCTGAGCGGGATGAATGCCTGCGAATGTAGTTATGCAATGTCATTGTTGCAATCACAATCTCTTTGTTTTGACAAACTGTATAGTGGCATATATCTGAGAATCTTCCACTTCTTTTTTCAAACTCCGAATGAACGTTCAATGACACTCCGTAAAGATGAGTGAGTTTGGTTGAATATTTCTCGTCGCCCTTGTATAGGTCGACTGACCCTTCTAAAATCAGGTAAATGATACCGTGTACATGAATATGGTTTTAAAAAATCACGTTGAAGTGGATATCCGACATCTACCAGATAATATTTGTCTGCAACATTGATGACCGTTTATTGATGTGAATAATTGTGAATCTTACGAATTTGTAATAAGAAATGGTCTGAAGATATAAAAGGCTCACCTGACGATGGATACGAAAAATTATAACTCGTGTACGTAAGAGCACTCTGGAAAATACGGCTATCATGGGTAGAACTCTCCCAACCTGCTAATGCGAAAGTGAAACACATGTTGAAATCACAAACCGCCATCACATTTTGCGTTGTTGTGGCATGCCGACCAATGTAGGAAACCTGTAGATCAGCTGGAACTCGAGCATCCACATGTGTTCCATCAATAGCTCCTATACAGTCTTTAAAGAAAGGCATGTATCGAGGATCATTTACAATTTATGGTGGAATAGTAGTGAAAAAATGATCTACAGGTCTGATGACATCAGAAGAGTCTCTTAATTGCAGTGATACCTTTTGAGAAAAATCTACTTATCGTTTCTGTAGAATGTTGAAAGCGTTCACTTGCAAGTTGCATGGATAGATTGTGTCCCAAAATATACAGTTAACTGCAAGCACCTTCCGTGGTAGAGTTCTCCTGGAACCTTGAAATCCATAATGAAGTGTGAGTAGTGAAAGCAAATCACCAAAAACCACCTTTGACATTCTGAAGGCACTAAAAAACCTCGTCGGGTGGCCATCTAGAAGTTCAGCTACCCATATAGCCCCTGTCTGCCCAGATGTCATGTATGCTCTACTATTTGATATAGCAGTCATATTTATTTGAAAAGTTGAAGTTGTTACAAACTGATGCCCATCGGCTGCTCTATTATGATACGTCAAATTAACTACCTGTTGTTGAATTTTCTCATTAGAACTGTCTGAAGATGACATTGTATATCTGCGACAAATATATAAGAATTTAACATTACATCATTTGCTTTGAAATAAACATAAATCCAAAATAATTAAAGTAGCATCGCAGCGAATTAGCAAATAGACATTCTGCTTCAAAATAAGCAAAGTAGCAAATGAACAAATAAACATAAGTCTCAAACTTGAAAAACAAAACGCACAACACAAACATAATAATATTCAGTCCGAGCAGAGAAACAAAACACAAACTAATCCGCTCGTTTTTCGTAACGAGCCTGCAGCCACCTAAGACGTCTGTCATTGTGTATGCTCATAAAAGTTTCTCGATTTTGCTTATCCTTCAGAAGCAGGGTGTAATAGTCGTAGAAATCAAATTGGGACTCATCCATAACCTCTGACATACTCTCTAGCTCTAAAATGGTCTCAGGAATGGTGAATAACGCTGAAGATATCTAGATGCGAGGCGGCTCTTGCATGCATTTCCCAATAATGTGTGATGTTTCAACCAGCTCATCTAATGCCAAACTTTTTGCCTTCTTCGCAGTAATCTTTCTTTTGCCCTTACATGTCCGTTTTTCCTTAGCTGCGGTGGAATGTGGAGACCCGTTCATGTTTTGTGTACCATCTCCAGCAGAAACATCTTGTTCATCGACCGACTCGGCTTCAAAGTTTCTGGAATTTGGGGTCCATGCTAGATCTCCAGTTGCAACGACTTGGTTAAACATCATTTGAAGTTTCTCCTCTAACTCAGGAGATACACCAGAAAACTGAACCTTCCTTGCAGTAGGAAGAATGAAAGACTTGATTTCTAGACACCTAGAGGGGGGTGAATATGTTCTAATTTTTCCTTCAAAAATTTTAAGCAAATAGCAAAATTTATCTCAGCACAGAAACAATGTAAATCACAGAATAATGAACACAGCGCAGCATACACCAAATTTATAGTGGTTCCCCAAGGTATGGGTACATCTACTTTCCTCCTTCGTCTATCTAGCAGTGTACTAGATTCGGCCTAACTTCCTTCTTTCTTCTCAGATCCGCAGATCTTACAGCTCAGAACCAAGAATGGTTCCTACAACTCAGACTTATACAAGTCATACCTCAGATTCTTCCCCAAGAACCCTACCTCATGCCTCAGCCTTACCTCAGCCTATGTCACTATGCTTACAACTCTGAGTGAAACCCCACTCCTACAACTCAGGCAAAAGCCCTACCTCAGCCTTTATAATTACAGGCTTACAACTCAGATCTTACAACAGATCCTACTAAAAATTGTTTGATTAAGAGATACAAAAATTTCACCAGATGAATCTCTTCACTGGTGTGAGCTTCTTCATCAGTTCTTGAATACACTGATCTTCAGATCCAACCCGACTTAGCCGTTTCAAAGCTTCTTGATAGAACAAAATAAGGTTGATCTTCACTTGTTGTAGAAGTTGATCTTCAGATAGCTTCCTCCTTGAATTCAGAATGAGATCTGAATCTTCCTTGCAGACTGATCTGAATCTGCCTTCGTAAGGGTTTCCCCTTTTCGTGTTGTAGAAAACTCTCTCTGAAGGATTCACTTCTTAGTTTTGTGTGTTCTCTTTGCTTTTCTATTGTCACCTCTTATGTTGTATCGAATAAGTCTTTTATAGAGAGTTTCCTCCTGATTACTGGTTGATCCGGTTTGTAACAGTCTTTTGACAGTTCTGACAAAGGTGTCAAACCGGTTGGTTATGACAGCTGATTCTTCAAAGACTTTCCAACTCAGCATGAATCACTCAGCAAACTGCTTCACATGTGTCGACACAAATGGACTAAGTGTCGACACAAGTCTTGATGATGTCGACACATGGAGTGTTGTGTTATTCTTCTGGTAAATGTGTCGACACAAGCCCTTTGTGTCGACATAATTCTGCTTCCATTGTCGACATAACTCCTGGGTGTCGACACAGCTTCTGCTTTCAGTGTCGACATAACTCCTGGGTGTCGACACAGCTTCTACTTTCAGTGTCGACATAACTCCTGGATCAGGTGTCGACTCAAGTCTGAGTGTCGACTCAGCTTCTTCTTTAGGTGTCGACACAATTCTTCACAAGTGTCGACACAAGTCTGGGTGTCGACACAGCTTCTTTTGTTGGTGTCGACACAATGTCTGGATGTCGACTCAACTTCTTCTTTAGGTGTCGACATAATTCTTCACAAATGTCAACACTTGTACTTAGAAAGTTTTCTTCCAATTCTTAAACTTGCACAATGAAACTCAAACATACATCAAATACAAATTGATGTATATCATTGATTAAGATGAGGCTTCTCCAAATCTGGTACATATTAATAGTGTACCCAACAAAGAACCTATAATAAGAAGAAAAGAAAGGATTGGACAAATCATCCAGCAAAGAATTGAAAAAGTGTTGTTTCAACTCTGACTAATTTACTTACTTTCAAACGTTCTTTCCACCAGTCTTTCAAAGGCGCTATAGTTTTGCGGATTGGATCCCAGCCAAGACCCGTCTCACGCCTCTTTAGCTCTCTCCATAATTTCAAATCTTTCTTTAGCTGATCTCACTTATTATTCATTTGATTTCAATCATATGACTTTCTCGTACGTGCCAAAAAAACTGTTGTTAGATTTGTCCACCCATCCCTGCTAAAATGCGTGGTTGGGCGATTACCCAGCTCAATCTCTTTGAGACACAGGTCACAAAAAATCATAACATCATTGGCCTCCGAATTTGCACTAACACCGCTTTTTTTATGTTTACTGTTGGAACACCCTATTACTGATTTGGGCAAGGATCACTATGTCCTTAGGAAAATTGTTTTGACCTCCTTGTATAGTTTTTAAGGTCAATTATATTGAGTCTAAGGGTTAGAATTTAGGCTTGAAAGCTGGCCCCAAGACCCTCAGATCAGATATTCAAGACTCAGGAGACTAAGTCTTTTTCGTCGAGCTCAGGTCGACGAATCGTCGAACTCAGTTCGACTATCTCTGAGCTCAGTTCAACGAGTCGTCGAACTCCGTTCGACGATCTTCGAGCTCAGATCGACGTTTCTGTCTCTAGCTGTTTTCCCAATCTCTGAGCTCAGGTCGACGATAGTTGAGCTCAGATCGACGATTTCTGTTTCCAGTCTAGTTCCAGTCTCTGAGATCAGGTCGACGATAGTTGAGCTCAGGTCGACGATTTTCTGGAGAGATCGACGATTCTCAAGATTCAAATTTAGACAGTTATGTAATTCTATCTTATTTATTCCCAGCATTTACTTTAAGGATCTTGTAGCCGTTTCAATTAATCTGGAGCAAGTTTCAAGGGAGATTTAAAGGAATGTTTTCTAGGACTTTCCTCCCGAGACAAAATTCATTTAAGGAAGTCATTAATGAGTGGCTAACGGCTATCTTGGAGACAAAGAATCAATTCACTCTTTTCATATCTAAGGAATAAAAGAGGATTTCATTCTGCAACTCCTAACAGTTACATTTAGAAAAAGAACAGTCATACACAGAAAAAGAACAGTCACAAACAGACACACAGACAGAATTCATTCAGAACACACTCCACTGAATGAGATCAACATAAGATTTTCTAGATCTCTTTTAACTCAAGTGTTCAGAGGCTTCATCCATCAAGGCTCCAGACTCTACACATTTCAGCAACTGCTGGAATCATCCTTTGTTGGAGATCTCATCTACTGAAGGTCTATCACCCTAGTGCAAAGCTTCTTTTCCTGAACACTTCCAGATCTCAGGGGGAGCTTTGACAACATCATCCACTAGTCTTCTCTCTGATTGTTGACAGAGAAGAACATCTCACCTCTTTATTTTTCTGCTGTAAAAGGGTTTCTCAAAAATCCCTTCAAAAGTTTTGTGCTGGTTTCTGAGACCTTGTCAAAACTCAGTGGTGGCAAGACACCTGATCAAAAAATTTGATTTGATTTTTGAGCACCTTATCAAAAGCTCATTGTTGTCCAGGACACCTGATCAACTCATCCTGCAGTGGATTCCTACCTAGGGTGGTAGAAGAGTGGATGTACCCAGATTGATTGGGGAACTACTATAGCTCCTTGTGTCTTCTGGTTACTATATTTTGTTTGCTGTGTGCTGTGTTTTTATTTCTTGCTTTCATAATTTTATTTACTGCAAGAACCTTACACATATATTTAAATTAAGTCTTCCACTGCAAAATAATTTTTTAACGTGAAAATTATTTTAATATATTATATTCACCCCCCCCCCTAGAGTTAAGGTAGATCTTATCCCCACTTTCAATTGGTATCAGAGCGAGGTTGGTTAAAATATCAAACCTTAGTTGGTTGTTATTCAACAGGCTAACAACTGAACCAAAAGATTTCTGATAAGATCAATCTTTTATAGAGGGTTTTTATCTTTATTATTTGTATTATATTTATATTTTTATAAAACCATGCCACAGAACAAAGATTATGCTAGCACCAGACCTCTAGTGTGCAATCTATCTAAGTTTGCACTTTGGAAGGCAAGGATAAGATTGTACATGAATTCTATTGATGAAAATATATTTAATTCTGTTTTGACAGTGTGTCCAAGACCCCCAGCAAACACAAGTACAAGTGTTGTTGCACCTCCTTCAGGAACAGATGCAGAAATAAAAAAATGGAAAGTTGCAGATGCCAAACCAATGAACATTTTGGCACAAACCATGTCTGATGAAATATTTCAAAAAGTAGCTGAATGCAACTCAGCAAAAGAGATATGGGACAAACTATCTGAAATAGTGTCAGGATCTGCAGATGAAAGGAAAGATAGAAGATCTCATCTCATAACTTAGTATGAGAACTTCAAGAAAGGAGAAACTGAGTCAGTTGCTGATATGTATAACAGACTCAGTCTTATAGTCAATGAACTGAAAACCTTGGACAAGAAGATCTCATTGACTGAACTCAATGACAAAATCCTAATGTGCTTCCCCAGCACTTGGGACTCAAGGATCTGGCCAAACAAGGATGTCATAAGCCTAAATGAGATCACCACTGAGGCTCTTTTGGGCAAGCTCAAGTCTTATGAGCTGCTCATCAAGAACAGAGAAGAAGAGCAGAAGGCTGCTTCACCAGCAATCAGAAAAGAGAAATCAATAGCATTCAAAGTCATTGAAGATCAGCCTGAAGACAAGGTCACAGGCAATGAAGAGCTGCTAAGCTTACTGGCCAAAAGATTTTATAAAATGGTCAGGAAGGACTTCAGGAAAAAGTCATTCATAGGGCATGAAAAGCCAAGGTATGATAAGTCCAATAACAAAGAAATTATTTGTTTTGGATGCAGGAAACCAGGCCACATTGCGCCTGACTGTCCAGAAAATCAGAATAAGGACAAGATGGACAGGAAAGAAAGGAGAAGAGACAAAGATTTCAGGAAAAACAGCAATGACAAACCCTCCTCCAACAAGAACAAACATACCAGGAAGGGGTTTTTAGCTGAAACCTGGAGTGAAACAGAAGAAGAATCAGAAGCTTCATCCAACTCAAGTGATGATGAAGATGATGCTGAAGAAAATGAGTTCTGCATGATGGCTATCAATGTCTCTCAACACAATACTGATGTAGAACAAAAGTCAGAGTCTGAATCAGAAACTCAATCTGAAGAGGATCAGGTAATAGACTCATTTGATTTTAATTCAGAGGACTTCAAATGTGAATTTAAGGCACTTTGTTTAGATCTATTAAAATCTTAGAAAGAAATTATTTCTCTCATAAATCAACTGTCTGAACAAAGCACCTTAAAATCAGATAAACTCAAACTCTCTGAGGAGTTGGAATGTTGTAGGGAGCAGATAGCCTCACTGAAAAGTAAACTATCAAAGGCCAAGAAGTTTGAAGAATCCCTCAATGGGAGAAGTATCAAACTAATGGACATCACAAGCATAGTGAACTCAAGATTCAATAGTACACTGGGCTTAGGTGCTTCATCCAGCCAACCTATAGTATTAACAACCCCAATCAAGTTTATCTCAGACAAAGGTAAGGGAGTTGTAGAGGTGGCTAGGAAGAATTCTGATTTACCTAAGAAAACAAAAGTTCAACATAAAACGTCGAACGGAGCTCGACGATCGCCGAATGGAGCTCAACGATCTCAGGCTGAATCGTCGAACGCAGGTCGACGATCCCTGAACCCTGAATCGTCGAACGCAGAGCTGAATCGTCGAGCACCGTTCGACGAACGCCGAGCCCTGTTCGACGAACGGCGAGCTACCTTCGACGAACGTCGAGCCCCGCTCGACGAACGACGAGCTCTGTTTGACGAATGTCGAGCCCTGCTCGTCGAACGGCGAGCTCCGTTCGACGAAGGTAGAGCCCTGCTCCACAAACGTCGGTCTCAACCCGAGCTCGGTTCGGCGAAAACCCGACTCGGTTTGACGAACCCCGGGCGGACGCGGGCTGGCTGGGCCGGCTCGCGCAGCTCGCCCGCCTAGCTTTGGCAGGAGCGAGCTGGTCATTCTGAGTTCGCCCGCATTCTGCTCTGGCGCGGACAGGTCGCCTTGGTCTGCTCGCCATGCCGGGTGGACCCACTCGGCGAACACGGGGTTGTACACAATCCCCGCTCTTTTTGAGCTTGACCAAGCTCGGAAAGAATCATCCAACTCACGTGTTCGATGAGTGTTTTGCTGAGCGGGAAGGAATCTTTTGGTGGGTCTCACCCTCGCGCTATAAATATGTTATCGGACCCTTTGGAAAAATCTCGCCTTCTTTTAGCCTTCTCTGTGAGCTGCAGCTGCACGATGCCTGCGACCGAGGAGATGCAAGCTTGGCCAGCGGCCGCAAGGGAAAAGACTAGGGAGGAGGCTCTTGAGGCCGCCCCGTGGTTGGCGCGCGGATCGCACGGCCCCCACTTCAGGCCGCTAAAAGGGAAAATCGTCTGGCGGTCTCCAGCAAATGACCTCCTGGGATCCAACTCGGTGGTCGGTGCTGAGGATGCTCGTGAGGTATGCGCATCTCCCGCCTGATTCGTCGCTTTGCTTCTGACTTCTCTTTTCACAGGTGCCGCCTCGCGAGGATGGAGACAATGGAGGGGAACAGGTCCATTCCCTCCCGCTGTCAACTGAGCGGGTCGCCAGCCCCTCGGGCCTGGGGACCCCCCTCCGGCGACTTCCCGGTTGCCAATTCCCCGTGGGTTGGGAAAATCCTTAGCGGTTCTTGAGGGAGGACTCTTCCAGGGCCGACCGGGCTCTTCTCGGCCATCAGTTGGTGCGGGCGACGTGCCGACACCTGGTGAGTTCATACTCGTGCATGTTTGTTACCGCTCGCTCTTTCTGACCTACCCCTTCGCAGGTTACAACGTGATCTCCTCCTCTGATGTCGAGATGAGCGAGGGATATTCACCTCCCCCTGATACAGATCACATTTCCGAGTATCTAGGCGACCCGACGGATGCGAAGGGGATAAAGAGGCAGGTGACGTGACTGTTCCAGAAGCACACGCTACTACTACAGGAGGTCTTCAACAAGGTTGACAAGGACAAAGCCGAAGTGGAGGAGCGGCTTGCAATTCTGGAGGGAGCAAGGCGCCCAGCTGACGGAGACGCGGTTACTTCTCCCGGGGTGCACATAACACGGGTCGAGGAGCGGCTCCGGCACGCCACGGAGCAAGTCGGCCTGGCCCAGCAAGAGCTGGTGGCGGTTCGCGAGTACCATTATCCTCGTGTGCCTCCCCGATCTGGGACGCGGAGGCGGGGCAGGTGGAAGTGAATACAGTACTGAACCGCCTGCCCCCTCCCCGCTATTGGTCGTCGGGCCAGGACCGCATCCGCACTCTAAACCAATTCGCTTAGGAGGGTTATCCATCTCGAAACATTTTCAATGTCTGTAATAATCTGAGACTTCTCTCGCCCGCCGATGGGCTTAATGCTTGTCGCACGTTACTTTTATTGTGTTGCTACTTAGTTTTCTCTGGGTGAACACGGATCAAGCTCTCTTGCTCGCCCACCTCTTCTTTAAGCGGGCGCGAGATCGTTGAATCGGCTCGCCCAGCCCGCCTGTCTAATCTTGGCAGGAGCGGGTCGGGAGCTCGCAGATTGCGAGCCTGCTCAGCTCGCCTACTGTTCCCGGCGGGCGCGAGTCGCAGCTCTCGCTTCTTGGGCGGACGCGGGTGAGCGCTATTTACTGCTGAACAGTTTTTGTAGCGCGGTTGCGAGTCGGGAAGCTGAAACGTCGGGCATATTTTGCTATCCGCACTTTTCCCACCAGCGGAAGATTTTCCCGCCCTTTTTTCTATAAATAGGCCTTACCGGCTCTTTCTTACCCACCGCATTTAAGATCTCTTTTTCTCCTTTGCTTCATGCGACCCTTGACTCACCCGCTTCCTGCGAGAACAACCTCGTTTCGCTTAGCGAACTTCCTGCGAGATGGGTGGTGGTAGCAACGATGCGGATGGGCGGAGCAAGTGTGCTTGGACCTTCTCTGA
The DNA here is from genome assembly GCA_039583875.1 of Platanthera guangdongensis. Taxonomy (NCBI): domain Eukaryota; kingdom Viridiplantae; phylum Streptophyta; class Magnoliopsida; order Asparagales; family Orchidaceae; genus Platanthera; species Platanthera guangdongensis. The sequence continues at coordinate 5,524,014 of CM077165.1, forward strand.
GCACAACTTACCCCGTGTCGCCATCTCTGAAGGCGAGTTCTTTGACGCCATAGGCGACTACATACCGCCAGGCTTTGTGGCGAGGCGACCTGGGGAGGGAGAGAAGATCAATGATCTCTCGGGGGAAGAGCTCGTCATCCCCACGACGCATTTCGAGGTGGGTCTCCGGCTTCCCCTATGGTCGGAGGTCCGCCAAATATTGAAATACTACGGGGTCGTCCCCGGGCACATGACCACCAACTCCATCGCAGTGATGGTCGAGTTCGCATGCTTCCTGCAGGAAGAGCGGATTAAGTTCGGCCTCACAGTCTTCCTCAAGTTGTTCTCCTTCCGGGCGAACAAGGACGAGACCGCCTATTTCTCCAGCGGGCACGTCAAGGTGCGGGAGACTGTCAACAAGAACCATAATTGGCTAAAGAAATTCGTCTTCATCAAGGTGGACTTCGGCAACGTCCCTTTCTCGTCGGTCCAGCTCAGCGAGGCGAGCTACCGCCCCCAAGCCTGGGGGGCCATGAAGCGGAGCTGTTCGGGTTCTTCGTCTGGAAGAACTTTGAAGTCGCCTTCCTGCGCCGGAATCTGGACAATCTCGCCCCCGTCCCGCCCGGGGGAGGTAAGCTACTCTCGCTTCCCTTTTTTATTCCATTATTTTTCCTGCTTCAATTTTCCTTTCCTGCAGGCGAGCAGGGCATACCTTTGCACCCTCCTTATGAGAGTGCGCGACTCGCCTCTAGCGAGCTCGCTCGCGCCGAGGCCGCTACCGTCGCGCGCCGCGAGACCCTGGCATCTGCTCCCCTGAAGTGGCCTAGCCGCAGATCGCTTCCTCCGTCGTCGCCGCCGCCCCAGAAATCAAAGACCGCGAGAGGCGCACCTCCCGTATCTCAGGATAAAGGCAAGGCCCCTGCGGGCCAACCAGCTGGGGATCTTGCCCCCACGTCCACCTCGGCCAGCAGTTCCCCCGGTGGGGCGACCGGCACCTCCAGGCCGCAAGAAGAGGTGTCGCTCGCCGTGAAGCCAGTGCCGAGAGGGCACCACAATTTTGGCTACGACGAGAAGTCCTTGGATGAGCTTGGCATCCCCCTCCTCCTGTGGGACAAGGAATCGAACATGGCCATCATCTCCACCCTGCTGTCGAGCTGGCTAGAGCAGGAGACTATCAGCGGGGAGGCCTACAACTTCTCCTTCGGCCTCTACTCGTGGGAAGACGCTGCCATCTGCGACGAGGACATACGGGTGCTGATCCATGAGAGTGCGCGGGCCCAGCTCCGCATCCTGGAGCTGGCCCACATGGTCGGTCGGCGGTGCACCCAGATGGAGAAGAACGCCCCCTCGCTCAAGAGGCTGGTTGACGAGAAGGAGGAGGCACGTCGTCTCGCCAGGGAAGAGACGGAGCAGCAGAGAGAGAGGGCGGATGCGGTTGATGCCGTCGTCGCCATCTTTGGAGGAGGAAAAGGAGGCGCTACAAGCGCGAGCTGGAGGCCGCGGCAGCTGCCCCGCCGCCCTCCAGCAGTGGTTGTCAGCTCGCGCCCTATACCGAGTTCGAGGTTGAGGAAATGATGCAAAAGAATGTTGCCTGAGCGGCGAAGTATACCCTCCAGACGCTACGACGGGCGAACCTTATCAAGAGCGAGGACGCGGGCCTTTCCGGGAGCGACGTGGTACTGACACTATTCCTTTCGGTACCAAAGCCGGGAGACAAGTCCTACCAGCCCCTCTAGGACTTGTCACGTGAGAGCTCGCCTAGCTGAATTCCCTCGCCTCGCCTCTATTGTATTTTTTGTTCTTGAATGTAAGCGCGAGCTGAGCCCCCAAAACTTGTAATTCTTTTTTGTCCAATCAATGATATATATATTGTAAATATAGGGGGGAACTGGTTCCCTCCCCCTTAGGGAGGGAACCAGATCCAACCGCCCATCTAAATCACGATGATGAACCGTCTGATGCTTGCTGAACCGGCCAGATGATTTCCCTGCCTGCGGAAATGATGACGTGAACCAGGCCGGTTCGTCCTCCCTGCCCCAGCGGCCGAAACTCTCTTCTCCTCGACGACGGAAATGGCGTCTCCCAGACGCGCGGTACTGCCTCCCTGCCTGCCGCCGACGACGGAAGCGCGGTAGGTCCTCCCTGCCTGCCGACGACGAGGGAAACTCTCTTCTCCTCGGCGACGGAAATGGCCCGGACGCAGACGCGCGGTAGGTCTTCCCCGCCTGCCGACGACGACGGAAACATCAAACTCTCCTCGGCGACGGAAACAATCTCGCCTCCTCCACCAATACCCTGTCCTGTGAACTGTTTTTATTTTTTTTGTGTAACGTGTGTAAAAAAAAACAAACAACTCAGGTGTGTGGGGAGATCTCTGAGAATCTCTGTTCTATTCGTTGATCTCACTTTTTTGTAGAAGAATTCAGAGTCCTTTATCTGAAAACTGTAGGAATTAACTTGATTTCACAAAAACTAGTAATAAACAAGTAACATCTGTCAGATTAAACCATGTAAATACATATGCAATATAAATAAGCTCAAATGACAACACCAGTCATTAACAAGTAACACATGCTATAACAGAGGGCAGTTTCTTTTATCATGGTTGACTCCACGTTGTTTGCATGAAGTGCAAAGCCTAGCCTTTGCGGATTGCTTCTCCAACAGTGACTTTAAACGCTTCCCACTACCCTTTGGTCTTGCTATATCAGGTTCTTTGATGCACAGCTTCACATTAGAGGAAAGTTGTGAAATTCTCTCGTCTTCTATAGTTGTTTCTTCAACCCTATCTTCATTCTCTCCTTTCTTTGCTTTCATTCTTTGTATTTCCTCCAAAGCGTCATGTAAAGTGATCATTGCAAATTTGAATGTCTCATTTCCACCAAGTGCTTCCTCAATGAGTTGGTTGGCTACGTAGCTTAACTCGGACCTTTTCGTCCTGCCGACACATCCATCATCCAGTTTCTTCAACCTCACCGTGACACTCCTTGTCCAGCGGTGGACAATATACTCCATTGGTAGCATCGTGTGATTTAAATACTTCAACATAGCTATCAAATGCCTGCAGGGGATGCCTAGGAACTCCAAAAGCTTACACTGGCACTTCAACATATTTGTTTCCCTGCAAATAACAACCTCTTTTTTTATTTCTTTTCCTAATTCTTGGATAAAATATACCATCCCAGATTCGTCCTCACCACTGACGAACACATTATGCATCAAGCTAGAGACAACCTCATCCTGGAACTTATAAAATATCTTTTTGGTAGATGTAGTAAAGAGAGTGCTGGAGGAAGAAAATGTAGAGGGGAGAGAGTTGGAGAGGGACATACGTTTCCGCTGCCGGAATCGACTATTTTGACCCCGACGGAAATTCAACGGCCGCAAGTGGCTTGGTGGAGGCGGTGGGCAGAGGAGAGTGGCCGGGCGGAGGCAGGCCTTCCCGATCTTAGGGAGGAAACCAGGGGAAATGGCCGGGACGCAGTTACTACCAGAGAAAACCAGCGGCAATGGGCTTCGCGATCGACGGGACGCAGTTGCCCCAGCGGAAATGGCGTCTCCCGGTTCACGTGAGGGAAATCATCTGGCCGGTTCAGCAAGCATCAGGCGGTTCATCATCGTGATTTAGATGGCGGTCATCGTGATTTAGATGGGCGGTTGGATCCAGTTCCCTCCCCCAGTTCCCCCCTATATTTACTCTCTCTCTCTCTCTCTCTCTCTCTTTATATATATATATATATATATATATATATATATATATATATATATGTTCCGTTCTGATGTGATGTCATCTATCTTTCCCTCTTTACCCCGTACTCGTGGCCTGGACCGATTCTCCCGCTCGCTGCCTCCGGGCCCGTGCCCTGTTAGCGAGATTGTGCGTCCCGTAAGGACTTAGCTTAGGAAGCATAGGGGACCCTAGTTAGCCGAACCGCGAATTGCGACTCGCCTCTTTAGCCCGGATTCTCTTCGCTACCTGTGTGAGATAGAGGGAGTGGGCTGGCTCGCCCGGCACCCGGGTCGCCTGCTTTTACGCGAGCTGGCCCCTCATGAGTTCGCGACATGGTCGGTCGGCGGTGCACCCAGATGGAGAAGAACGCCCCCTCGCTCAAGAGACTGGTGGACGAGAAGGAGGAGGCCCGCCGTCTCGCCCGGGAGGAGACGGAGCAGCAGAGAGAGAGGGCGGATGCGGTTGATGTCGTCGTCGCCATCTTTGGAGGAGGAAAAGGAGGCGCTAAAAGCGCGAGCTGGAGGCCGCGGCAGCTGCCCCGCCACCCTCCAGCAGTGGTTGTCAGCTCGCGCACTATACCGAGTTCGAGCTTGAGGAAATGATGCAAAAGAACGTTGCCTGAGCGGCGAAGTATACCCTCCAGACGCTACGGCGGGCGGACCTTATCAAGAGCGAGGACGCGGGCCTTTCCGGGAGCGACGTGGTACCGACACTATTCCTTTCGGTACCAAAGCCGGGAGACAAGTCCTACCAGCCCCTCTAGGACTTGTCACCTGAGAGCTCGCCTAGCTGAATTCCCTCGCCTCGCCTCTATTGTATTTTTTGTTCTTGAATGTAAGCGCGAGCTGAGCCCCCAAAACTTGTAATTCTTTTTTGTCCAATCAATGATATATATATATATATATATATGTTCCGTTCTGATGTGATGTCATCTATCTTTCCCTCTTTACTTCGTACTCGTGGCCTGGACCGATTCTCCCGCTCGCTGCCTCCGGGCCCGTGCCCTGTTAGCGAGATTGTGCGTCCCCTAAGGACTTAGCTTAGGAAGCATAGGGGACCCTAGTTAGCCGAACCGCGAATTGCGACTCGCCTCTTTAGCCCGGATTCTCTTCGCTACCTGTGTGAGATAGAGGGAGTGGGCCGGCTCGCCCCGCACCCGGGTCGCCTGCTTTTACGCGAGCTGGCCCCTCATGAGTTCGCGATGCGGCTCGGGTTATCGCGACCTCGGCGGCTGCTTGGGGTGTTGGACGAACATGTTGGGTTTCGAGAACTCGCGTTGTTGGGCCATAGTTTCGGGTTCGTCGACCCTCCATAGTGTCAGCTCGTCACTCCTGGCTTGTCGAACTCAATTCGTTCGTGGAGGTCCATCCCGCTGGCCAGCTGGGGTTCTAAGTAGACTCTCGCGAGTGATATCCAGCCCTGCCAGCTAGGTGAGAGCCTGACAGCGGGATCTGCTCGGGGTCCGGGTTGACGCACATGAGTGACATCCAGTCCTTCCATCTAGGTGAGAATCTGGCAGCGAGATCTGCTCAGGATCTGGGTAGACACACACGAGTGACATCCAGCTCTGCCAGCTAGGTGAGAGCCTGACAGCGGGATCTGCTCGGGGTCCGGGTAGACACACACGAGTGACATTCAGCCCTGCCAGCTAGGTGAGATCCTGACAGCGCGGATCTGCTCGGGGTTCAGGTTGACACACACAAGTGGCATCCAGCCCTGCCAGTTAGGTGAGAGCCTGGCAGCGGGATCTGCTCGGGGTCCAGGTAGACACACACGAGTGACATCCATCCCTGTCAGCTAGGTGAGAGCCTGGCAGCGGGCTCTGCTCGGGGTCCGGGTTGACACACACGAGTGACATCCAACCTTGTCAGCTAGTTGAGAGTCTGGCAGCGGGATCTGCTCGGGGTTCGGGTAGACACACACGAGTGACATCCAGCCCTGCCAGCTAGGTGAGAGCATGGCAGCAGGATCTGCTCGGGGTCCGGGTAGACACACACGAGTGACATCCAGCCCTGTCAGCTAGGTGAGAGCCTGACAGCAGGATCTGCTCGGGGTCCGGGTAAACACACACAAGTGACATTCAGCCCTGCCAGCTATGTGAGAGTCTGGCAGCGGGATCTGCTCGGGGTCCGGGTAGACACACACAAGTGACATCCAGCCCTGCCAGCTAGGTGAGAGCCTGGCAGCGGGATCTGCTCGGGGTCCGGGTTGATACACACGAGTGACATCCAGCCCTACCAGCTAGGTGAGAGCCTGACAGCGGGATCTGCTCGGGGTCCGAGTGGACACACTCAAGTGACATCCAGCCCTGCCAGCTAGGTGAGAGCCTTGCAGCGGGATCTGCTCGGGGTCCGGGTAGACACAAACGAGTGATATTCAGCCCTGTCAGCTAGGTGAGAGTCTGGCAGCGGGATCTGCTCGGGGTCCGGGTAGACACACGAGTGACATCCAGCCCTGCCAGCTAGGTGAGAGCGTGGCAGCGGAATCTGCTCGGGGTCTGCTAGGTGAAATCTCCCCCTATTCAAGTGAATCATTGCTGAATACTTGGCATGTGAAGAAGCTTCATTAGAAAAAAATACGTCACTTACATACCTTACGGGTAAAAGTGCTTCAAGTCATCACCACTCAAGATGGGACTCAGGGTCTCGCCCTCCACATTCCGGAGGCGATATCCTCCTGATTTCAATGCTTCTTTTACAATGTATGGATCCTCCCAGTTAGGATTGAGCTTCCCGACGGCTGTTGATCTTCCCGCTGCATCTACCTTCTTCAAGACCAAGTCCCTCTCTGCAAATTGTTTAACTCTGACGTGCTTGTCAAAGTACTTAGTCATTCTCCTCTTCACTTCTTCCTGTTGAATGGCAGAGAGGTCACGCAGCTCCACCATGTCGAGGGAGAGCCGGAGCACCTCCTCGTTTCCAGCCGGCCAATCCTCCCTGCCTTCCCGAGCCTCTGCCACTCGAGGTGTCTGGACTTCCAATTCTATGGGAAGTATTGCTTCGCAGCCATGGGAAAGCTTGAAGGGGGTCTCCCCTATAGCCGTGTTGGGTGTGGTTCTCAGGGCCCAGAGGACCGAAGGAAGCTGCTCCACCCAGCTCCCCTTCAGGTTCTCAACCTTCTTTTTCAGGGGGTTCACAATGAACTTGTTCGTCGCCTCCACCTGCCCGTTGCTCCTGGGGTGGTGGATCGAGGAAAATCTGAGGTCAATTTCGAGCTGCTCGCAGAAGCTGATAAATTTTGCGTTGGCGAACTGAGACCCGTTATCCGTGACGATGGCCTGCGGTAATCCATGACGGCAGATGATCTCCCCCCAAACAAAATTTCTGATGACCTGGAAGGTCACCTTGACCAGCGCCTTCACTTCCAGCCACTTATAAAAATAATCTATCATTACTAACAAGAACCTCCTTTGCCCGCTGGCCTGGGGAAACGGCCCTACCAAATCCATCCCCCAGATGGCGAAGGGTCATGGGGTCGTGATGTTTTTGAGACGTTGGGTCGGTTGTAGTTGGAGGGGGGCGAACAACTGGCATTTGTGGCACCTCCTTGTGAACTCCGCAGCGTCGTGGCCTAGGGTAGGCCAGAAGTACCATTGTCTGACAATCCTCCCTTCCAGGGTCCGACTTCCGGAGTAGCTCACACACTCCCCGGAGTGGACTTCTTCCAAGATCCTCTACACCTCCCTCTCGGCCACGCAACGAGCAAGCATCCCTGAGAGAGTCTTGCGATACAACTACCCGTCCCGGAGGAGATAGTATGTTGATTTGTATCTGAACTTCTTTTTATCCATCCCCTCCGGATACTCTCCTGAGGAAAGGAAGGTCGTGAACGAGTCCATCCATGAGGGGTGTTGATCCGCCTTCATAAGCTCTCCCTCTTCGATGGAAGGGCGAAATAGATCAGTGATGGTACCCCCCACCCGGGGATCGTGCTTCGCCAGTTGATCAACTTGTTCATTCTCCTCCCTGGGCACGTGTCAGATGGAGAAGGTCTGGAACATGTCGATGACCCTCTTCACCTTTGCTAAGTATAACCGGAGGGTATGCTCCCTTGCCTCGAACTCCCCGTTAATCTGGGAAGTCACTACCATGGAGTCAGTGAGGACCTCCACGCCAAGCACCCCCAACTTCCTGTCCAGGCGCAACCCTGCTATCACCGTTTCGTACTCGGCCTGATTGTTAATGATGAGAAAGTGCACCACCATTGTGTGTTCGATTCTCGTTCAATGGGGGCTTTCCAAGATTACCCCTACCCCCAAGGAATGTTTCCCCGAAGCGCCATCTACCTTCACCTTTCATGAAGCCGGATGAGTGAGTTCTTCCTCCGCCACCTCGACCACGTAGTCAGTCAAAAAGTCGGTCATTGCTTGGGCCTTGATCGAGAGGCGGGGGATGAAAGAGATGTCGAACTCGCTCAGCTTCACTGACCACTTAGCCAACCTGCCTGAATGCTCCACCCCCTCGAAGATGTTGCGGAGGGGATGGTCAGTCACCACTCGGATGGAGTGTGTATGGAAGTAGGGCCGAAGCCTCCGGGCCGAGATGACCAGAGCGAAGGCCGGCTTTTCCAAGATGGGATACCGAAGCTCGGTCTTCCTCAGGACCCGGCTCATATAATATATCGGGAGCTGCTTCTTCCCCTCTTCTCGAACCAGGACGGAGCTCAAGGTCTCTGCCCCGAACCCGAGATACAAAAATAGGTCCTCCCCCTCCTTCGGTCCTTGGAGTAGGGGAGCCTGAGTCAACTGCTTCTTCAGGGCCTGAAATGCATCCTCGCATTCCTTTGTCCACTCGAACTTTTGCCCCCCCCCCTCAATGTCTTGAAGAATGGTGAGCACTTCTCCCCGACCCGGGAGAGGAACCTGCTCAATCATGCCAGCTTCTCTGTCAACCGCTGCACATCTTTGGTATTTCGAGGCGACCCCAGATCCATGATAGCTTTGACCTTATCGGGATTTGGCTCGACCCCCGCGAGGGTGAGATGTCCCAGGAACTTCCCCCTACTGGCCCCGAAAACACACTTCAGGGGGTTCAGCCGCATCTTTTATTTGAGCAGGGTGGCGAAGGTTTCCTCCAGGTCCTGGAGGTGAGAGTTCACGTCTCGACTCTTGATCATGAAATCATCTACATACACCTCCAGGTCCTGAAGGTGAGAGTTCACGTCTCGACTATTGATCATGAAATCATCTACATACACCTCCAGGTTCCTCCCCCTCTATTCCCGGAAGACCTTGTCCATCATCTTCTGGTACGTCTCTCTTGCGCTCTTCAGCCCAAAGGGCATCATCTTGTAGCAGTAGCACTCATCCCCCGTGATGAATGAGATATCTTTGATGTCCGGGGGTGCATCCTAATCTGTTGATAACCTGAAAACGCATCTAAGAAGCTCATTACAGGAAAACCGACAGCTGAGTCAACCAGCGCGTAGATCCGAGGCAAAGGATAACAGTTCTTAGGGCATAATTTATTAAGCAAAGAAAAATCAACACATACGCTATTGACTGTCTTCTTTTTTAACCATTACTACGTTGGAGACCCAGTCGGGGTACTGTATTTCGGATACAAAGCCGGCCTTGAGGAGTTTGGACAACTCCTCCCTGATGGGCACGACCAGCTTGTCGGCGGTGGACCTCTTCTTCTGCTGGATGGAGCGAGCTACCGGGTCCAAGTTGAGGAGGTGGCAGGCCACGTTCGTGTCAATCCCCGGCATCTCTGCTGCGCTCCATGCGAAGATGTCCACGTTCTTCTGGATGCATGTCAGCATCCTGCCCTGAGCCTCCGGGGTTAGCCCCCGCTGATGCGAACCTTCTTCACCCTGCCTCCGAGGGTGAGAACCTCCATCTCCATGACCTCCTCCGCAGCCTCCAGCCCGGACTGCTCCCCCCACTCTCCGACGTCCCTCTCCTCTGGGACAAGAAATTCCTCAGCTTCCACCTCTTCCTCCACGGCCATCGCCTCGGCCACCTCCTCATGTTCTCCACCCGTCACCACCTGGGTGTAGCTCCCTTCTATCTCCATCTCCTCCTCGCCAACCTCCTGCTCTGCCTCTTCCATTCTCCGCTCCATCTCCTCGACCCCCTCCTGCCAAGAGATAGAGTTTACGGCGGTGACGTAGCACTCTCTTGCCACCTTGGGGTCTCCCCAAACTCGGACCTGAATCCCTTCGGCGTTGAACTTTAAGCACTGGTGGAAGGACGAGGGGACGCAACGGAAGGCGCTGATGAGGGGCCTTCCGAAGATGGCGTTGTAGCTACTGGGGGCATCCACGATGACAAACCTGCAGTTCCTAGACTGCCCCCCCCCCCCCCGAGTGACGTGGAGCCCCACTCCTCCTTCTACCTCCTTCCTCTCCCCCTAAAACCCAAACAGTAGCCCATCTGAATTCAGCACTCTCTTTGCCTCCACCTTCATTGCGTCGAACGCCTTCTTGAAAATGACGTTGACGGAACTCCCGTTGTCAATGAGGATCCCGGAGACGGTGAAATTCTCGATGGCTGTCTGGATGACCAGCGCATCGCATAAGGGATCCTCATGATCCGGTATATCCTTCCTCGAGAAGGTGATCTTCTCTTCTGGGGGTGGGGTCTGAGATGTGAAGCCAACGCTCCGGCGATACAAGGTGTGTAGGCTCGCCTTCCGGGAAGCATCAATCCCCACCCCTCCATGGATCACTCTGACCCCTCTCCGGGTCCCGACGTCCGCCCGGTCTTCACATTGATCCTCCGCCCGAGGCAGGACCTCCTCAATCCTCACCTCCTAGCGACCCTGCTGCTGATATTGCTCCTTGTTTCCTCCCATCTCGAGGAACTCGGGGCACGTGACCATGATGCGCCCTTCCTCTTGATGGAAGTCGCAGTATGGCAACTCCACCCTGACCTCCCTTCTCCTTCTTTGCGTTGATCTCCCTCCCTCATGGCTATAGCCATAGCCTGATTTTGATTAGGGAGGGGAGGTCTTGGGGCCTACCTCCAACCTGGGGATGGAACTAATCCTGGTTCCCCCTGGCGGTTGTCCCTTCCTTGGTAACCTCTATGTGGCCCCTGGTCTTGCCACTCAGGCCTCCAGCCCAGTCGTCGGTCCAGCTCTTGACGCCCCCACCTGAGCTGTTGTTGCTGCTGCAGTTGCCGTTGTTCCCTCTGTCGGGGTTCAGCTCTTCTTTCCTCCTGACCTCTGCCACCCCTTGGCTCCTTCTCCTCCTCTGTGGCCCACCTGGCCAGTTTCCAGACAAACTCCGGGTTTGATGCCTCCTCGTCGACTTCTCTTGTTGCCCTCTCCATCAGCTCTTCATAGGAGAGGGGTGGCACTCTCTTCAGCTCCATTCTGAAGAAACCATGTTGCAGCCCCAGAGTAAAAACCATCATCAGGTTATGCTGGGGCATCTCCTGTACTTGGGTGACCTCCTCCTGAAATCGGTCAACGTAACTTCCCAAAGTCTCATTCACCCCCTGTTTGATGTGGAACAGGGACTCCGACTCTTTTTTCCTCCTCTTCGAGGTGGTGAACCTCGGCATGAACCCCCGGCGCAGGTCCTCGAAGCAGTAAATGGAGCTAGCCGGTAGTTGGTGAAACCACTCTCTTGCCTTCTCCTTGAGGGTGATGGCGAAAAGCCGGCACTAGAAGCCATCCGACATCTGCTGGATCGAGACCACGTCCTCGAACCACTGGACGTGCTGGACCGGGTCTCCCTTCCTGGTGTAGTAAGACATCTCGGGTTTCCTGAACCCCTATGGAACTGGGGCTGAGGAAACCAACTCGCTGAAGGGATTGCCTCCCCCTGCTGGGCGAGTTGGAGGGTCTCGCGCCCCCATCTCGCCGAACCAGCCTCCGCTTGCCGAGTCGAGAAAGAGCATGCGCCTAGGGAACTCGCATCCCCTTCCTTCCTCGGCGACCTCCTTCCCAGCTCGCCTGCCGGGAGCGTCCTCGCCCAGAGAAGGGACGGTTATGACTAGGACTGCTGGAGTCGAGCACTCGGCCTGCGCGCCGAGTGCGAACTTGACAAGGTTGATCACCTCCCGTCTGAAATCTTCGAACATCCTCATTGTGGCCAGAGGGGTGCGGGTGGCGAGTCGGACCTGTCCGAGCCATGTCCTTCTCTTGTCATCTAGCCTGCTGAAGATTTTCTATGCTGACCCCTCTTCATGTTCACCGCACCAAAATGTTGAAACCGAAAACTCGGTCTCTTGTGGAGTTCACCCTTGGGGAAGCGGTGATCGCGCACATACTTCTCTCCTACAAGCCAAATAGCAAAAGAAATGGGGACTGACCCAAGGGCTTGGCGTGGAGGTCTCACCACACACCCGGAAGATCTTATAGCGCTTCCCCTCCTTAGCCAAAGGCCGAGCTAAGGCTACCTTAGAAAGCGCAAGAAGATCGGAAAACTAGTGAGCGTGCCTTCTGAGGTGCCACTTGGGTCTTATTTATAGTTTTCTGAAGACGGTCTGCAAATAGCCAACCTCCTCTGTTTTGAACAGTTATATGCAGCACAGATGGGTCTGTCAATAGCGCAACTCCGCTGTTCTAACAGGCTATAGGCAGACCAACGAGGGTAAAATGGTAAAAAACACCTCACAGGAGACTGGGCGAGTGGAGCAACATCACTCAACGCCATTGTCAGGAGGGCGCCGAGAGCGTCGAGTGGAGCAACGTCACTCAACGCCAAAGCCAGGAGGGCGTCGAGAGCGTCGAGTGGAGTAACGTCACCCAACGCCAAAGCCAGGAGGGCGTCGAGAGCGTCGAGTGGAGCAACGCCACTCAACGTCAAAGTCGGGAGGGCACCAGCGGGGGTAAAGTCCAAATGAAGCCTCATAAAGCAGCTGGGCGAGTAGCCCTCTGATACCTTCACTCTCCCGGGGCGGTCTGGGACTTACTACAGAAGGAATTCCAAAAGAATTGAGTTCGACGAGCTTTGTTCGACGAATCTAGGATTCTAACTCACGAGGTTAGCTCGAACGCCGAGCCCCGCTCGACGAACGCCGAGCCCCGCTCGACGAACGCCGAGCCCCGCTCGACGAACGCCGAGCCCCGCTCGACGAACGCCGAGCCCCGCTCGACGAACGCCGAGCCCCGCTCGACGAACGCCGAGCCCCGCTCGACGAACGCCGAGCCCCGCTCGACGAACGCCGAGCCCCGCTCGACGAACGCCGAGCCCCGCTCGACGAACGCCGAGCCCCGCTCGACGAACGCCGAGCCCCGCTCGACGAACGTCGAGCCCCGCTCGACGAACGACGAGCCACCTTCGACGAACGCCGAGCCCTGCTCCTGGAACGGCGAGCTCCGTTCCACGAACGTCGAGCCCTGCTCGACGAACGTCGGTCTCAACCCGAGCTCGGTTCGACGAAAATCCGACTCGGTTTGACGAACCCCGGGCGGACGTGGGCTGGCTGGGCCGGCTCGCGCAGCTCGCCCGCCTAGCTTTGGCGGGAGCGAGCTGGCCATTCTGAGTTCGCCCGCATTCTGCTCTGGCGCGGACAGGTCGCCTTTGTCCGCTCGCCTTGCCTGGTGGACCCACTCGGCGAACACGGGGTTGTACATCAGCCATATTAGAATACTTCAAAAAATAATTTTTCTTAATTAAGTGTTTATATCTTCATCAAACATCTCTAACAGTAATCTTTACCCAATTATTTATTTTATCTGGCAAAATAAACTTTGACAACAATATTCAAAATAAGAACGAGTGTTTAAATCATATAATTCCATAGAAGTAAATATAAGAAAATAAAAACATGTACATATACCTGTGTATAATTTCATACACGCTCTATGTTCTCATTTGGCATGGCTTTCCGGCTTGTGTAAATCAAAGGACAGAAAGCTGAATTTCTAGCCAATGTGCCTAAGAATAGACTTAGGTCAGATACAACACAATCAGTAGGCCATATAAGCTGACCTTCTTCATTTATTGTCACTTCTTTACGCTCCTCCAAAATCCTTGTATGAATGTTTTTGCACATTGTTTTTTCATGAGCTTTTTTATCATTATTCCTATTAACAGTTATGCACATTCACATAATTAAATATGAAGTAAATACAAAGGGACTAATAAACCAGCAAAAGGAAAAAAGAAAATTTTATACATACCAGCTTCTTTATTTGGTTGTGCAACTATCCCTTCTTGACTTATATCTTTATCAACTTGAAGTGACTCAGTTCTCCCACTAGATTGTCCCTGAATTTGATTCACTTTTACTGGAACATGTAGATTTCCTCCTTCATGAGAAACCCCATGAACTTCAATGAACTCATCAATCAACATTGATGGGAATCTCTTGTTACTCTTTACCTTTCCATTAAGACTTTCCTCTATGTTATTGCATTCCTGGGGCACAGTTATAATGGTAGGAACTAACTGTTGAACTTGATTTTGACCTAACTTATCGGCAACCTCTTGTTCTTTTTTTGTTGTATTGTTGAACTTGATTTTGACCTAACTTATCGGCAACCTCTTGTTCTTTTTTTGTTGTATTTCCTCAAAGACTTTTATGTAAAACTTCTGCTTTCTCTTGCTTAATTTGACGAAATTTTTTTGCCAACTCAGCACTAGACCTTGCTTGGATAGACGAATCAAAATCACCTGTTCTTTCCAATCTTTTACCATTCCCTTTAAGGACCAATTTACTTGTTGCTTTCTTCATACTTGTAGACCTACAATCAAATCATAAAAATCATTTTAAGCATTATCAAATCTGGAATATATAGAACAAAACTATTTTATAAATAAATGAATATTACCTAATTTGTATTATTACTAAAAACAGAAGCAATGTCACTTTCATTTTCACTTTCAAAAATGGCCTCATCATTGACTCATGTGTGTTTAACATGAATTTCAGATAAAGACAATTCAATAATATCATCTGGTACATCTTCCCTAGCTAAATCAACTTCAAAATCATTCTCTAGTTCTAGTATAACAATATTTATTGAAATTCCAGGTACTTCTTGGGTATTTGAAATTGCACTATAGCGAGGTAAATTAATTCACTCATTTTTTATCATATTTTGCTTACAAACATTGAATAATGACAATACCTACATATATACAAACACATACAAATTACATTCTAACACATACATAAATTCACACTTCAATCCATACACACTTCAGTACAAAAAAGACATACATACACACACACACACAAACATACATAAATACACACACACAAACATACATAAATACACACACGCACACACAAATACAAAGACACCAACAAATACCTACACACTTACAAGCCCTTGAATCACATTTTCTAAACAAACTATAACCTTACAAATTGTTCACATAATAGATTTGTTATAGAATTTATTGATCTTAAGAAACATATAACCGAATAAAGTTAAGAATGAAAGATATATGTCAAAAGTATGGTTATGTTTTTAAAATGTGTATAATGGAGCATTTAGTGGTTTGATCTTGAATTCGAGATTAATTAAATGAGTTTTAGTTGGCTAACGGATATGCTCATCTTCTTATAAAAGAATAAATTAATGTGAATATGAAGAGATGATACAAAGTAACCATACACACACACAAACACACTTATACATAAATACACACACTTATACACACATACACACACACTTATACATAAATACACACACACTTATACATAAATACACACTTATACACACACACACACACACACACACACACACGTCGGGACATAAACACAAGCATACACAAATAAATTCACATAAACACAAATACACACAACCACACAAACACACTAACAACAATACACATATATATAAACACACATACACACATATAAACACACACACACACACACACACACACACACACACATATATATATATATATACTATATTAAAAAGATTTATTATCATTGTGTGCTTGCCTAGCTAAATAAGACATTCGGAAAATCCTGACCGCCCATTTAAACACTGATCAATTATTTATATTCTCCAACTCCTTCACGCGGTATCCCTCCCTCGACTCCCCGCTCATCTTCCTCGATCGGTCGACCGATTTGAAGCCCTACTCTGTCGATCGCAAACCCTACACCCCTCTCCATCGCGCGATTTCTGATCCTCTCTCGATGGCGGAAAACTCCAAGCACCGGCATCCCTCATTCCCGGCCTCTTCATCCTAATCCAAGATCGAAGAAAACTCCAGTCGTCGGAGGAAAACGAAAACCCCAACCGTCGGAGGCAAACTCCCACGCCCGCATTCCTCAATCCTGATCCAACATCGACGAGCGCCGCCCGCACATCTTCATTCAAGCTCGAAAGCGAGCTCGCGAGCTCACTCCTGATCCAAGCTCGAAGCGCGCCACCGGCACATCTTCATTCCAGCACCATCACTGAACCCGTCCTCTACGCAAGATACCACCGCCGGCTCCGGCGATATATCCGGCCTTCCACAGCGGGCTACCGATTTGGGTTTCCATCACGAAAATACCACAGCAGGCTCACGTAGATCTGGGCTTCTTAATCCCTACGCCTCCATCACCGACTTCAGGTACATACAACATCTTCATTTTTATCCAAGATCTTCACTCCTCTTCTACAATTAGTCGGTGTATATATCAAGAAATTAACTGATTCACATCTCTCCCTAAATTAACTGATTCACAACTCTATTGAGTGTTCAAATTAATTGATTCTCATTTCTCCATTCTTTGTTAACATTAGCCGAATCTTTTAATTAGCTGTGATTCAATCTACACTCTCCCCATACATATGATCCAAATTTGTTTTAACTGTTTTAACGTGTTGTTACCTACTTTAATTTGTTCATAACTGCACAAAATAGACCCCAGATTACTGCATTCTTTTGTGTGCAATTGTAACGTCAGAATATTGCAGGATTAGTGCCATATTTGTGTGAATTATGTGTCGGCTTAGTTCCAGAATACTGCAAGAGTATTGCCAAATTATCATTCAACAAATTTTACGATCAGTCATCATCCTCATCATCATCCATTATAATTATTGCCAGTTTTACATTCAGCAAATTTTGCAATCTTCATTGTCATTTAGAGTACCAGAATTACTATGCAAAGGAACAGTCAGAATACTTTTCTTGGACTGGGGTAACTCCTAACTAAATTTTGTATGTGTGTGAATGATTTGGAGAAGACTAGGTTGAAAGAAAAGAGCAAAAATCTAAACCTAACTCTCATTTTAGTTCCCCTATGTGATAGGAGGCAGCACTTACACATTGAGCTTTTTTATACAACTTTAAAGTTTGTTTGAAGATTGGAGCCTTATATACTTCTAAGTGGTATTAATTTCTTATTTTTCTTGAACTGTTGCCCACGACAAATGTCGCCTCCCACCAAAAATGTCGCATCCCGCCAAAAATGTTGCCGCGCACAAAATTTGTCACCGACCACGAAAAATGCCGCTCCCACTACAATTGTCGCTCTCACGACCAATGTTACCCCCACCATAAATGTTGCACCCACGATCAATGTCGCACCCACCACAAATGTGACATTCACCACAAATGTGACATTCACCACAAATGTGACATTCACCACAAATGTTGCACTCACGACAAATGTCGTACCCACAACAAATGTCACATCCACGACAAATAACACCCCCCACGATAAATGTCGCCGCTCGCGACCAATGACGTCGTCACGACAAATGACGCACTCACGACCACATACATGCACACATACACATACACACTTGGTGGCGGACCAAGGATTCTCATTCGACTCGGGCACCAAGCAAGACTTTCAGATTTTTGATAATTTTTTTAACATAAATATTTATGTATCATGTGACCCAAAATAAGGATGTATAAAAATGATTTATAACTATGAGTTAACTAGCAATCTTGGTTCTGTTTTGAAAAACTCTCATATTCATCATAATAGATATTTTTATATGTAAATGAGAATGAGATTTGATCATGCATAATACACCCAAAATCATTTAAGCGTCAACTGAAGAAGGCCTGATCTACAACACTCATCAATGTATGCTCCTTTGGATTTCCTGTCCAAGATCCTTCTTTAGGTGCCGAGCGAACTGAGAACTTAAGACAGGAAACAACACAGGCTTTTGGCATTCTAGATCTGAAAACAAGCGGTGTAGACGGATTTAGGTCAGCTTCCAGATCTAGGAACTTCCATAGATCAGCAAGGCTTGATCTTCTCAAAGCACTGGTTGGGGAAGATGATAAACAGTGTCAGCGTTGAAAAAATTTCTCCAAGCCGAATAGAAGGGGATCGATCTATTTCTACCAAAAACCTTGCTCGATGCCGAAGAGGACAAGACGGGTAGAGAGCCCGCGATGAAGAAGAATTGGCACCTTAAGGCTGGATGTTGTTCTCCTCTAAAACCAGAGGATCCACACTGAATTTTCTCCATGAAAATGAGGAAGATGAGCGGCGATTTCACCCTTGTCCACAGTCCACGCATCCAGCCAGGCAGAGGCAGCCGACAGGTCTAGGCGTTCAGGCATCCGACAATCCAGGAAAGTAGGGCATAGGCGAAAAGTGGAAGACGAAATAGAGAAAATCGCAAAACACAGAAGGCGGAACAGTGGAAATCACGATTTTTTTGGACCCGAGCATGTGTCCGGGTGTGCCTGCACGTGGGTCTGCCCCTGTACACACTTACAAATACACACTTGCAAATACACACACATACACGCGCGCGCGCGCGCGCACACGCGGATACACACACACACATACATACACACACCGCCACATAAACACAAGCATACACAAATAAATTCACATAAACACAAATACACATGCAAAACCACACAAACACACTAACAACAATACACATATATAAACACACATACACACATATATATAAACAAACATAAACACACACACTTATACATAACATTCTGTTACACATCGCGATATTCTCACCGCCACATCAACACACCAGTGGAAACCTCAGGGATAAAGGATGAAGGCGGTACCTCATACTTATCTTGCTCTGCCTTCCAGTGACCCTGCAGAGACATCAACGGAGGACATTTCAAGCCAGCTGTACTTCAATAGGAGATGCCGACACCTGGCTCAATCACATCTGTTGACAGCTCAGAAGAAGACCAGGATATAGCCGTTACTTTTATTATTGTAATTAGCCCAGGATATAGCCGTTATTGTAATTAATATAAAGTCTGATTAGACTGTAATAGTTATTAAGGAATTAATGAAAGAAACTTTTCCTTCTTCTTCCCTAATCCCGCTTCCTCTCTCTGTTTCCCGGCCACCCTTGGCCATTCTTCTTCTGTTATCCCTGCCTCCCTCTCTTAGAGTGTTACATTGGTGCTCCCGTTCTTGATCTCTCCTTCCGATTATCAATGGCGGGTGGTACAAGATCTCATGGTGACGACCACCACAACATCGACATTACTCAGGCACTTCAGGAAGAACAACGTTCAAGACAATCGCAAATCGAATCTCTGCGTCACGACATGCAATCCCATAACAAACTGTTTACCCAACAACTCCTGGCCACCAGAGAACAATTCTCCGATCAACATGACGAATTAAAGGCCGAATTCCGCTCCTACATGGAGAATATTCAGCGTTCTTTAGATCTGCAAAATTCCCGATTGCAAAAACAACCGGAGCACGCTACTGGCCAGTCCACCGCGGGAATCTTGGGAGCATCTCCACCACTCGAACCACAAACCCAGGTTGTTTCCGCTCAACCTAAATTACTCTCTATTTCTTGCCCACGTTTTCCAGATGGCGATCCTACCGATTGGCTACATGATCTTAAACTGTTTTTCAATACAATACAATAGATCCTCAGGAATTTTTATTATACGCCGCATTACATCTAGATAAACCCGATTCGCGTTGGTATCAGGCCATTCTTGTCGATCACCCATCATTAACCTTCGATTTCTTTGTCAAATCTATTCTCCAACATTTTGGTCCATGCGCATATGCAAATCCTCAAGGAGCGTTAACCAAATTAACTCAAACCACAACTGTCTTGAATTACAAAACCGAATTTGAAGACTTAAAAAATCGAGTTCCTGGACTCGACTCTACCTTCCTAACCAACATGTTCATTTCCGGACTCCAACCACACATTCAGAGCCAGGTTATTATACATGAACCCACAGAACTTGATCGAGCCTTTGCAATGGCCAGACTGTTTGAAGCTCAATATCTCCAAACTCAGAAAACCAATCTCCAGCCATACAAACACCCCACAAATTATTATACCAAACCGAATACATGGCAACCACCTACACCGCGACCACCCATTTTACCGAACACCACCAAACAACAATTTATTAAAAAACTAACCCCACAGGAACTTCAGATTGGTCGGGAGAAAGGACTTTGCTATAATTGCGACGAAAAGTTCCAACCGGGTCATAAATGTCGTGGAAAAGGAACGTTGTGCTATTTTCAAGGGACCGACGATGACGATTTACTTGACTCAGGTGATCATCTAACGGACGTAGACGAAGAATCCCCAACATCCGCCGCAATCATTCAAACCTTAACAGACTCGACATCAAGCCACTTCATCCGTTTTACCGGCCATATTGCCAACACTCCCATCGAAATCATAGTAGATAGTGGCAGCTCACATAACTTCATATCCCCCGGAATGGCTAAATTCCTAAACCTCCCTATTTACGTAATCCCAGACTTTGCCGTCAGCATGGGAAATGGCTCAACCATCCAATGTAAGGGCGTTTGTAGGAATATTCAGTTGCGCATCCAGTCTACCAAATTTACGATCCAGTTATATGTTTTAGATATTTCAGGAGCGGACATAATTTTGGGAGTACGTTGGTTACGACCGCTTGGGCCTATAACCACCGATTACTCTAACCTGACTATGTCTTTTATCGGCACCGCTGGACCAATTTGTCTTTTTGGACATCATAATTATCCAGATAGCCAAATTTCATCATCGCAACTATCCCGCTTATTATCCTTACAACCCTCAGCCACTTGTTGGTTAATTGCTTCCGACATACCTTTTCCCAATACTCTGGCAAAACCCAAGGACCATTCCCTTTTACCACCAGATTTTCAAACTCTACTTCAAAATTATGACCAATTATTCACCGAGCCGGTTTCCTTACCACCCAAAAGAGACATTGATCATCGCATTAATTTAGAAACAGGGGCTCAAGCCCCCAATATTAAGTCTTACCGCTTTCCATATTATCAAAAAAATGAAATCGAAAGGCTCATTGACGAAATGCTACACAAAAACCACATCCGACCAAGCACCTCCAGTTTTTCTTCACCGGTTCTCCTCGTCAAAAAAAAAGACGGCACTTGGCGTTTTTGTGTAGATTACAGAGCCTTAAATAAAATAACCATCAAAGATAGATTCCCAATTCCTACCATCGACGAATTATTAGATGAATTACATGATGCACGATATTTCTCAAAACTAGATCTTCGTTCTGGCTATCACCAGATACGAATGGCCGAACCCGATATTCACAAAACAGCGTTTCGAACCCACCAAGGACATTACGAGTTCACCGTTTTGCCCTTTGGATTGCCCAACGCCCCTTCCACATTCCAGGCCTCATTTACGAAAATTTATCGTTGTTTTTTTTTTGATGATATATTGATTTACAGTGCATCTATCACTGATCATTACAACCATCTTCAAACTATTTTTGAATTACTAAAACAAAATAACCTTTCACTTAAACACAGTAAATGTTCATTCCTCTCAACAACAATCGAGTTCTTTGGGCACCAGATCTCTCAGGGCAAGGTTGCCCCAACCCAATTTAATTTGGATGTTATTCGAAAAATTCCGGTCCCCAAAACACAAAAAGATGTTAGAGCTTTCTTAGGTTTAACGGGTTACTATATAAAATTTATTAAAAACTATGCCACCATAGCATATCTCATAACTGATTTACTCAAACATACTCCTTTAATTGGACACCCAGCACGCAAACCGCTTTTGACACTTTAAAAGAAAGTTTGCTTAGCCCTCCTGTGTTAACACTACCGAACTTCAATATACCATTTGAACTAGAAACTGATGCGTCGGGAATAGGGGTTGGTGCAGTTTTATTGCAACAACGTAAACCAATTGCCTACTTTAGTAAGAAATTGTCACTACAAATGCAACAAAAATCCACTTACGTACGAGAAATGTACGCTATTGTTTCAGCCATCGCAAAATGGCGCAAATATCTCTTGGGTCAAAAATTCGTAATTCACACAGACCATCAAAGTCTCCACCATTTACTAACTCAGGATATCCATACGCTTGAGCAACAAAATTCTTCTCAAAATTATTAGGATATGATTATACTATTAAATATAAGGCTGGAAAAAATAATATTGTTGTTGATACTTTGTCCCGTCTAAATCCAACTCCAGAACAAACCACGGGTGTGAAACTCAACGTTTTGTCGGTACCAATCTCCCCACTTTTGAGTGGATTGGCACGGGACTATGAAAACGATGATTTTTCACACCAACTGATACACCAATTAAGAGCTACACCACAACTATACCCTAATTGGTCTCTTAAGGGCCCATATATATATTACAAGCACAAATTATACATTCCAGAAAATTCGGACTTAAGACTAACCCTCATTAAGGAAGCACATGACAGTTTGTGGGGAGGCCACTCTGGAGTTAGGGGCACAAATTACAGACTACAGCAACAATTTTATTGGCCAAAAATGATTAAACAAATAGAAAAACACATTAAGCAATGTGATCTATGTCAGAAGGCTAAACCAACCAATCACCTCCCCTACGGCCTACTACAACCTATTCCAACACCTGATAAACTATGGACTGATTTAACGATGGACTTTATCACTAGCTTACCTAATTCAAATTCCTATACAACTATAACGGTAGTGGTGGACCGTTTCTCCAAAGCAGTCCATTTTGCACCAGTCAAACTCTTAACTGGACCAACAATCGCTACCTTATTTTGGGATAATGTCGGAAAACTTCATGGAATTCCAGAATCCATAATAACGGATCGCGACACTATTTTTTAAGCGATTTTGGGAAAGAATTGTTCCGCTTACAGGGCACACAACCGAAGTACAGTTCAGCATACCATCCTCAAACGGATGGACAGACTGAACGAATCAATCGTTCCCTGGAACAATACCTAAGATTATTTTGTAATCATAACCCCAAAAAATGGTCTACATATCTTAGTTTTGCGGAGTACTTTATCAATCCATCATTTAATTCTTTGATCGGCATGACTCCTTACGAAGTCATGTTCGGTTGATTACCCTCTGGTTTACTTTCTTACAGCCCCGGGAGCACGACCAACGAAGCAGCCGCAGCAACTCTGGAAAAACGAGACAAACTCATACAACAACTTAAACAAAATTTACAAGCCTCGCACAACGCATGAAGACATATGCAAATAAAAATCGAAAGGACTTACAGCTACTGCCTGGAGCATGGGTGCTACTCAAACTGCACCCGTATCGACAATTATCCATCGCGCGCACTAACAACAAGAAATTGGGCCTAAAATTTTATGGTTCGTATAAAATACTGGAGGTCATCGGCCAAACAGCTTATCGCCTGGACCTACCCCCAGAAACCAAAATTCATTCGGTTTTCCACATTTCCGTCTTCAAACCGTACATCGGAGAACCAGAGCCTCAGCCAGTTGCCCTCCCACCAAAACAGTGGAGAAACAACCCGCTTCATGAGCCAGTGGCTATTGTGTCTACTCGAGAAATATCACGACAAGAGAAGGAAATAAGACAAGGATTAGTGCAGTGGAAAGAACTCCCTCCAGAAGACAGCACCTGGGAAGATTTATCTTCCATAGAAGACTTCTCCAGTATCCAACCACATGCAAAAAACAAAGAACACCCCACATGGAAGACAAAAGGACGGCGAAGTCAAAGAACACCGGCAAACAAAACGGAAAACAGCAGACAAACGATCACCGACGCAGCACCACCATTTCAAACCACAAATTAATACAACAAAAAAAAACACAGAACGACAAAGGAAGGGGCATGAATATTTCTACAGCACGAGCTCACCTAGCCATAATAAGAGTAGCAGAATCAGGAAGTACCTCTACAGTATATGTTCTCACTACCATCATCTTCTGCCATCTACGATTATTACGCCAAGTTACTCTGCACTGAAGAACTGCTCGACATCCCCGCAGCCTAGGGTTTCAGGAAGAAAATTTGAGAAGACGCTGAGGACAGCGTTCGTTTTAAACGAGGTGGTAATGTTACACATCGTGATATTCTCACCGCCACATCAACACACCAGTGGAAACCTCAGGGATAAAGGATGAAGGCGGTACCTCATACTTATCTTGCTCTGCCTTCCAGTGACCATGCAGAGACATCAACGGAGGACATTTCAAACCAGCTGTACTTCAATAGGAGATGCCGACACCTGGCTCAATCACATCTGTTGACAGCTCAGAAGAACAGGATATAGCCGTTACTTTTATTATTGTAATTAGCCCAGGATATAGCCGTTATTGTAATTAATATAAAGTCTGATTAGACTATAATAGTTATTAAGGAATTAATGAAAGAAACTTTTCCTTCTTCTTCCCTAATCCCGCTTCCTCTCTCTGTTTCCCGGCCACCCTTGGCCATTCTTCTTCTGTTATCCCTGCCTCCCTCTCTTAGAGTGTTACACATTCACACACAATACACGCACATATGCAAACCCACATAACAATCACATACAAGCACAACCATACACACACACACACAAGCACGTGCGCATATATACATATATAAATTCAAAAAAAATACTCTAAACCATCTATTGCACCGAGTAAAACACAAATCTTTTTAAAACTTCAAGAGCTTCATAATACTACACGAATACACACACATAACAAAGCTACCAATATATTTCTTAACACTTCAAGAGCTTCACAAAAATATCAAAAAATGCTACCAATCTCTTTGGAGGAACGAAAAGAAGAGAAAATCATTATACCTAACTGGAAGGAGGTGATACGGAGGCAGTGGAGCAGTTAACCAATATGAAAACCTAAAGATGCGGCTCTGCATCTGGAGGAAAAAAACCGGAATTAGGGGATTTGGTGGAAGCCGCCTTTCACGAAGAGGAGGAAGAATACCTTGTAGACGCTGTAGGAATAAGCTCTTTGCTGACATCGCGGAAGAGGAGGAAGAAGGAGCGACACTTGGCTTGATTAGGTCGTCCTTGGCCGAAATAGAACAAGAGCGGCTTGAATGTGGAAGAATAGGAGGACCGCCTTGCAGATGTTGGAGGAGGAGGAGGAGGAGGAGCGGCACTTGGCTTGATTAGGTCACCGTCGGAGGAATGGCGAGGAAGTCGGGCATGTGTGGGAAGAGGAAGGAAGCTAGGGTATCAGGTGCGGGAAGGGACACGGGAAGGAGTGGGGAATGAAGGCTGAACCTTGGCGATTTGGTAGCTTTAATTTTAATAAATTTTTGTTTTCTATAAATTAAATTTTTTAAATAATAGATTAGGTGTGTGAATTATATTTTTTGCTGGTTTGAAATTGGTTAGGCAATATTTGTAAAGTGTCATAATTTTTTTAAAAGACAACATGTCATAATTATTGTTTGAAGTTAACCATCAACGACAACATTTCAAAATTGGTGTTTATAAGAGTTTAGAGAACATTTATTCACTGTTGCACTAAAAAGTATTGCATAAAGAATTAAAGATGATAACTTATCACAATACTTGTAAGGCTTTCTTTGGCGGGGCGTTTTGGGAGTGGCGTGCCACAGATTTTCTCACCGCCCCGCCAAACAAACTTTTAGAGCACCACGGTGGCATCAGCCACCGTGAAAAAACAGTGGGGGGGCCGCTGTTTTTGAGTCGCGGAAAGTTTCCGCGACTCAAAAACAGCAGCAGCGCTGCTGCCTTGGCTGCGGCGTTGTTCCCCCCCCCCCCTTTTAAAAAAAAATCTTTTTTATTATACTTTATATTATATTATAATTTATATTATATTTTATATTATATTTTATATTATATTTTATATTATATTTTATAAACCTTATAACATTTTATAAATTATTTTAAAAGAATTTTTTGATTTATTTTAGAAAATTTTGGTTCAAAACAGCTATTCTTTCAAAAAATTTCACAGATTCTGCCACCACTCTACAAAACAGCTGATTATTACACCACTGCTTCTCATCACTGCTTCTCCAGTCGCTGCAGCCACGCCAAACGGAGCCTAAATTGTTCTCTATCAAGGTTTAGATAATATTTTTATAAATGACACCGACTAGGCGTTGCTAAAGACCAAAAATACTGTAGTGTATATTCTATTATTTTGTTACAAATATAACTTGTAAATCTCGATTATGTTGTTTCACATGAATATTGTGAGCTTTTTTTTTACATCAAATTTAATGTTCACAAAAAACATGTATGTTCATTAATTTCGAATATTTGCTGTAAATATATTGTTGATGGTCAAAACATAACAATAAAACATTATTATTAGGGAGTTGGTATAGACAAATCAAGTTTGACTATCTACAAACCAACATTTAGGGTTTTTAGGGCCTTTTGAACTACTATACACGAACCAGATAAATACTTAAAGTTCACTGAGAAATTATTCCTAACCCTAGCTATCCACCCAAATATCTTCATGTCCATCCTGATCCACTGCTTCCCTCGCTCTTGTTGGGGACCTGTTCCTCTACGACGACGACACAACTCACGGGCAAACATCCCTTCAGCCTCGACCGACGACGACAACCCGACAACAACTCTTCAACCTTGCCCGACAAATAGCCTTCAGCCCCGATGGCTGTAACGTCCCAAAATCCAAAAGAGAGAGGACAGCGTTCAGAGCCAAGTTTGGGTCTTGGTGAGCGCCACACGGCTTAGGACACGGGCGTGTCCCAAGCCGTGTCCTGCTCGGGTTCGATGAAGAACTCATGCGGTCGACGTTTTGGTCTCGATGAAGTGTCGAGACATTGAATACGGCCTAGGACATGGGTGTGTCCATGGTCGTGTCGTGCTCGGGTTCGTCGAGAGCCCGGGAAGTCGACGAACTGCGCTCAACGAAGTGTCGAGACAGTGAACATAGCCTGGGACACTGGCGTGTCCAAGGCCGTGTCGTGCGCGTGTTCGACGAATTTTTCCGCGAAGTCGACAAGAAGGCAGTCGACGATCGTCGAGACTTCGAACACGGCCTGAGACACGGGCGTGTCCCAGGCTGTGTCCTGCTCGGGTTGTTGGTCGGGCTGTGTGAGGGGATAGACACGGCCGGGAGACCAAGCGTGTTCGTGTTGGACACGAGCATGTCACATATGACACGGGCGTATCGAGTACCCGTGTTCTCCTCGGGTTGTGTTTGGTCCCGTGTCGATGGAGGAACATGCCCAGGCACACGGGTGTGTACTGCGTGACACGGGCGTGTTCAGAACCTGTGTCCTTTCCTGGGTGTGACGGTTTCGCCATCGATTGAGGCGCGCGGCCTTGGACACGGGCGTGTCGCAAGTCGTGTTCGGCCCAGGTGTTTTGGTTTTAAGTTCGGATCGTGGCCGTTCGTTTCCTTCTGGTGAGATCTGATCGTCCAGGGCTTTTCTTGCTGAGTTATGTCCGAGAATAGGGTTTGGAAACCCTCATTTTTCATCAAGTACTCTCTTTCTAAGTTTTAGAGAGAAGGGAGAGCAAGGAAGAAGGTGAAGGAGAGATCCGGCTGCTGGAGAAGTTTCGAAGCCCCAAATCGCGAGTCGAGTCCAGATCCGCGGAGGCAAGTCCGTTGCGATGGTTTTCATCTGGCTAAGTTCCCATGGTAAGGAAGAGGGGTCATAAGGTAACGACACTTCTCCTTTTGGTTTTAGGATGCGTGTTTAGCATCTTTTCTTTCAAACTTTTGGGCACCAAATCTCTCAAATGAGAGGGGTTTAGGTCGTCATGGTTCAAGAGGAACCTCTGGGTCGATTGAGTCCGTCCTCAACATGCTTTTGCATTAGAGATCCGCTCCGCTAGTGGATTAGGTATTGTGGGTGAAGTCGTGGTCGCGACCGTTGGTCCGACTCGGTGATGTTGCATACGAGCTTTAAGGATTTTATATAAATCCATTGCGGCAAGATGCCGTTTGTGATGTTTGTGTTTTCCCCTTTTCTCGAGTGAGTACGTGTAGCCGGAACTGGACATGGTTAGCTCCGCAATGACGGTAGATGGTTTCCTTGGTGGACAAGGTTAGCTCCGCATTGGCGGTAGATGTTTTCCTTGGAGCGCGGGGTTGTTGTGATACAAATAAGGGATTAGGGTGGGAATGATATTGGATTGTGATGTTCTAAGGCGCGGTTGTGTCTTCGTGGTCGGCTGGCTATCCCGTGACGTGCAAGTCATGTGTGGAGAGTGTCTCGGCGAGACTAGTCCCCTTTTGTGAGACTGACGAGAAAGCCAAGCATGGGACAAGCCCGGGCAATGAGGTCATAAGAAGGTGGGGTCCAGCAAGGGTTCTTAGAATCGGTCAGTGTGTTAGACAGAATCCTTACATGAGAAGTCAGAGCTTGCAGGCAAGCCCGGGTCTAAGACCATGAGTGGGTGGGGCATTGACAAGAGTTCTGTGTGGCGGCTTGTATGTCGTTAGGGGAATTGCAGTGCCCCTTTTGTGTGTGGCTTAACGTCAATGGAGAAAGTGAAAGTACCCAGATATTTGATGATGTGTTAGATGCATACGCGATAGGGTGCCTTGGGTGAAGTCCGGGTTCTGCATACATGCTACATAGTAGGCCCCTTTTTAATATATGCTCAACATAGAAAACGTGCATGTTGTTTGAGACATCCAAGTCTATTCTTTTAGTACTTTACTTGTTTATGTATATGGTATACAAAGTGCTGACTTGTAGGTTGGAGGGGTACCCCGGGGTCCGTTAGGGGCGGCCGAGAGGAGATGTGTTTATTACACAGTTCGATGTCAGCCTTTGCTGACCCACGTTATAACAAATTTTTACAGGGCAAGGATCGCAAGAAGGAGCTAGCTCGCTGGCCAAAAGGTCCTAAGCCTCATGAAGTGTTTCCAGTTTTGCCCTAGTTATATTTTTGGTGGCTCTATATGCTTGATGCTTTTATTTTCCAGCTTGCATGTCGAGGTAGTCTAGGAGTGTTATTGATATAAACTTTTTGGGAGTTTGGGCTCTCTCTTGTTATAAGGTCATAAGGCCGTTTCGATACTCTCGTGTATGTGGATAACTTCTAGTCTTGTTTGTTGTTTCCGCTGTTGTTAGATATGGAGTTTTGAGAATGAGTAGTTATATTATCTTTTAATGCTAAAGCTGTGGCGTCTGTATGTTGTGGGGTCCCGGCCAGACCCATATTATACGGTCATTACAGGGGATGTGTTATAATGGCAGCCCCGATTACATTCCCGATGAGAACCCTTCAACTCCACATACATTTTCGATGGCAATTACGATTCTTTCACTGAACGAGCACCTCGACCCTACAACCGATGACCCACCTCTCTATGTCCGGCTGTTGGAACAGAGATTCAGCTCCACCTAGAGTTCAGACCCAGGGTGCAGCTCACACCTACTTCTCCCAAGTCGTTCCTTTGTGAGAGACCTGAATTTGAGAAATGACTCTTGGCTCTAGCGTGAAGGTCTCACCTCACACCTAGAAGACCTTTGAGTTCTCCCCCTCCCTAGCCAATGCTGAGCTAGGTGCCTCGGAGGATGAAGGAAGAGGATGAGGAGTGGTGAAAAACTAAATCCCTCTCCAAGGCACCCCAATGGTCTACTTATAGATTTTTGGGGATGACCTGCCAATAATGTAATCTCGTTGCTCTGAAATTACTGAAATACTCCGTCGCTGGTCTGCCAACATCCAAACTACGCTGTTCTGAACAGCTATTTTCAGCCTACCAGGGACAAAAATAGCAGACCCTCAAGTCAGGCGAGCTGCTCAAGTCGGGCGAGCTGCTCAAGCCGGGCGAGAACCCTACGGTGTCGTCGGGCGACGCCCTAGGTGTAACGCCCCCAATTTTCTGACATTTATTTAATTCTCTTGTTGGCGTCATAATGACGTAAGGGGCGTTACGTTAGCGTGAAGTTGACAGCGCATCGTCGTTAGTGTGTTTTCATGTCTATTTGATCTAGTCGGCCAAATTCCTGAATCATTGCCAAAAATGGAAAATTTCACATTGGAAAATTAAATTGATTAATTTTTGACATGCTCGTCAAATTTCGTCGCGATCCGAGCGATATTCGAGCCTCGGCGAATTTCCGAAGTTTTGTAGAATTTATGTTCGTCGTACACTTTGAACATTTATATCTCAAGAACGGCTCATCGGATTTTGGTTTTGACTTCGCTGTTGTGTTCGTTGCATCTGTGTTTGCCTACAACGTGAGTTTCATTTAATTTGGAGCGCGTTTGGGCCTCCGTTTTGATCTCGTAGTGTCCTTACTCAAAATATATACATATGAATATTTTATTATTAAAGTAATATTCAAAAATGAAAAGTACTATTCATTTGTATAGTTTGATCAAAAGGGTATTTTTTCAAAAAATTTGTTATTTATGCAAATGTTTTGTTCTTTCATACTCGAGTACTTTTAGTCATACACGAGTGATATGTTTGCACTACTCGAGTGGTAGGTTTTTTATACTCGAGTGGTAGGTTTTATATACTCGAGTTGTATGTTTTATCTACTCGAGTGATCTGTTTGCATTACTCGAGTCCTGTTATAATACTACTCAAGTCATATACTTCCTCTCGTGTAAGTCCACTGCTCATGGAAGTTTTTACTCGAGTATTTTTTTTATATACTCGAGTGTCTGTTTCTGCTTACTCGAGTAGCTTTTTTTTCTACCTCTCGAGTACCTGTAATATTGTTCCCGAGTAGCCCGTTATAATTTGCGTTTGAGTGCCGTTTTGAAAGTCAAAACGATGTTGTATCGAAAAATAATTAACATGAAATTTGTTCGTCTCGACGAGATCTACAACTTTCATGTTGGGCACTTTTCGATTTGAGACCATCCTAAAACTCTATTTCATCTTCTGCGCACTCGCTCGTAGATCGTCCGTTTTAGACAAGAAATTATATATATCTTTATACTATAAGCAAACTCCAAAAAAGCTATGGTGTAACATTCATATATCCCCAAAATACCCCCACCTATGGTGTAACTTTTATATGTATGCCATGAATACCCCCATTTCTCCTGGCTCATTCCAAAAATTATTGGACTTTTTGGTCATTAGACATTGCTGAAATAAATATATTGCTGGTCATTTCAGCCATAATAAATATATTGCTGGTCATTGGGCGTTTGTCCAAGAATACATTTTGGTCATTGGTCATCCCTACTCATCACGTCATCACTCCTCTTCACATCATAATAAAGATATTGCTGGTCATTGGGCATTGGTCCAAGAATAACTTTTTGTGCAATTGCTAAAGATTTAATAAAGATTAAAGATATTGCTGGCATTACACAGGCTCATCACGCCATCCCTCCTCTTTCGCAAGAACGCTTTCCCGCGCCCCCATGCTCTCGCGTCAGACATTGCTGGCTTTCTCCTCTACTACACGCCACCACAACCAAAATCCTGCTTTCTACTCTGTATAACCTCAGCAGAAAGCACCCCTGCTTTCTCCTCTCTTCCTCCACCGCAATCCTGTTACCACGCCAATCCTGCTATCCCGCCGAAAGCAACTCTGTGCTGCGATTCTCCGATTCTTCGATGTACTTCTTTCACCTCTTCGCACACGACGCTCCTTACCCACAACTTCTCCCGCCTCAAATCTTGATATAGCTCTATCCCGCTGAAAGCAACTCTGTGCTGTGATTCTCCGCTTCTTCGACGTTCTTCTTTCACCTCTTCGCGCACGACGCTCCTTACCCACAACTTCTCCCGCCTCAAATCCTGATATAGCTCCTTCATCAGCAGATCTTCTCTTTCGTCGACAGAGCATCTCCTCCACGGTGCCTCAACTAAACTCCTCACAGTAAGAACGCATACGCTCAACTTCTCCCTATTATTGATGAAATTAAAGCAGGCGAATATTGCTGGCAAATATTCCGTCCGCAGGGATTGATGTTTATTACTCGCTAATTCATTTATTCTATACTCCCATCTGATTTCAGAAAGTTTGGTGTTCTCTCATTCATTTGATTTACTCACTTTTGGTTGCTGCAAGATTCATGTTTATTACTCTCTAATTCACTGTGATTTTTGTGTTTTTTTTAAACATTTCCACTCTAACATTTCACTGTTCTTCATCTTTCGAAGCTTCTCCTCCTCGACAAGGCCTCAACGCTCCTGTTGGCATGCTCCTTTAACGGCAAGATCATCTTCTCGGTAAATTCCTTATGGTATCGCCCTGCGCAGATTTTGTTTAGTTTGACTTCTTTTCTCTGTGTTCGTTTCTCTTTTTTGTTAGTCAGAATAAATGTGTGAGTAAAAAATTTGGTATGCTTTCATTGATCGAACTTACTCCTATATTTTGTTCTCAATAATAAGAGGTATATTCCATTTTTGTTCTTTTCTCTGTTCTCTTCTTACTCCTCTGAAGGAGAAAAATTTTGTGGATATTCATTTTTTGGTAGCTTGATGATTTCATATCTACTTTAGGTATTATGTAACGGTTCAGTTAGTCAAAATAAGTGTGTTGTAAAATATGTGACGGAGGAGAAAAAATGTGTTAATAAAATAGGTTTTTGTGAGAAAAAAACGTGTAACTAAAAAATTTGTTAGGCTTTCATTAATCGAACTTACTCCTCTGTTTTGTTTGTATGTTTCATTTTTGTTCTTTTCTCTATTTTGTTCTTACTCCTCTAGAGGAGGAAAGTTTTGTTGAGGAGAGTTCCAGCTTACAGCTAAACACAAAATGATAGTTTTTTTAATCAATTGATAGCTTATGGCCTAATATAGAGGTTTGTCTGTAAGTTGTTGATAAGTAAAACACTATCATTTTTTTAATCAAATGATAGTTTACAGCCTAAATGATAGCTAAACACAAAATGATAGTTTTTTTAATCAAAATCACCGGCTGTAATTTTTGTTTAGCGGTTCAGTTCTGCTGGTAAAGTTGTGGCTTCAATTGGGTGAGCTCCTCAAGTATAGAGGTTTACTTTATCTGTACTCCCTGTTTAGCTGAGTGTGGCTGTTGTGATCTCAATTATATAAACATAATATCCACAAAATGATAGTTTAGGTTAAAATGTCAGTGCTCAAGTCTCATCAATTGAAAATTTTTGTCAAAATGTCAGCGCTTAAGGAAAAAATTATTAGTAAAATATGTGTCATGGTTGTTGTGCTTCAAATGATGATTTTTTTCATTCTCTTTCTTAAGAAGTTTTGTGTTCTCTCATTCATTTGATTTACTCATTTTTTTTCATTCTCTTTCTTAAGAAGTTTAAAAACCTGGACTTTGTCATTATTGGCAAAGTTAATCCGCCCCCAACTAATGTCGCCGCCCATGACAAAAGTTTCCCTTCACGACAAATATCGTCATACTAACAAATATCGCTTTCCACGACAAATGTCACCTTCCACGACAAATATCGCCACCATGACTGTCGCCCTCACGACAAATATCCCTTTCACGACTAATGTTGCCTCCACGACAAATGTCGTCACCGCAAATGTCGTCACCACGACTAATGACGCGCCCACGACAAATGTGACACACTCGACAAATGTCGCACACTCGACGAACGTCGCACCCACGACGAACGTCGCACCCACGACGAACGTCGCACCCACGACGAACGTCGCACCCACGACGAACGTCGCACATGGCTTATGATTTAGCAAGGAGGATTTGGGTATCTTTGAGGCTTTTAAGTTAGAGGCCAGCATAAAATAAGACAAATATAGGTTAGCAATTTCTCTCGCGGGCCTGGTACGGTCGCACATGGTCGTAGGGGCGTTGCCCCGTGTACCCGTCTATGCAAATAAAATAGTTTACTTTTAACCAAGTGCTACTTCATCAAACATAAAAAACGATTACATGTCTGGAAGAAAACAGATAATTCATGAATTTATTACATCGCATCGCAGACAGTTGCAGATGGCCAACCAAAATCATGATGAGGCGTCGTCATCGTTGCCAAATCAGGGTGGGCCAGTCCAACATAAAAGAGGGAGACCTTCAACTTCGGCGGCAACCGCTGAGCAAACTCGAGAGTCAACCCGAGTACGTGTTAGTAATTGGAGGCGATCATTGACTGCAGAACAACGGAGAGTACTTATAAAAAAGATAAGTTACTTCATGATCTAGATGTCATTTTGTGTTTACAGCCTAAATGATAGCTAAACACAAAATGATAGTTTTTTTTATCAAAATCATCGGCTGTAATTTTTGTTTAGCGGTTCAGTTCTGCTGGTAAAGTTGTAGCTTCAATTGGGTGAGCTTCTCCAAGTATAGAGGTTTAATTTATCTGTACTCCCTGTTTAGCTGAGTGTGGCTGTTGTGATCTCAATTATATAAACATAATATCCACAAAATGATAGTTTAGGTTAAAATGTCAGTGCTCAAGTCTCATCAATTGAAAATTTTTGTCAAAATGTCAACGCTTAAGGAAAAAATTATTAGTAAAATATGTGTCATGACTGTTGTGCTTCAAATGATGATTTTTTTCATTCTCTTTCTTAAGAAGTTTTGTGTTATCTCATTCATTTGATTTACTCATTTTTTTCATTCTCTTTCTTAAGAAGTTTAAAAACCTGGACTTCGTCATTATTGACAAAGTTAATCCGCCCCCAACTAATGTCGCCGCCCATGACAAAAGTTTCCCTTCACGACAAATATCGTCATACTAACAAATATCGCTTTCCACGACAAATGTCACCTTCCACGACAAATGTCGCCACCATGACTGTCGCCCTCACGGCAAATGTCCCCTTCACGACTAATGTTGCCTCCACGATAAATGTCATCACCACAAATGTCGTCACCATGACTAATGACGCCCCCACGACAAATGTGACACACTCGACAAATGTCGCACACTCGACGAACGTCGCACCCACGACGAACGTCGCACCCACGACGAACGTCGCACCCACGACGAACGTCGCACATGGCTTATGATTTAGCAAGGAGGATTTGGGTATCTTTGAGGCTTTTAAGTTAGAGGCCAGCATAAAATAAGACAAATATAGGTTAGCAATTTCTCTCGCGGGCCTGGTACGGTCGCGCATGGTCGTAGGGGCGTTGCCCCGTGTACCCGTCTATGCAAATAAAATAGTTTACTTTTAACCAAGTGCTACTTCATCAAACATAAAAAACGATTACATGTCTGGAAGAAAACAGATAATTCATGAATTTATTACATCGCATCGCAGACAGTTGCAGATGGCCAACCAAAATCATGATGAGGCGTTGTCATCGTTGCCAAATCAGGGTGGGCCAGTCCAACATAAAAGAGGGAGACCTTCAACTTCGGCGGCAACCGCTGAGCAAACTCGAGAGCCAACCCGAGTATGTGTTAGTAATTGGAGGCGATCATTAACTGCAGAATAACTGAGAATACTTATAAAAAAGATAAGTTACTTCATGATCTAGATGTCATTCTACAACAGCATAAGAAAACAGTAAATGATTTTGGTTTGCCAGCCATAAGTGAATGTTTTGAGAATTTGCACATCTTCTCCAGCCTAATAGAACATGAACGTTCGTTCTCAATATCTGATGATGACTTAAATTCAGTAAACTCATTTAATCCAAGACAGCTGTCAGCATTCAACATCATCAGTGAGGATATACGAAAACGACAAAATACAATGTTCTTCTTGGATGGTCCAGGAGGTACGGGAAAAACGTACCTTTATCGGGCATTGCTGGCAACTTTCAGAAAGGAAGGGTTCATTATACTAGCAACAGCTTCATCGGGGATCGCAGCAAACTTACTCCCGGGTGGGAGGACTGCACACACAAAGTTCAAAATACCTATTAGATATGAAATAATGTCGACCTGCAAATTTAATAAGCAGTTTGATTTGCGTGAATTGATACAACAAGCTGGGGCAATTATTTGGGATGAGGCCCCAATGATTCATAAAAAGGCATTCGAAGCTGAGGATCGATCTTTCAAGGATGTCTTTGACGTCAATGAGCCCTTCGGTGGTAAGGTTATGATCTTTGGTGGCGATTTTCGTCAGCTGACACCGGTCGTCGTAAATGGAACAAAATCTCAAATTATTAGCGCAAGCATTGTTGAATCGTATTTATGGACGAATGTTCGTATTCTTAGCTTAACAATGAACATGAGAGCTCATGATGATCCTCATTTCTCGGAGTTCTTACTGCGTGTGGGTAACGGTGATGAGCCAGCCGTTCTAAATGATATGATTCAGATTCCAACCTCCATGGTCATACCTTGGGTAGATGAACGCTCTATAAATATATTGATCGATGCAATATTCCCTGAGCTTGGTTCCCCAACAGATGTCAATTACATGGAAAGTAGAGCCATAATAACGCCTTTGAATGAAGATGTCAACAAAATAAATGAAAATGTCTTGAAATATTTTCCGGGAGAATGCAAAACTTACTATTCTTTTGACTCAGTAGTCGATGACACTCATAATTTATATTTGCCAGAATTCTTAAATTCAATAAATCTGGGGAATCTACCACCTCACGAGCTCAATCTCAAGAAAGGTTCACCGATAATGCTTCTTAGAAATATTGATCCAAAAATTGGGTTGTGCAACGGAACAAGGCTTATATGTGTAAACTTTTCAGGAAATGTTATTGAAGCTGAAATATTGAGTGGGGAGTTTAAAAGACACAAAGTATTTCTACCACGAATTCCCTTGAAGAGCCCAAAGGATGTTAAGATGCCCTTCGAGCACATCCGAGAGCAATTCCCAATACGATTGAGCTATGCTCTAAACATCAACAAATCACATGGCCAAACAATTTCAAATGTTGGAGTATATTTACCAAATGATGTTTTTAGCCATGGACAATTGTACGTGGCATTTTCAAGAGGAGTTTCCGCAAATAGCACCAAAGTGATGGTTAAAAATGGTACATTGGAGGAGCACGAAGGAGTGTACACTAGAAATGTGGTATTCAAAGAAATATTCATAAAATTACATGCATCGAGCCAAATTACATAAAATAGATTGTATGGATACATGTAACATTTGTAATATTCAAGAACAGTATTTTTTCTTTTGATTTTGTATTCAATGTACTTTTATGAATATATATGCATTGTATTACTTCTTATAGACATGTTTGGAAGCTTTTGCAACTGTTATCTCCGTCCACGATCGATATTTGAGAGCACAAACTATATCGCCGCGCATGACCGATGTTGCCCCCACGACCAATGTCTCCCCTACGATAATTGTCGCCCCACGACAATTGTTGCCCCCGCGACAAATGTCGCCTCTGTCGAATGTCGCCCCCGCCAAATGTCGCCCTCACCGAATGTCGTCCCCACGACGAATGTCGCCACCATGACAAATGTTACAACATTATCAAATGACACTCCCATGACAAATGTCGCACCCGCGACGAATGTTGCCCTCACGACAAATGTCGCCCCCTCGACAAATGTCACACCCACGACGAATGTCGGCCCCTCGATAAATGTCGTACTCACGACGAATGTCTCCCCCTCGACAAATGTCGCACCCACGATGAATGTCTCCCCCTCGACAAATGTCGCACCCACAACGAAGGTCGCCCCCTCGACAAATGTCGCCCCCACGACGAATGTCGCATCCACGACAAATGTCGCATCCTCGACGAATGTCGCACCCACGACGAATGTCGCCCCCTCGACAAATATCGCACCCACGACGAATATCGCCCCCTCGACGAATGTCGCACCCACGACGAATGTCGCACCCTCGATAAATGTCGCACCCACGACAATATATATATATATTTATATATATATATATACGAGTGTCCGACATGAGGCTCTGCCCCTATGGCTACGTGCCACAGTACCTGGCCCGCGACGGCGGGCTTCGCCCGCCCCCAACAGGTCGCTCCGCGACAGTACCCTATTCCAGCGACGGCGGGTGTCGCACGCCCTCAGGCTGCTGCGGCGGTGTTGAGTGCACTCGACGCCCCAAGCATTGAGTGCCCACTCAACACCCCGAGCGTTGAGTGGGGCGTTACCTGAACATGCGTTTAGTGCGCACTCAATGCCTAAACAAGCGTTGTTCAGGCATTGAGTGCCCAAAACAGGAGTTGAGTTCATGCTCAATGCCTGAACAATCATTGAGTGCACTCTCAACGCCTGGATAGGAGTTGAGTGCATTCAACGCCCCTGAGTGGGGCATTGAGTGCACTCAACGCTTGAGCGTACTCAACGCCTATAATATCTTGAAAATGAGGCAATTTTTATACATCATACTCCTAAATAAGAAATCTCAATTATTCAAAATTCTATCATGTATAATTTGATTAATGTCAACTTAAAAATGCAGCAAAAGATACCCTCAGAAAATCATGGGGCATAACAAATCATTTCTAGATAGAACATTTTGGGCAGTCATAAATGCATGAGTTAAACTGTCATTTGTTAATAATCAACTAACAAACACAATCAATTTGACCATAAAGGTGAATGAAGTTCCTTAAGTGTGCGTTAATGAATGACAATTTAACCTCATTTTCATAATCGCCACCACCAAGCCAAACGGAGCCAAAGTCAAACATAGGGCCCCGTTTGGGGGGGGGGACTTATTTTCACCGGTCAAGCGGTTGCGACCGCATGAACCGGACCTTAATTGAGGTCCGGTTCATGCGGTCGCAACCGCTTGACCGATGAAAATAAGTCCCCCCCCCAAACGGAGCCATAATAGATAACTTAATTCAATAGCAATAAGCAACTCACAAAAAAGTAGAAATATATCCAAGCTTAAATAACACCTGAATGTCTCCAAATCATAACTCAATTTTTTGGCAGATATACTCATCAAAAGCACCAACAAATGCATTCCAGAACTCACAATTTCATCACAGATTCACAACTTAATCATTTGTAAGATTACAAACGACGAAAATGGAATGTTTTTTAGCATTAGATATGACAAAAACGATAGAAATTTGAATATACATGTGTAACTGGAAGGCCGCCGGTGAAGTGGTTCAGTTTTGAGGTGATCTGCTGAGCTTTGTTGTACTAAAGGAGTTCGCCGTGGAAGTGTAACAGAGGGCGGGAAAGCTCTGCAGCATCGGCAAAACCGTGGATGAAGTAGCAAAGCGGTGTCAGAGGAAAGTAGAAATGTCGTTGTGAAGTAGCTTACCGGTGTCAGAGGAAAGTAGAAATGTCGTTGTGAAGTAGCTTACCGGTGTCAGAGGTATCTGTGGAAAGCTATGCACGACCTAGCGCTAGCGGAAGCAAGTGCCTGACATAGGGCTCCGCCCCTATGGCTACGCGCCACAGTACCTGCCCGCCCCCGGCAGGCTTCGCCGGAAGGATAGAAAAAAAACATTATTAAATTTTTAAATAAACATTATTTAAAAACATTATTAATTTTCCCGAGGCACTGGGGAGTAACGAATGCAATAAAAACATTAAAAAAAATAATTTATCAATCTTCATAATGAATGCAATATAACCATTGCATCATGTGATAGACCTGCACAAAACTGCATTTACATACAAAATAAATAGCAGACTACCATAACTTAGCAAAGATCCTTGTCACATGATTATAAAATATTAACTACCATTTTCTATTTGCATACTTAGAAGATTTTTGAAATAAAAAATTTAGATATCTGCAAGGAATATCATTCATTGTGCAAGTAAAACTAATGAGTATATACCATTAGCACTGAAGTTGATGAGAGAGCACCAAGTGAATACTCAAAAAAACACAGTTAGTCAAAATAATACCTAAAGTCAGTTGTTGATAAGTAAAGCACTATCATTTTTAATCAAATGATAGTTTACAGCCTAAATGATAGCTAAACACAAAATGATAGTTTTTTTAATCGAATGATAGCTTACGACATGTTTGGATGTAAGTTGTTGATAAGTAAAGCACTATCATTTTTTAATCAAATGATAGTTTACAGCCTAAATGATAGCTAAACACAAAATGATAGTTTTTTTATCAAAATCACCGGCTGTAATTTTTGTTTAGCGGTTCAGTTCTGCTGGTAAAGTTGTAGCTTCAATTGGGTGAGCTCCTCCAAGTATAGAGGTTTAATTTATCTGTACTCCATGTTTAGCTGAGTGTGGCTGTTGTGAACTCAATTATATAAACATAATATCCACAAAATGATAGTTTAGGTTAAAATGTCAGTGCTCAAGTCTCATCAATTGAAATTTTTTGTCAAAATGTCAGCGCTTAAGGAAAAAATTATTAGTAAAATATGTGTCATAGCTGTTGTGCTTCAAATGATGATTTTTTCATTCTCTTTCTTAAGAAGTTTTGTGTTCTCTCATTTGGGACGATCCAGATGATTCATAATACCTATTAGATATGAAATAATGTCGACCTGCAGATTTAATAAGCAGTTTGATTTGCGTGAATTGATACAATAAGTCGGGGCAATTATTTGGGATGAGGCCCCAATGATTCATAAAAAGGCATTCGAAGCTGTGGATCGATCTTTCAAGGATGTCCTTGACGTCAATGAGCCCTTCGGTGGTAAGGTTATGATCTTTGGTGGCGATTTCCGTCAGTTGACACCAGTCGTCGTAAATGGAACAAAATCTCAAATTATTGAAGCATTGTTGAATCGTATTTATGGACGAATGTTCGCATTCTTAGCTTAACAATGAACATGAGAGCTCATGACGATCCACATTTCTCGGAGTTCTTACTGCGCGTGGGTAACGGTGATGAGCCAGTCGTTCTAAATGATATGATTCAGATTCCAACCTCCATGGTCATACCTTGGGTAGATGAACGCTTTATAAATATATTGATCGATGCAATATTCCCTGAGCTTGGTTCTCCAACAGATGTCAATTACATGAAAAGCAGATCCATAATAACGCCTTTGAATGAAGATGTCAACAAAATAAATGAAAAATGTCTTGAAATATTTCCGGGAGAATGCAAAACTTACTATTCTTTTGACTCAGTAGTGGATGACACTCATAATTTATATTTGCCAGAATTCTTAAATTCAATAAATCCGGGGAATCTACCACCTCACGAGCTCAATCTCAAGAAAGGTTCACCGATAATGCTTCTTAGAAATATTGATCCAAAAATTGGGTTGTGCAACGGAACAAAGCTTATATATGTAAACTTTTCAAGAAATGTTATTGAAGCTGAAATATTGAGTGGGGAGTTTAAAAGGCACAAAGTATTTCTACCACGAATTCCCTTGAAGAGCCCAAAGGATGTTAAGATGCCCTTCGAGCACACCCGAGAGCAATTCCCAATACGATTGAGCTATGCTTTAACCATCAACAAATCACAGGGTCAAACAATTTCAAATGTTGGAGTATATTTACCAAATGATGTTTTTAGCCATGGACAACTGTACGTGGCATTGTCAAGAGGAGTTTCCGCAAATAGCACCAAAGTGATGGTTAAAAATGGTACATTGGAGGAGCACGAAGGAGTGTACACTAGAAATGTGGTATTCAAAGAAATATTCATAAAATTACATGCATCGAGCCAAATTACATAACATAGATTGTATGGATGAATGTAACATTTGTAATATTCAAGAATAGTATTTTTTTCTTTTGTTTTTGTATTCAATGTACTTTTATGAATATATATGCATTGTATTACTTCTTCTATACATGTTTGGAAGCTTTTCAACCGTTATCTCCGTCCACGATCGATATTTGAGAGCACAAACTATATCGCCGCGCA
This sequence comes from Platanthera guangdongensis, assembly GCA_039583875.1. Classification (NCBI taxonomy): domain Eukaryota; kingdom Viridiplantae; phylum Streptophyta; class Magnoliopsida; order Asparagales; family Orchidaceae; genus Platanthera; species Platanthera guangdongensis. Next base: position 5,565,453 of record CM077165.1, read on the forward strand.
TGACCGATGTTGCCCCCACGACCAATGTCTCCCCTGCAATAATTGTCGCCCCGCGACAAATGTCGCCCCTGCCGAATGTCGCACCCGCCAAATGTCGTCCTCGCCGAATGTCGCCCCCACGACGAATGTCGCCACCATGACAAATGTTACAACATTATCAAATGACACTCCCATGACAAATGTCGCACCCGCGACGAATGTCGCCCTCACGACAAATGTCGCACCCACGACAAATGTCGCACCCACGACAAATGTCGCCCTCACGACAAATGTCGCACCCACGACAAATGTCGCCCCCTCGACAAATGTCGCACCCACGACGAATGTCGGCCCCTCGATAAATGTCGCACTCACGACGAATGTCTCCCCCTCGACAAATGTCGCACCCACGATGAATGTCTCCCCCTCGACAAATGTCGCACCCACAACGAATGTCGCCCCCACGACGAATGTTGCATCCACGACAAATGTCGCCCCCTCGACGAATGTCGCACCCACCACGAATGTTGCCCCCTCGACAAATGTCACACCCACGACAAATGTCGCCCCCTCGACGAATGTCGCACCCACGACGAAAGTCGCACCCTCGACAAATGTCGCACCCACGACAAATGTCGCACCCACGACGAATGTCGCCCCCTCGACGAATGTCGCACCCACGACGAATGTCGCACCCACGACAAATGTTGCCGACATGAGGCTCCGCCCCTATGGCTACGCGCCATAGTACCTGGCCCGCGACGGCGGGCTTCGCCCGCCCCCAACAGGTCGCTCCGCGACAGTACCCTATTCCAGCGACGGCGGGTATCGCATGCCCTCGGGTTGCTGCGGCGGTGTTGAGTGCACTCGACGCCCCAAGCATTGAGTGCCCACTCAACACCCCGAGCGTTGAGTGGGGCGTTACCTGAACAGGCGTTTAGTGCGCACTCAATGCCTAAACATGCGTTGTTCAGGCGTTGAGTGCCCAGAACAGGAGTTGAGTTCATGCTCAATGCCTGAACAATCATTGAGTGCACTCTCAACGCCTGGATAGGCGTTGAGTGCACTCAACGCACCTGAGTGGGGCATTGAGTGCACTCAACGCTTGAGCGTACTCAACGTCTGCAATATCTTGAAAATGAGGCAATTTTTATACATCATACTCCCAAATAAGAAATCTCAATAATTCAAAATTCTATCATGTATAACTTGATTAATGTCAACTTAAAAAAGCAACAAAAGATACCCTCATGAAATCATGGGGCATAACAAATCATTTCTAGATAGAACATTTTTGGCAGTCATAAATGCATGAGTTAAACTGTCATTTGTTAATAATCAACTAACAAACACAATCAATTTGAACATAAAGGTGGATGAAGTTCCTTAAGTGTGCGTTAATGAATGACAATTTAACCTCATTTTCATAATCGCCACCACCAAGCCAAACGGAGCCAAAGTCAAACATAGGGCCCCATTTGGGGGGACTTATTTTCACCGGTCAAGCGATTGCGACCGCATGATCTGGACCTTAATTAAGGTCCGGTTCATGCGGTCGCAACCGCTTGACCGGTGAAAATAAGTCCCCCCCAAACAGAGCCATAATAGATAACTTAATTCAACAGCAATAAACAACTCATAAAAAAAGTAGAAATATATCCAAGCTTAAATAACACCTGAATGTCTCTAAATCATAACTCAATTTTTTGGCAGATATACCCATCAAAAGCACCAACAAATGCATTCTAGAACTCACAATTTCATCACAGATTCACAACTTAATCATTTGGAAGATTACAAACGACGAAAATGGAATGTTTTTTAGCATTAGATATGACAAAAACGATAGAAATTTGAATATACATGTGTAACTGGAAGGCCGCTGGTGAAGTGGTTCAGTTTTGAGGCGATCTGCTGAGCTTTGTTGTACTAAAGGAGTTCGCCGTGGAAGTGTAACAGAGGGCGGGAAAGCTCTGCAGCATCGGCAAAACCGTGGATGAAGTAGCAAAGCGGTGTCATAGGAAAGTATAAATGTCGTTGTGAAGTAGCTTACCGGTGTCAGAGGTATCCGTGGAAAGCTATGCACGACCTAGCGCTAGCGGAAGCAAGTGCCCGACACAGGGCTCCGCCCATATGGCTACGCGCCACAGTACATGCCCGCCCCCGGCAGGCTTCGCCAGAAGGATAGAAAAAAAAAGCATTATTAAATTTTTAAATAAACATTATTTAAAAACATTATTAATTTTCTCGAGGCACTGGGGAGTAACGAATGCAATAAAAACATTAAAAAAACAAATTTTCAATCTTCACAATGAATGCAATATAACCATTGCATCATGTGATAGACCTGCACAAAACTGCATTTACATACAAAATAAATAACAGACTTCCATAACTTAGCAAAGATCCTTGTCACATGATTATAAAATATTAACTACCATTTTCTATTTGCATACTTAGAAGATTTTTGAAATAAAAAATTTAGATATCTGCAAGGAATATCATTCATTGTGAAGTTGATGAGAGAGCACCAAGTGAATACTCAAAAAACACAGTTAGTCAAAATAATACCTAAAGTAAATTGTTGATAAGTAAAGCACTATCATTTTTTTAATCAAATGATAGTTTATAGCCTAAATGATAGCTAAACACAAAATGATAGTTTTTTTAATCAAATGATAGCTTACGACATGTTTGGATGTAAGTTGTTGATAAGTAAAACACTATCATTTTTTAATCAAATGATAGTTTACAGCCTAAATGATAGCTAAATACAGAATGATAGTTTTTTTTTAATCAAAATCACCGGCTGTAATTTTTGTTTAGCGGTTCAGTTCTGCTGGTAAAGTTGTAGCTTCAATTGGGTGAGCTCCTCCAAGTATAGAGGTTTAATTTATCTGTACTCCCTGTTTAGCTGAGTGTGGCTGTTGTGATCTCAATTATATAAACATAATATCCATAAAATGATAGTTTATGTTAAAATGTCAGTGCTCAAGTCTCATCAATTGAAATTTTTTGTCAAAATGTCAGTGCTTAAGGAAAAAAATATTAGTAAAATATGTGTCATGACTGTTGTGCTTCAAATGATGATTTTTTCATTCTCTTTCATAAGAAGTTTTGTGTTCTCTCATTCATTTGATTTATTCACTTTTTTTCATTCTCTTTCTTAAGAAGTTTAAAAACGTGGACTTCGTCATTATTGGAAAAGTTAATCCGCCCCCAACTAATGTCGCCGCTCATGACAAAAGTTTCCCTTCACGACAAATATCGTCATACTAACAAATATCACTTTCCACGGCAAATGTCACCTTCCACGACAAATGTCGCCACCATGACTGTCGCCCTCACGACAAATGTCCCCTTCACGACTAATGTTGCCTCCACGACAAATGTCATCACCACAAATGTCGCCACCACGACTAATGACACCCCCACGATAAATGTGACACACTCGACAAATGTCGCACACGCGACGAACGTCGCACCCACGATGAACGTCGCACCCACGACGAACGTCGCACCCACGACGAACGTCGCACCCACGACGAACGTCGCACATGGCTTATGATTTAGCAAGGAGGATTTGGGTATCTTTGAGTCTTTTAAGTTAGAGGCCAGCATAAAATAAGACAAATATATGTTAGTAATTTCCCTCGCGGGCCATTTTCGTTCAGATTTTGACTCCTAACGTCTTCTTTTGACCCGATCTGCGACGTGGGGTGATTTAAAGAATTTTTTTTCGGTAAAAACGAGGCAAGTGGTATTCTTGCTCTCCCTCTTGCTCCTATATTATATATTTTTGCTACAATTGTTTGAGGCTATCATGTTTCAATTTTTTTGAAACTTGCCCTGAAATTATAATTTTCTTCATATTTCCCTTGAATTGCGACTTGTTGTCCCTAAAACCATAACCCCGAAATTTTAGTCTGTAGAATTGGTAAACGAATCGATTGTCGTGTCGTTTTAACCATCGAGTCATCTTTATCGTTGTGACACCTTGTGCGTTCTGTTATTTTTGATTAAACTTCACTTGCTCGACCTTGACATGCTCTTTTACAATCCACTTTGTTGGTTAATTTTGAGTCTGTGATGAATAAAAAAAAAGAACTTTGCTTGTATAATTATGTAACTAAAGAAACACAGATGGACTGTGCGTGTTGAAGTTTCTCCCTCAGCATAGTGTCTTATGCTTGAGTCTGTGCGCGTTGTGGACTTTCATCCCCGGCACATTACCTTGCTTGGTCTGTGCGCGTTGGGGTTTCTCCCTCATCATGACACATGTTGGTTGGGTTTGTGCGCGTTGTGGACTTTTTTCCCCGACACAGTACTCTTTATTGTCGAGCTGATCAGTTTCGTTTTTATTGTTGAATAACTTGAATAATAATGAAAGATGAAAGTTTGAACTTCTGATGTTGGTGCTTTGTTCTGTCCTGATGATGAGTTTAGCCATCCTTGCTCGGCTAGTTTTACTGTTGCTTACTTTTACTTTGTTGCTGACCCTTTTGTTGTAGTCACTTTACAATTTCCTTCACTTTGAGGTTTGTGTAGTTTGTCTTTGCTCTTTGCACCATTTGTATCTTGCTTCTGAGGTGTTCTTTTCTTGAATATCTCGGGATCAGAGGATTAGCAGATTTAGCTGACTGTGTTGTGCTTCTGGTGCTGCGGGTTGCTGCGTCTTTTTGCTTCCACCTCTGAGCTTGAGGTAGTTGACTTTGTTAGACTTGTCAGATTTTTACTATGGGTTCGTGTCAGTTGTTGACGCTCATAGTCTTTGACTTTTCCATGGTGGACTACTTAATGCTTTTACTGCTGTTACTTTTTTTTACCTGTTTGTACTCGCTCTCTGGGAAGGATTTATGTTAGGATGCATTTAGTTATTTTAAAATATACAAAACTGCATTCTGCTGTATTGACATTGCATGATTTTTACTGTCAAATCTACTATTTTTAAGCGCTTTAAGAGTCCTCTATATATATTAAATATAGAAGTCACATCATCATTTTAAGATACTAGACTTTCACTCTTATATAGGTTAACAAATGAAGCAACTCAGTATTTTTCATCATGTAAAACTTACATATTTTCTCACCTGTTGACTAGTAGTCCACCCGACCGAGGGACTCAGTCATTAACTTTAATAACTTATATGCATTGTTTTTAACTTAATTTCATAAATCTTTTACATGAAGTAAATGTGAGGGTGGGTTGTCTGAGCGTCTGCCGTTGTCCCCTGCACTGCGCGACATCACGACGCTTATCTTCTCTACTCTAACGTATTTCTGAATACGAAGAAAATGCGGGTCGTGACAGTTGGTATCAGAGGGAGGTTTTGCAAGAGGATTGGTTGGTTTGACAAGCCAGTCGAATAACTTTCCCTTAAGCAAAACTCTAATCGTATCGTTTCATTGCATACACACACCAATATGTCATCAGTAGATCTTGATGGAAGCACGGACACTACAATCATAGCATGATAAGAAGTATACGAGACATATTATGTAGTATGGGATGCATAATATGTGTTTGTATATGGATTCACCATATGTGACAATATGTGACAGTTATGTAGTATGAGATGCATAACCTTCACCACATGGATGCCCATTAACACGTTTACTTTTCTTCGTTACATACAATATTATGTAGTATGAGATGCATAACATTGTATGTGTACATCACTCATAACATGCATTAAGGCCTTTTTAGAGTGCATAGCACTGCATACATAACATACCATCGCATAAGCACACGTGTCAAGTTAAAGATCTGCATGATGACATATGTATACTCATGATTTGAGATGAAATTTAAACATTCATGCATTCATATTATAGGTACAAGTTAAAATCATAACATCATTTTATGATTTCCCAAAGCAAGGTAACAACAAGAGCAAGTATCTGCTCGTTCCTGATCTGATCTGAGTCAGGGTATTCGAGTTTTCTAGCTTCAGTGTCGTAAGCTAGGTCCTTGATAAGTCGTTTGTTCGTATCGGTAAAATATGAACCTGAAACAGTTTGCTAAGGCAATATCTTCCCAGTTTGTGATGTCTTAGGCAAGGTTTGACTAGATATTTATTTATTCTGTAGAATGCCACCTAAATGCGTTGCGATGAGGTCGACTCCCCAGTCAGAGGGTGAGTCTTCTGGTGCCCAAAGCGAAGCGGTGATCGAAGCGCTGCGGCAAAGTAATGAGGCCTTGTCAAGGCAGATGGTGGACATTCAGTCTCAGATACAATCGTTGTTGTCTATCGTCGTCGGGCAGTAGACTAGAGTATAGGACCCTGCTATGGACCAAACTGTTCCTACTCCCCCTACTGCTCTAGTTCCCCCAGTCGCACTGCCACTTGAGATGAATTTCATTTCTCACTCAGCGACTAGGACCTCCTTCGTACGATGGTGAAGCGGACTTTATGGCATTGGATGACTAGATCATTGCCATGGAAGAAATGTTTTCCTACTCTGGTGCATCCTCCGATCAGAAGGTGATGATTGTGGCGTATCAGCTCAAGGGTCTTGCGAAGAGTTGGTGGATCAGAGAAAAAGAGAACCTTTCTGATGGGTGCTCGTGGGAATCATTCAAGAGTATGTTATTGAAGAAGTTCTTACCATCGGTCGAGTGAGACCGTCTAATGTATAACTTTTTACACCTGAAGCAGAGGTAACTCACTGTTAGTGAGTACGAGGTCGAGTTTAGCAAGCTCAGGCGTTTCGCCCCAAATCTGGTAGCATCCGAAGAAGGCAGAGTAAAGCATTTTTTTGGTGGTCTGAGGTATGACATCCAGCAGTTGGCTAGTGCATACAAGTCTGAGACCTTTGTAGAAGTAGTCGAAGATGTCTTAAAGGTTGAGGCGATAGAAAATGCAAAGAATCGGGGATTGCATGCGAAGAAGGACAAGAGGAAATCTGACGATGGAGGAAGTGTTAGGGCATCTAGCCCTGCAGCGAAGAAGGATAGAAGGGAAGTGTGTAGCTTCTGTGGTAAGCCAGGACACCCTTTTGATAAGTGCTTTAAGAGACTGGATGCGCAGAAGCTATCTCAGGTACACGCGATCCAGGATGCTCCATAGGGAGGTCCTGTTTGTTCTTATTGCCAGAAGAGTGGGCATGATATGGCCCGTTGTCGTAAGAAGGTTGGAGCCTGTTTTCTCTGCGGCCAGAAAGGGCACATGAAGGCTAATTGCCCGTAGAGCCAGCCTGCGCTGCATGCAATTCCATTGCAGACTCTACCGCCGCCCCCGCCTCTCGTGGACAAGGGAAAAGGAAAGTTGAATGTGCTAACCAAGGAGGAAGCCCAATCTTTGACTCAAGTGATCTCAGGTTAGTCTTTGACTTGGCTAGTAATCTCTTTTGTAGATTTATAGTTTCCGTATTTTAGTTGCGCGCGCTATGTGTTTAGGTGAATTTGAGGTGAAGAATAAGTGGGCGCGCGTTTTGTTCGATTCGGGTGCTACTCACTCCTTTGTGGCGAGTAGTTTTGTAAACCGACATCGTTGGGCTCTCGACCAGTTAGATACCTCCATAAATGTCAAATTTCCTTCAGGAGAGTTGGTGAGGTCAAGTCAGGGTATCCAAAAATGCCCCATCTCGCTATATGGTTTTCTAGCATTTGCGGATCTGAAGGTGCTAGATTTGGTAGACTTCGACGTGATTTTGGGCATGGACTAGCTGTCCAGCTATGATGTCGTCATTCAGTGCAAGCACAAGTGCTTGGATTTTAAAGGTGACAATGGCTAGCCATGAGTGTGTATGGTTTGCTGCATCAAGAATATCCGATCATTTCTGCGGTACGTGCTCGTAAATTTCTCGAGTCTGGCTGTGATTCTTTTCTTGTCTCTGTTTCTATTCTGAGAGCTACACCGGTTAAGCCTTGGGTTGAGGATGTTTCTGTGGTGTGTGAGTTTTCGGATGTCTTTCCTGTTAGTCTTCCTAGACTTCCTCCTGAGAGAGAGGTGGAGTTTGTTATAGACCTCGAGTCAGGCACTCGCTCTATTGCAATGGCACCGTACCGCATGGCGCTGCGTGAGTTAGAGGAGCTGCGTACTCAACTGGATGAGTTATTGCAGTGCGGTTTTATTAGACCCAGTTCTTCCCCCTATGGTACATCAGTGCTCTTCGTGAAGAAAAAAGATGGAACGATGAGGCTATGCATTGACCATCGAGAGCTAAATAAGATAACCATTAAGAACAAATATTCGTTGCCTAGGATCGATGATTTGTTCGATCAGTTGCAAGGTAGCTCCGTGTTCTCGAAGATTGAACTCCGTTCAGGTTACCATCAGTTAAGAATCCGGGAGTCAGACATTCCGCGAACTGCTTTTCATTCTCGATATGGTCACTTTGAATTTCTGGTAATGTCATTTGGATTAACGAACGCACCGTCAGCTTTCATGGACATGATGAACAGGGTGTTCAAGAATTTTCTGGATAAGTTCGTGGTGGTATTCATTGATGATGTCCTAGTATATTCCAGAAATGCAGAGGAGCACGCATTGCACTTGCGCTTGGTCTCACTACTAGAAAACAGACTTTTGGCCAGGGCAAATTACACTGGCAAAAAGTCCAAAACCGTGGCTAAAAAGCTTTAGCCACGGTCTAGCCGCGGGAAAACTCCGTGGCTAAAGTCGGCGTGGCTAAAAATTTTAAGCTACGGATTGGCCGTAGCAAATAGTATTAGCCATGGAAAAAATCTGTCGTGGCAAATAAGTCAACTATTAGCCATGGTATGAAACTCTGACTAAAAGTGAACTCATCATTTTAAAAAAAAAAGCTATTTGTCACAGTTACAAGCCGTGACAAATACTAATTTATGTTTTTTTAAAAAAAACACATTCAAAATACTATAATGACATGTGCTCCTCTCATTGTAATATAGTACACACACACACATACAATTGCACACATAGTCACACAAAAAATGACAACATATAAATACATGGCTCTCACACTTTATCTTAATTTAATTGTTTTATACCCATAAGGAATTTTGTCCAAGAGAATCTACTACTAACACATGATAATACTGCATTGAAGCTTTAGTACCATCAGCTTCTCTAATTTCATAAACGTCTTTCTCCCAGACACAGTAAAACGATTGATACTACAGAGCCGCATGTCACTTCTCCATCACCCGCACTGCCAAACGGAGTTTAGGAATAAAAATTGAACTGAAAAAATCAAATTGTTGAGATGGAAACCAACTTTTGCAAAGAAGAGCTTCTTTGTGAGGAGTTGTATGATAGCAGCAGATCCCAATAGCTAAAGTAAAGTTTCTATCTGTGGCAAATATGATGATCGACTCAGAAGAAAATAAATAGTATTTCATCAGATCATAGAAGACACAAAGAAAGCTGCGCAAATGCATTTACCTCTGTGGAGGCAAACAAATCCAAGGCAATAGCATCAGCTAATGCAAGAGTAACAGGTACATTACTCGAATTCTCCTGAACATAATTGATAATATTGTTCACTCATGAAATAGTATATGATGCAGTAGAAATGCAATAGAAAGGATTTAACATGTTGGATCCAATGAAGCACTGATACTTTTATGGGGGTCACGTACCCGTACTGGATACATTTCCGGTACCGGTATGTATCAGATACTCGTCATATGTACTTGCTACAATAGTGTGTGGATATACGTGCTACAATAGTTAATTCTATGATACACTTGGACTTGGCAAATCATTTTGCATATTTTGTTTGAAGTCTGATTTTCTAAAGTAAATAAAAGACTTCATATTTTTAAGAAACAATTTCCAAGAATAGAGGGAACAACATATGGATTGTTTCAAAAGAAAATTGTTACTGCTGTTAGGTGATGCACATAGCTTAGAACTATAAACTTAGAGTTGTTATTTTTATACACAAAAGTCAAATATCAGAAGAGGTACCCAGTTTGTTCAGGAAAAAAAAACTTGTATTTGGAACTAATAACAAGTACAAATACACACAGCCCACAAAATGTCATATAAATCCTGATATAATTAGGATTTCATAGTTTTATACTAACAAGAAACTTTAAAGTAATGGGGAGAATATAAAGATTCTAAAGAGCTTACCATTAGATTCAGAGAGAATCTAATGGGAAGGATGTAGTATTTGTAATGTTTGAAGGACTTGATGAATATGCCCACTATATGATATTACAACACCATACTCAGCATATGCAATGGTATATGCAATCTTTTATTTAGTGTTCATGTTATATAGAATGTCAATATGACATAGTATTTTATTATTCGGAAGCACTTTCATACAATTATATCAAAATTTAGAATACTGAAGCACTTCCATACAATTTTATCCAAATTTTCACATTTTATCATATACACTTCCATACAGTTCTATGCAAATTGAAATTGACAAAATTGTGTTTGGGCAATATTGTGTTTGGACGAAGGATGTGGGTTCATGTTATTACACAACCCATTTCAGAGAAAGGAAGACACCCTACTTGAAAAAAAAGTATCAACAAAATTCCTAATCAAGTAATCAACCACATATCATTGAATAAAAGATTTGTAAAGTGATTTTTTACAAGGAACACAGATTTCCAAAATAAAAATGGATATATGATCAACTTTTTTTGGCATCAACATTCTTAATCAACATATTTCTAACATAAGAAATTGATTACATAATCAAATAACAAAAAATGAGAGAAAAAACAAGAAAATAAAGGAGTTCTAAAGTTATTTTCCTATCATTACAGATACCATAGGAGGCAACATATTACCACAATCATTGAAGATAGAAGAGGTAGGTGTTACCTTGTCCAGATCGGGAGCTTGATTGCGATCGGATCTGGAGCTCTATTGAGGAAGCCGAACGATAGTCGGGATTGCTATCGAGGAATGAGATCAAACAACACCTTGTCGGCATCTGCTCAAAACGCTACCAACTTGGGAGCGGAAAAAATATCGGGGAACACCTTGAACTCTCCTCTTCCGAAGCAACAACCTCTGAACTCCTTGTGTCCTAGCAGTGACCACCAGCCTCCTTTAGACCTAGGAGAGACCTCGTGAGCGCCGACCTTTTCCTCGTCCATGCAGAAATCGTGTAAATAGCCGGCGGGGACTCCAGAGTTTGGGCTTTTCCATTGCATTGCAGAGGCGTTAGACTTCGACGGTCACTAAAAACGTTAAGAGAGGAACGAGAAAGGGGGTAAAATCGATTTGGAGAGCAAAAGAGGGTGTCGAATGAATGGAATACTTGATCTCCATTGAAGAGGAGAATGGGGGAGGAAGAACTGCTTTGTCGATTTATCGAGGGGATGTCGCCGTCTGTCGAGGAAGAGAGGGAGTTGCGAGGGGAGGGGCTGCGGCGTGGAGTGATGGCTAGGGTTGAGATCGGGATGAAATAGTTGGAGCGTAAAAAATGTGCGGGTTTTGATTGTTATGTGGGTTTTGGCCATGAATTTTATTTTTCATGGCTAATACATATGTATTAGCCACACTATTTATAACCCCAACTATAAAATAACTATTAACCACGATTTTGGCAATCGTGGCTAATATCAGTGTATTAGCCACGATTTTTAGTCCTTGGCCAAAAAAAGTGTAACCAATATTCACTTTTCTAGTAGTGTCTTGTCTACTCTGAGGGAGCACAAGCTGTATGCGAAGCTTAGCAAGTGTGAGTTCTGGTTGTCTCAAGTGTTATTCCTAGGACACATTGTAAGTAAGGATGGTATCTCAGTGGATCCCGCAAAGATAACTGCAGTCTTGGATTGGAAGAGACCTACGTCGCCTAAGGAGATACAGAGCTTCTTAGGGTTGGCAGGTTACTATAGAAGATTTGTGGAAGGATTCTCTGTTCTCTCTGCGTCATTGACCAGGCTTACGCAAAAGAGCGCAGCTTCCGTTTGGAGTGATGCCTATGAGGAAGCTTTTCAAGAGCTCAAGAGGAGATTGTGTTCTGCTCCAGTATTGGCATTGCCGTTGGAAGGAGTAGAGTATGTTGTTTATGTGGACGCCTTGCGAGTTGGACTCGGTTGCGTGTTGATGCAGGACGACAAAGTGATTGCGTATGGATCGAGACAATTGAAGGCGCATGAAAAGAATTACCCTACGCACGACCTGGAATTTGCTGCTGTCATTTATGCCTTGAAGTTGTGGAGACATCTTCTGTATGGAGTGTCGTGCAAAATTTATTCGGACCATAAAAGTTTGAAATATGTCTTCACTCAGAAGGAATTGAATTTGCGCCAGCGTCGATGGTTAGAGTATGTTGCGGATTATGAAGTCGATGTCCTTTATCATCCCGGCAAGGCTAATATAGTAGCAGATGCGTTGAGCCAGAAGCCCGCACATATCTTTAACCTCTCGGTGCAGTCCCTTGTTGAAGAATTCTTGCTCATGGAGATAACCGTAGGGAATAGCGCTTCGTCGAGTAGCTTAGAGGTGGTTGAGCCTTCGTGGATTACTCTCACTAAGCTACATCAAAAGGACGATCCCGATTTGCAGCACCTTCGCTGTAGAACTGAGAAAGGAGAATTACCTGACTTTTCAATTGATGAAGTTGATACCCTAAAGTACCACGACAGATATTGTATTCCCGCTGTTGGGGACATCCGATCAAGTATATGCAGTAAAGTGCATGGCTCCAGTGTTGCTTATCATCCTAGTTCCACGAAAATGTGCAAAGGTTTGTATCTGAATGTTATACCTGCCAGCGTGTCAAAGCTGATCATAGAAGGTCGGGTGGTAAGTTAACGCCTTTAGATATACCGACTTGGAAATGAGAGAGTTTATCCATGGATTTCATTACTGGTTTGCCGAGATCTCCCCGAGGGCATGATGTAGTGTGAGTTATCGTGGACAGACTAACCAAGTGTGCCCACTTTGTGCCTTTCAAGATTGATTATTCCATGGAAGAGATAGTTGAGCTTTATCTGGATGAAGTAATCAGACTTCATGGTGTACCTACGAGTATTGTGTCAGACCGAGACTCCCGATTCATGTCTCGTTTCTGGCAGAGCTTGCAAGGAGCTCTAGGTACTGACCTTAGGTATTCTACTGCCTATCATCCTCAGACACATGGTCAGACAGAGAGAGTGAATCAGATCTTGGAGGATATTCTGGACCATGGTGGGGCTTGGGATAAACGCCTCAGATTGATGGAGTTCGCGTACAATAACAGTTATCAGAAGAGTTTGCAGATGACGCCCTTTGAAGCTTTATATGGAAGGCGTTGTCGAACTCCCCTGTTTTGGGCAGAAGTTGGTGAGAAGCCATTGCTCGGACCGGAAGCGCTGGAGGATATGAGTACTTCAGTAATGCATATTCGTGGAAAGCTGAGATTGGCTCAGGAGCGATACGAAAAGTATGCTAATCAGCGCAGAGTTGATCTGGAGTTTGCAGTTGGTGACATGGTGTTTCTGAAGGTCTCTCTGATGTCATGTGTTAAAAGATTTGGAAGGAACCATAAGCTAGATCCCAGGTATGTGGGACCTTTTTAGATTCTGGAGTGCATTGGAGTTTCTGCCTATAGACTGGAATTGCCTGATTCTTTCCCTGGTGTTCACGACGTGTTTCACGTGAGCTAGTTGCGAAAGTGTGTTCATAGTGATCGACATGTCCATGACTCAGTGCCCCAGTTGCAGCCTAATCTCTCGTATATCGAAGAGCCTGTCCGTATTTTGGAGACGCAAGATCGTGTGCTAAGAAAGAAAACAATTCCGATGGTTAAGGTTCTCTGGAGAAATCAGGATGCTAGAGGTGTAACTTGGGAATTGGAATCCGCAATGAGAGAATCTCATCCTCAGCTGTTCTCCTAGTCTTCCCTGGTTAGTATTATAGGTTATAAAATTTTTCTGTCGTGTCACGTCCTCTGCCCTCTTGTTTCATTTTGTGTTCCAAGTTTCGGGACGAAACTACCTTTTTGGTGGGGTGACTGTAACACCCCTGATTTTCTGGCATTTATTTAATCCTCTTGTTGACGTCATAATGACGTAAGGGGCGTTACGTTAGCGTGGAGTTGACGGCGCGTCGTCGTTAGTGTGTTTTCATGTCCATTCGATCTAGTCGGCCAAATTCATGAATCCTTGTCAAAAATGTAAAATTTCACATTTGAAAATTAAATTGATTAATTTTTGACATGCTCGTCAAGTTTTGTCGCGATCCGAGCGATATTCAAGTCTCGGCGAATTTCCGAAGTTTTGTAGAATTTATGTTCGCCGTACACATTGAACATTTATGTCTTAAGAACGGCTCATTGGATTTTGGTTTTGACTTCGCCGTTGTGTTCGTTGTATCTGTGTTCGCTTACGGTGTGAGTTTCGTTAAATTGACGCGCGTCTGAGCCTCCGTTTTAATCTCGTAGTGTCCTTATTCAAAAATATATACATATGAATATTTTATTATTAAAGTACTATTCAAAAATGAAAAGTACTATTCATTTGTATAGTTTGATCAAAAGGGTATTTTTGTAAAGAATTTGTTATTTACGCAAAGGTTTTGTTCTTTCAAACTCGAGTACTTTTAGTCATACACGAGTTGTAACTCCCCGAAACTCAAAAAAGCGACGGGTGACGTTTTGGGCCAGATTTGGAATCTGGCAGGAGGCACACGGCCTGGGACACGGGCATGTCCCAGGGCGTGTCAGGCTGGAGTCGACGATTTGGTCGAGAGGTCGACGATTTTGGAGTCGACGATCGTCGAGCAGAGAACACGGCCTGAGACACGGGCGTGTCTCAGGGCGTGTCGAGCCCGTGTCGACGATCGGCCCGGGGAGTCGACGAATTTCGCTCGACGAAGTGTCGAGACAAGGCACACGGCCTAGGATACGGGCGTGTCCAAGGCCGTGTCAGCAAGTCGACGAACTTCGCTCGATGAAGTGTCGAGACAAGGCACACGGCCTAGGACACGGGTGTGTCCAAGGCCGTGTCAGCACGTCGACGAACTTCGCTCGACGAAGTGTCGAGACAGTGAACACGGCCTGAAGCCCAGGCGTGTTCGAGTAGACACGGGTTAGGACACGGGCGTGTCCAATACCCGTGTGAGTCTCGGGTTGTTTTCGGGGCTGTGTCGATGGGGGAATACGGCCGACCACACGGCCGTGTCAGTTGGAACACGGGCGTGTCAGGTCGAACACGGGCGTGTTGGATGCCCGTGTGCTGTTCCAGGCGCATCGATTTTGACGGCGAATGGGGGACACGGCCCTGGACACGGGCGTGTCGCAGGCCGTGTTCGGCCCAGTTTTAGCATTTCAGGTCTGAATCAATGTCGTTCGTTTCTTTAATTTGGGATCCAACGGCTGGGGGTTGTTCCTGATGGGATATACATGGGATTGGGCCTTTGAAACCCTCATTTCACTTGAGTGGTTCCCTTTCTAAAGTCTAGAGAGAAAGGAGAGCAAAGGAGGAAGAAGAAGCTAGATCCGGTCATTGGAGGAGCTTCGAAGCTCCAAATCGTGAGCCGACTTCAGATCTACGGAGGCAAAGAGAGTTCAGTGCTTTTCATCAGCTTACTTTTCCATGGCGCTAAGGAAGAACGCTAGGGTAACGATTCTCTTCTTGAGCATGTGAAGCTCTCCTTCTTTGCATAGGAAGCCCGCTCTCGCGAGTTTGCGGTGAGTTGGAGGCGTTCCTTTTGGGTAGATATGTGAAGTCCCCATTGTTTAGAGTCCGTAATCGAGAACAGACATATGCATGATGTGTGAGGCCTACCCGGACAAGTTGGTCTGGATCGGTGATGTTGCATTGCATAAATGCCGGAGAAGAATCCGTGCGATTGTTTGTTTTTCGGGTTTTCTACGTGGTAGGTTGCAACAGGGAACCTTGGGGATTAACCCTAAGGTGCACCCGAAAAACTGGGCGGATGCGTGTTCTTGCCAACTTGGTGGCCTGGGAGCCAACTTGAGCATAACCGGGTTATGTGAAATGTGATGGAAACGGGACTCGGGAGAAGTTTGACCCGCGCATATGACTTAAATTGTCGTTGCGATGTGAGCACGGGTTAGATGGAACCGTACTCGTTCTATGTCGTTCAGTTAGAGTCGTTGGCATAGATGAGGGTCTTTGGCGGTCTATGGCTTAAATTGACATGACCTATGCCAAGAAGACAAAAGCTCATATGTTTGGACGTCAAAGTGGGGGTGGTGAGTTCGGAATGTCTATTGCTTAAATTGACGTGACATTGGCCGGTTCACTGAGAATGTGCCCTGAGTGCACGGGGTGTGTGGCTGTGCGAGCCTACGCCTGCGATGTTGTGACATTACTATAATGCCTATTTATACTAATAAAATGCAGGTAAGGAGCATCGCCGCCCCGAGTTGTGGGCGGGATCGTTATAATTTGGTCAGCATTGCTGACCGTTGCTCTTTATTTGCCATCGTACGGTGGTTTGTGCTTGTAGGTGCTGCTGGACCAAGCGGTCAATAGCGGGCTAAAGCCCAAATTGCGAAGCCGGCCCTTGAAAGCCTAATTGAAGTGTTTACTTGCTTTCACTCATGTGTGACCGACCTGCGTGCCGTGGTTTGTAAATCATGTAATTTGAAGTAAACCATTTTGTAAGGCCTTAATGTCAGTACTTGTGTATGTACTACATTCCTATTTTGGTGTTTAGTGGACATTCATGCTTATTGCTGGGTTCTTTAATTGTAACTTATAAAATTGTTTCCGCTAGAATGCTCTGTGTAGGACGTTGGATTGGTTGGATGGTTTCCATTGAGTAACCACCCGGTCTGTCTGTGGTATATGGCGTCGGGCCCCGTCCGGACCTACTGCTATATGCTATATGACAGATAGAGGGTGTTACAATTTGGTATCAGACTACTGGTTTTGGTCGGGCTTAAAATGAATTCGTGGGCGAATTCTTTTTAAGGGGTGGTGAGCACATGTGTGTGCGTCATCGTTATAACAGTAAAAAAACCCATGAGTGTCCACTTAGGAATGAAAATACACGTGTTTGGGGAACCTGCGTGTTCCTATAATTGATGTTTGTAATTTTATTTAGTCGCTTAACGGTGTTTTGTACCACTATAGGTGACCAGAAGTGGTGATGAGCCGTCGGAACGTCGAGTTTCTGAGGCTAGCAGTGCACCTAATGAAGCTCCTGCAACACCTCTATCGGCTGAGACCATACGATTGGTGGCTGAAGCAGTGTTGGCCATGATTAATGCACAGCCTGCAAGGCAAATGCAGCAGCCCGCTCCTGCGATGGAGCAGGTACCGCTGCAAGAGGCTGAGCAGCAAAGAGTGGAGCAGGTGGTAGAGGAACCGGTGGTGCCAAGGAGGGCAACCGAGAGACAGCTCAAGCATGTCATGAGCTTTAATCCTCCTGTATTCTCGGGGTTGGGAACCCCATCTCAAGTTGAAGACTGGCTCTCCAGGGTGAAGAGAGTCATGACAGCAACGAAGACGGAGGAGTGGCAAATGACCACCATTGCTACGTTCCTTTTGGACGGTGAAGCGAGATTGTGGTGGGAAGGATTGGAGCTGCGTATATTGAGAGGTAGACAACTTGTTGATGTCTCGATGGAGGAGTTCTCGAGACTATTCGTGGCTAGATACCTTCCTTCGGCGTAGAGGATAGCGTTGGAGAACGAGTTCCTGAAGTTGGTTCAAGGGGACAGTAGCGTAGATGAATATCTCCACGAGTTTACAAGTTTGAGTCGATATGCTAGCTCCACCTTTGCGGATGAGGAGCGCAAGACGAATCGATTCTACGAAGGGTTGAGAGATGAGTTGAGTTTACTACTCTCGGGGCCGATGACGCAGGGTTTCTTGACCTTGGTCAACACGACCCGGTCCTTGGAGAAGGACATGAAGAATGTTCCGACAAAGAAGAGCATTGGTGATAAGAAATCTGAGTTCAAAGTGCCGACTACTTCAAATTCCGGCTATCAAAGGTTCTTCAAGAAGCATACGACTTCGGGTCCAGCTCCTTCTGGTGCTTCTGGGGCGACTACGGGTCGGACCCCTGGTGCATGTTTTACTTGTGGGAAGTCGGGGCACTTTGCACGTGATTGTTTGAGCGGACGTCCCAAGTCCGAAAGGAAGCCGGGAGCAACTTACGAAGAGAAGGGCAAGGAGGTGGAGTCGACCGCGTCCCACTATGCTCCGGCCCAACCAAGGGTGTACAATCTTGGCCAACAGGAGGCCATCAAACAGGCGGATGTGGTGACAGGTATGGTTTATTTTATAGCAAGTTAAATTTTTTAAATACTTGTTATGCACCTATTACCATACCACTGCTTGTTTAGGATTTGTTTTGATTTGTGAAAATCCGGCAAGAGCACTCTTCGATACGGGAGCTTCACACTTCTTCTTGTCTGAAGGATTTATATCACGCATCGGAGTCCCTTCTTCGATGGAGAAGGATAAGTTGGATGTGTTATTGCCCAATGGGTGTTCGATGTGCGCGGATAGGATCTGCAGAGTATTGGGAATCGGGAGTTCGATCTGCAATGTCGTTACTACCATTGGTGGAGTTCGACGTTATATTTGGCATGGACTGGCTCTTGGAGCAGCGAGCCTATATTGATTGCGGTGGCAAGGAAGTCAAGTTGGGAGCAAGTCGTGAGACGACTTTTACAGGCTTAAAGGGGTCGAGCAAGACATTGATGTCTGCTCTTCAGGTGGTGAAGGCGGTTCGTGCCGGTGCAGAACTGTTCTTTACACTAGTGGAGGTTGCGAAGCCGAAGCCCGCGTTGGATAGTATTTCTGTGGTATCAGAGTACCCTGATGTGTTCCCTAGAGATCTTCCTAGAGCCCCGCCTCAACGGGAGATAGATTTCACGATTGAGTTAGTGTCAGGTGCAAAGCATGTGTCACGATCTCCTTATCGGCTAGCGCCTAAGGAAATGGCGGAGCTGAAAGTTCAACTGCAAGAGTTGTTGGAGTAAGGGTATGTGCGCCTAAGTTCTTCGCCTTGGAGCGCGCCAGTCCTCTTTGTTAAGAAGAAGGACGGAAGCTTGAGGTCATGTATTGATTATCGAGAGCTCAACAAGTTAACGAAAAAGAACAAGTACCCGATCCCCCGGATCGATGATCTTTTTGATCAGTTGGTCGGGTCGACGGTGTACTCAAAGTCGGACCTCAAGTCCGGGTACTACCACCTGCGAATAAGGGAGAGTGATATCCCGAAGACAGGTACGAGATACGGACATTATGAGTTTACGGTCATGCCGTTTGGGCTGACTAATGCGCCGTCAGTGTTCATGGATCTGATGAACAGGACCTTCAGGGATTACTTGGACCATTTTGTGATCGTCTTCATCGACGATATTCTGGTGTACTCGCAGAGTGAGGAAGATCACTTCAAGCATCTTCATTTGGTTTTGGAGACGCTAAGGAGGAATCATTTGTATGCTAAGTTCTCGAAGTGCGAGTTTTGGTTATCCTCAGTGGCATTCCTCGGTCATATAGTGAGTGGAGTGGGTATTGCAGTGGATCCGGCGAAGATTGTTGCGATACGGGAGTGGCCTGAGCTTTCTACGGTAGTAGAAGTCCGGAGCT
The DNA here is from genome assembly GCA_039583875.1 of Platanthera guangdongensis. Classification (NCBI taxonomy): domain Eukaryota; kingdom Viridiplantae; phylum Streptophyta; class Magnoliopsida; order Asparagales; family Orchidaceae; genus Platanthera; species Platanthera guangdongensis. Next base: position 5,584,897 of record CM077165.1, read on the forward strand.
TTCTGGGGCTTGCCGGCTATTATAGGCCCTTCGTAGAGAACTTCTCGCGGATAGCGTTATCTCTCACTACTTTGACGAGGAAGGAGCAGAAGTTCGTTTGGACGCCGGAGTGCGCACAAGCTTTTAGAAAGTTGAAATGTCGGTTGACCACGACGCCTGTGCTGAGTTCGCCATGTGGGACTGAAGATTATGAGATTTATAGCGATGCTTCAGGCAGCGGTTTGGGTTGCGTGCTACTATAACATGAAAGTGTGATAGCCTATGGCTCGAGACAGCTAAAAGTGCACGAGAGGAATTATCCGGTTCATGACTTGGAGTTAGCGGCCGTGATTTTTGCCTTGAAGCTGTGGAGACACTATTTGTACGGTGTGAAGATTGATATCTACACCGATCACAAGAGCCTGAAGTATCTGATTGATCAGAAAGATCTGAATATGAGGCAGCGTAGATGGATGGAGTTCCTGGGGGACTATACATTCAAGATCCACTACGTGTCTGGTAAAGGTAATGCGGTTGCGGGCGCGTTGAGTCGCCGGGCCCCAGCTCAAGCCAATTGGCTGTCGATTCATGACGAGCGGTTGGTTCGGGACTTGGAGGCATTGGAGATTGTTTGCGTGGATAAGCAATCAAGTGCTGAAGCAGTACTGAATTGGACTGAAGTCCAATAGGACCTGGCCGATCGGATTTGACAGGCTTTGGATATGGATGTCCATATGAAGTAGTTCATGGTAGAGGCTCTGGATAGGTCAAATTCCCAATTCGTTGTGGAGGATGGATTGCTTTGGAAAGATGGTCGTCTGTGCGTCCCAAGTGTGGGCAATTTAAGGGTGGAATTGTTGTACGAGGCGCACCATACTAAGTACTCAATTCACCCGGGGAGCACGAAGATGTACCGCGATGTCAAGAAACTGTTTTGGTGGCCGGGTTTGAAGAAAGATGTGGCGCTCTACGTGGCGAAGTGCCAAACTTGCGCCTTGGTGAAGGCGGAATGCCAAAAGCCGGGAGGATTTCTGAAGTCCTTGCCTATTCCGGAGTGGAAATTCGACGACATCACTATGGACTTTGTGCACGGTTTGCCAAGGTCGCAAAAGGGGAACGACGCCATTTGGGTGGTCGTAGATCGGCTAACGAAGGTGTCACATTTCATTCCGCATAGGAAGGATGATCCGGTGGAGAAGTTGGCAAAACTATATGTGGATAATATAGTACGGCTTCACGGTGTGCCCCGCAGCATCGTGAGTGACCGAGATGGGCGGTTCACGTCCAATGATTGGAGGCTAGTGCAGCAAATGTTGGGAACAAAATTGAAATTCAGCACAGCCTTTCATCCGCAAACGGATGGGCAGACCGAGAGGGTCAATAGAACTATGGAAGACATGCTCCGCATGTATGTCTTGGACTTTGGAAAGCAATGGGAAGACCATCTTTATTTGGTGGAGTTTGCGTACAACAATAGCTACCAAGCGAGTATTCAAATGGTGCCCTTCGAGGCCCTATATGGCAGAAAATGTCGCACGCCGTTGTCTTGGTTAGAAACGTGTGAGTCAAAGTTGTGCAAGCACCAAGAGGTGGAAGATGCTACGTCTTTGGTTCGTACCATTCGGGAGAGGTTGTTTGTCGCTCAGGACCGGTAAGCGAAGTACTTAAAGATCAACCGTTCAAGGGTGTCTCGCGGGTGCGGCGATTGAAAAAACTAAGCCTGAGGTACCTTGGGCCGTTTGAGGTTTCGGAGCGGGTTGGTGAAGCAACCTATCGGTTGAAGCTCTTAGTGGAGCTTAGTGGTTTACATGATGTATTCCATATTTTGGTGCTACAGAAGGCGGTGCAAGAGCCTTCGCAAGTGATCGCGGTTGATCAAGTGCCGGTGGATAGTGGGTTGATGACAAGAGTCAAACCCGTGCGGATTGAGGACTCGTATGTCAAGCGGCTACGCAATAAAGAGATCAGGATGGTCAAGGTCCGATGGGATAATTGCGGTCAAGAGGAGCTCTCTTGGGAACGAGAGCAGACCATGCTTGACAAGTATCCGGAGTTGTTCCGCTCAGTTATAATTTAATTTTGTACATGTATTTCCTTTATATAATTTCGTGGACGAAATTCTTTTAAGAGGGGGAGAGTTGTAACTCCCCGAAACTCAAAAGAGCGACGGATGACGTTTTGGGCTAGATTTGGAATCTGACAGGAGGCACACGGCCTGGGACACGGGCGTGTCCCAGGGCATGTCAGGCTGGAGTCGATGATTTGGTCGAGAGGTCGACGATTTTGGAGTCGACGATCGTCGAGCAGAGAACACGGCCTGAGACACGGGCGTTTCTCAGGGCATGTCGAGCCCGTGTCGACGATCGGCCCGGGGAGTCGACGAATTTAGCTCGACGAAGTGTCGAGACAAGACACATGGCCTAGGACACGGGCGTGTCCAAGTCCGTGTCAGCAAGTCGACGAACTTCGCTCGACGAAGTGTCGAGACAAGGCACACGGCCTAGGACACGGGCGTGTCCAAGGTCGTGTCAGCAAGTCAACGAACTTCGCTCGACGAAGTGTCGAGACAGTGAACACGGCCTGGAGCCCAGGCATGTTCGAGTAGACACGGGTTAGGACACGGGCGTCCAATACCCGTGTGAGTCTCGGTTGATTTTCGGGGCTGTGTCGATGGGGGCACACGACCGACCACACGGCCATGTCAGTTGGAATACGGGCGTGTCAAGTCGAACACGGGCGTGTTGGATGCCCGTGTGCTGTTCCAGGCGCGTCGATTTTGACGGCGAATGGGGGACACGGCCCTGGACACGGGCGTGTCGCAGGCCGTGTTCGGCCCAGTTTGAGCATTTCAGGTCTGAATCAAGGCCGTTCGTTTCTTTAATTTGGGATCCAACGGCTGGGGGTTGTTCCTGATGGGATATACACGGGATTGGGCCTTTGAAACCCTCATTTCACTTGAGTGGTTCCCTTTCTAAAGTCTAGAGAAAGGAGAGCAAAGGTGGAAGAAGAAGCTAGATCCGGCCATTGGAGGAGCTTCGAAGCTCCAAATCGTAAGCCGACTTCGGATCTACGGAGGCAAAGAGAGTGCGGTGCTTTTCATCCACTTACTTTTCCATGGCGCCAAGGAAGAACGCTAGGGTAACGATTCTCTTCTTGAGCATGTGAAGCTCTCCTTCTTTGCATAAGAAACCCGCTCTCGCGAGTTTGCGGTGAGTTGAAGGCGTTCCTTCAGGTAGATATGTGAAGTCCCAGTTGTTTAGAGTCCGTAATCGAGAACGAACATAGGCATGATGTGTGAAGCCTACCGGACAAGTTGGTCTGGATCGGTGATGTTGCATTGCATAAATGCCGGAGAAGACTCTGTGCGATTGTTTGTTTTTCGGGTTTTCTACGTGGTAGATTGCAACATGGAACCTTGGGATTAACCCTAAGGTGCACCCGGAAAACTGGGCGGCTGCGTGTTCTTGCCAACTTGAACATAACCGGGTTATGTGAAATGTGATGGAAACGAGACTCGGGAGAAGTTTGACCCGCGCATATGGCTTAAATTGTCGTTGCAATGTGAGCACGGGTTAGATGGAACCGTACCCGTTCTATGTCGTTCGGTTAGAGCCGTTGGCATAGATGAGGGTCTTCGACGGTATATGACTTAAATTGATGTGACCTATGCCAAGAAGACAAAAGCTCATATGTTTGGCCGTCAAAGTGGCGGTGGTGAGTCCGGAATGTCTATGACTTAAATTGACGTGACATTGGCCGGTTCACTGAGAATATGCCCTGAGTGCACGGGGTGTGTGGCCGTGCGAGCCTACACCTGTGATGTTGTGACATTACTATAATGCCTGTTTATACTAATAAAATGCAGGGAAGGAGCATCGACGCCTCGAGTTGGGGGGGATCGTTATAATTTAGTCAGCATTGCTGATCGTTGCTCTTTGTTTGCCACCGTGCGGTGGTTTGTGCTTGCATGTGCTGCTGGACCAAGCAGTCAATAGCGGGCTAAAGCCCAAATTGCGAAGCCGGTCCTTGAAGACCTAATTAAAGTGTTTACTTGCTTTCACTCATGTGTGACCGGCCTGCGTGCCGTGGTTTGTAAATCATGTAATTTGAAGTAAACCATTTTGTAAGGCCTTAATGCCAGTACTTGTGTATGTACTACATTCCTATTTTGGTGTTTAGTGGACATTCATGCTTGTTGCTGAGTTCTTTAATTGCAACTTATAAAATTGCTTACACTAGAATGCTCTGTGTAGGACAGTGGATTGGTTGGATGGTTTCCATTGAGTAACCACCCGGTCTGTCTGTGGTATATGGCGTCGGGCCCCGGTCGGACCTACTGCTATATGCTATGTGACTGATAGGGGATGTTACACGAGTGATATGTTTGCACTACTCGAGTGCTAGGTTTTTTTATACTCGAGTGGTATGTTTTATATACTCGAGTGGTATATTTTATCTACTCGAGTGATCTGTTTGCATTACTCGAGTCCTGTTATAATATTACTCGTGTCATATACTTCCTCTCGTGTAAGTCCACTGTTCATGGAAGTTTTTACTCGAGTATTTTTTTTATATACTCGAGTGACTGTTTCTGCTTACTCGAGTAACCTTTTTTCTACCTCTCGAGTATCTGTAATCTTGTTCCCGAGTAGCCCGTTATAATTTGCATTCGAGTGCCATTTTGAAAGTCAAAACGATGTTGTATCGAAAAATGATTAACATAAAATTTGTTCGTCTCGACGAGATCTACAACTTTCATGTTGGGCACTTTTCGATTTGAGACCATCCTAAAACTCTATTTCGTCTTCTGCGCACTCGCTCGTAGATCATCCGTTTTAGACAAGAACTTTTATAAATATATATATAATCTTATACTTATGATAGTTATAAATATAAATAGAAAGACATCTTCTTCTCTCGGCCGAACCAGAGAAAGTGACGACAGAACTCAGAGTTGTGAATCTTCCGGTGGTCGCCGGCGAAGCTCCGGTGCTCGAAATTTCAAACCGATCGTAGATCTGGAAAGCTCTCGCCGAGAGCTACGCTATCGTGGTATTTTTTCTGTTGCTTGAGTTTTCTCGGTAGGGTTTTTTTTCTTTTTTCGGCCCTAACCTCTATTTCGGTCATTTTTGTTCAGATTTCGACTCCCAACGTCTTCTTTTGACCCGATCTGCGATGTGGGGTGATTCCGAGAATTTTTTTTCGGTAAAAACGAGGCAAGTGGTATTCTTGCTCTCCCTCTTGCTCCTATATTCTACATTTCTGCTACAATTGTTTGAGATTATCATGTTTCAATATTTTTGAAACTTGTCCTAAGATTATAATTTTCTTCCTCTTTCCCTTGAATTGCGACTTGTTGTCCCTAAAACCATAACCCCAAAATTTTAGTCCGTAGAATTGGTAAACAAATCGGTTGTCGTGTCATTTTAAGCATCAAGCCATCTTTATCGTTGTGACACTTTGTGCGTTCCATTATTTTTGATTAAACTTCACTTGCTCGACCTTGACATGCTCTTTTACAGTCCACTTTGTTGATTAATCTTGAGTCTGTGATGAATAAAAAAAAGAACTCTGCTTGTATGATTATGTAACTAAATAAACACAGATGGACTGTGCGCGTTGGGATTTCTCCCTCGACATAGTGTCTTATGCTTGAGTCTGTGCGCGTTGTGGACTTTCATCCCCGACACATTACCTTAGCTTGGTCTTTGCGCGTTGAGGTTTTTCCCTCGGCATGACACCTGTTGGCTGAGTTTGTACGCGTTGTGGACCTTTTTCCCCGGCGCAATACTCTTTATTGTCGAGCTGATCAGTCTCGTTTTTATTGTTGAATAACTTGAATAATAATGAAAGATGAAAGTTTGAACTTCTGATGTTGGTGCTTTGTTCTGTCCTGATGATGTGTTTAGTCATCCTTGCTCTGCTAGTTTTACTGTTGCTTACTTTTACTCTGCTGCTGACCCTTTTGTTGCAGCCGCTTTACAATTTTCTTCACTTTTAGGTTTGTGTAGTTTGTCTTTGCTCTTTGCATCATTTGTATCTTGCTTCTGAGGTATTCTTCTCTTGAAAGCCTCAGGATCAGAGCATTAGCAGATTTAGCTGACCGTGTTGTGCTTCTGGTGCTGCGGGTTGCTGCGGCCTTTTGCTTCCACGTCTGAGCTTGAGGTAGTTGACTTTGTTAGACTTGTCAGATTTTTACTATGAGTTCATGCCAGTTGTTGACGCCCATAGTCTTTGACTTTTCCATGGTGGACTACTTGCTGCTTTTACTGCTGTTACTTTTTTTTACCTGTTTGTACTTGCTCTCTGGGAAGGATTTATGTTAGGATGCATTTAGTTATTTTAAAATATACAAAACTGCATTCTGGTGTATTGACATCGCATGATTTTTTCTGCCAAATCGACTATTTTAAGCGCTTTAAGAGTCCTCTATATATATTAAATATAGAAGTCACATCATCATTTGAAGATACTAGACTTTCACTCTCATATAGGTTAACAAATGAACCAACTCAGTATTTTCCGCCGCGTAAAACTTATATATTTTCTCACCTGAGGACTAGTAGTCCACCCGACCGAGGGATACAGTCATTGACTCTAATAACTTATATGCCTTGTTTTTAACTTAATTTCATAAATCATTTACATGAAGTAAATGTGAGGACGGGCAGCCTGAGCGTCTGCAGTTGTCCCCTGCACGACGCGACATCACGACGCGTATTTTCTCTACTCTGACGTATTTCTAAATACGGAGAAAATGCGGGTCGTGACACTAGGGGAGAAGGTCGGCTCCGCGCTCCCCCCCCCTCCCCCCCCCCCCCTCGAGAGGAGGCCGGGGCAGGTGCCGGGCTCGCGTTGCACACGCCCCCCTGAGAGGAGGTCGGGGCGGGTGCCGGGCTCGCGCCGCACCCGCCCCCGAAGAGGAGGCCGGGGCGGGTGTCGGCCTCGTGCCGCACCCGCCCCCTGAGAGGAGGCCGGGGCGGGTGCCCGGATCGCGCCGCACCCGCCCCCCTGAGAGGAGGCCGGGGGGGTGCCCGGCTCGCGCCGCACCCGCCCCCTTGAGAGGAGGCTGGGGCGGGTGCCGACCTTCCGCCGCATCTGCCCCCTAGAAGATGCACCAAGCACTAACATGCTAGGCAAATTTTTCCTCTCCTACTAGTATATTATGTAGATTAACCATAAATTTGCCTCCAAGAGTGCAAAACCCTATAACAAGCTTATAAATGTGTAGCAAGCCTCGCGCCTGCCGGGGGACCCCATTCCGCGAATACGGGGTTGTACACAATCTCCGCTCTTTTCGAGCGAGTTTCACGCTCGGAAAGAAACATCCAACCCAACGTATTCGCTGAGTGCAACTCTCTCGCGACCAAAAATACTCGGCCTCTTCGAGGGGTCAACCTGCCATGCCAGCTAATGGGAGCATGGGTGGCGAGATCCCCTCTGGATAGAATTCACTTAACCTCCTCGAAGGGTCAGCCTGTCATGCCAGCTAATGAGAGTATGCGTGACGAGATCACCTCGGGGGTTTGGAACTTCCTCGCCACCGAGGCACATTCAACTCATCCAGTTAGTGGAAGCATGGATGAGGAGATCCTCTTGGGGTTGGAACTTACTCGCCTCTAAGGCATATTCGACCCATCCAGCTAGTGGGAGCCTGGATGAGGAGATCCTCTCGGGGCAAGAGCTTACTATCGAGACACATTCGACCCGTCCAACTAGTGGGAGCCGAGATGAGGAGATCCTCTCGGGGTTGGAACCTTCTCGCCACTGAGTCACATTCGACCCATCTAGCTAGTGAGAGTTTGGATGAAGAGATCCTCTCGTGACAAGAGCTTACTACCGAGGCACATTCGACCCATCCAGCTAGTGGGAGCCTGGATAAGGAGATCCTCTCGGAGTTGGAACCTTCTTGCCTCCGGGGCACATTCGACCCATCCAGCTAGTGGGAGCCTGGATGAGGCGATCCTCTCTGGACAAGAGCTTACTACCGAGGCACATTCGACCAATCCAACTAGTGGGAGCCTGGATGAGGAGATCCTCTTGGGGTTGGAACCTTCTCGCCACTGAGGCATATTCGACCCATCCAGCCAGTGGGAGCCTGGATGAGGAGATCCTCTCGGGACAAGAGCTTACTACCAAGGCACATTCGACCCATCCAGCTAGCGAGAGTCTGGATGAGGAGATCCTCTCGGGGTTGGAACCTTCTCGCCACCGAGGCACATTCGACCCATCCAGTTAGTGAGAGCCTGGATGAGGAGATCCTCTCGGGACAAGAGCTTACTACCGAGGCACATTCGACCCATCCAACTAGTGAGAGCCTGTATAAAGAGATCCTCTCGAGGGTGGGGCTAGACATGTCATTCGAACCATACTAAATTCAACATCCTTAAATAGGGATTTTTTCATAATACATGTCCCTCTAACTCAGCTGGTCAGGGGTAGAGCTCTTTACAAAAAAACAAGGGGAAAAAGACTTTACCGAAGCAAGGTCTCTTCAGGCTGCTTGGGCATGATGACCATCATTCGCCTCCTTCTCCTCTGATACCTCTATCCTGCTCAAGCTCTCCATGATCTTCTCCATCTCGGCGATCTCGCATGCTCCACTCGCGTGACCTTCTCACCTGGGAGGCTAGCACTCGCTGGGCTGGGGAATAACTCCCGGCCAGTGAGGTCTCGCTCGACCCCCTCTCCCATACTTTCCTTCCCGGGCCGTCTTACTGGTGCACTTTCTTCTACCCCTCCGAGGGTCATCTTGCCTAGACCCCTGGGAGATGGCTCGCTGAGACCCCTGTAAGCTGGCTCGCCGAGACCCCTGGAGGCTGTCTCGTCGAGACCCCTGGAAGCTGGATCTTGGGGGTGGGAGTTGACCAGTCATCCCGAGGAGCAATACTTCACAGCAACTCCATGATGCCTTATATGGATTCCATGAACTCTTCCCTCCCTGCAAAGTGTGTTGGGTTAGGGTCATCACCACCTCCAAGATCTCCTGCCATAAAACCTGCTCAGGAACTTCTGTATGAGCCGCAGTCTATGCTCACCGCACTAAAATATGGGAACCGAGATTCGGCTCCACCTAGAGTTCGGACCTAGGGTGTAGCTCACACCTACTTCTCCAAAGCCGTTCCTTGGTGAGAGACCTGAATTTGGGGAATGACCCTTGGCTCTAGCGTGGAGGTCCTACCTCACACCCGAAAGACTTTTGAGATCTCCCCCTCCCTAGCTAATGCTGAGCTAGGTGCCTTGAAGGATGAGGGAAGAAGATGAGGAGTGGTGAAAAACTGAATCCCTCTCCAAGGCACCACAATGGTCTATTTATAGATTTTTTGGGATGGCCTGCCAATAGAGCAATCCCGCGGGTCTGAAATTACTGAAATGCCCGGCGGCTGGTCTGCCAACAACCAACCACCGCTGTTCTGAATAGCTATTCGCATCCCACCAGGGGCAAAATAGTAGACCCTCAAGGCGGGCGAGCTGCTCAAGCCGGGCGAGCTGCTCGAGCCGGGCGAGCTGCTCAAGCCGGGCGAGCTGCTCAATCCAGGCGAGAACCCAACAGTGTCGTCGGGTGACGCCCGAGGGGAGAAGGTCGGCTTGCGCCGTACCCCCCCCCACCCCACCCCCTGAGAGGAGGAGGGGGCGAGTGCCGGGCTCGCGCCGCACCCGCCCCCCCTAAGAGGAGGCCGGGGCGGGTACCGGGCTCGCGTCGCACCCGCCCCCCTGAGAGGAGATCGGGGCGGGTGTAGGGCTCGCGTCGCACCCGCCCCCCTGAGAGGAGGTCGAGGGGTGCCGACCTTCCTCCGCATCCGCCCCCTAGAAGATACACAAAGCACTAGCAAGCTAGACAAATTTTTCCTCCTCCTACTAGTATATTATGCATATTAACCATAAATTTGCCTCCAAGAGTGCAAAACCCTCTAAAAAGCTTATACATGTGCAGCAAGCCTCACGCCTGCCAGGGGACCCCATTCCGCGAATACGGGGTTGTACACCGGCGACAATCTCTCCATCGCTTGCGGCGGAACCTATGAGATGCACCCTAACTTAAAGGTAAACTCATTGATTTGTTTCCTCAATTATGCTCCTTTCCTTGACATGTTTATTGTTTGATTCAATCACATTATCTCTTAGAAAATTTTTTGACTTCTTCTAATTAGATGAAAGACATGATGTATTTGCATTAGTGAGAGTATGACAAAAGATAGGGCACAATGGCGACAAAAGTTCCATATAGTTGACCCCACTATAGTGGGATAAATGCTTGAGTGTTGTTTTTGTTGTGGTCTAATTAGATGATACATTTACTATCACTTGGAGCTATGGAGCCGGACGACACAGAGATGCCTTCATTTGAAAATGCAACCCCTTTAAATTAATGCTCTAATATGTTATAAAGTGTTTACAAAAAAAATCTATTTTTATTTTTTTTGAATTTGTCTGTATATAACAATTTTGTCTATGTATACTAAATTTTGATTTGTATTGGTTTGTATATAGTGAAAGTTTGTATATAGTGAAGATTTGTATATAATAAAAGATTGTCTATAGCAAAACCCGATTTGTCCATAACAACTCCCTATTAATAACACCTCACATCTTGCTGTTAGTCGTCATGCTATAATAGCACCCCACGAAATTTTATTTTCACATCATGAAGCTCTTTGATTGGGTGCTATGATATAAACTCTCCTTTAAAAGTAATGCATTAATTTGCAGATTTTTTGAGTGGTATAAGTTAGATGCAGGATGCTATTAACATTGCTCTAAATATGGAAAAAAATTGGTATGTTTAACGTATATGTTGAAGGAAATACCGTCGCACGATCATTATTTTAACGCTGCATGATCACTTTTTAAATACGACTGTATTAAAAAAAACGATCATAGGACTAGATTTGCTCTATGCATGAATTAAAATACGCAAGTTGTGGGTACCAAATTATTTTTCCTAATTATCAATGCTGATATTTGCAGTCCTATAATCGATATTTGCATCTCTTGGATATTTGCAACCCACAAATAGATATTTGCAGACCCGTCAGATATTTGCAGCCTTTTTTTTAAATTACATTTGATTTTTTTGAAAGTCTTTTTTTCTCCACTAATTGATAAAATTAAATAAACCAAAAATCACACATATATCATTCAAAGTAAAATATAAATTTTATCATTCTAACAAAACCAAAATGACAAAATCTATATTTTTGGTATTCTAGCAATGAACACATATCGTTCAACATGAATACATCTTCCCCAAAATGAACACGAGCCTGCACGAAATTGAAAAAATTATTTTATTTTGGTATTCTAAATTTAAATTGCTATCACGAAATAAATTTTTGAAGTTACGCCTGTCTCTCGGGGACCTGGTGGCTTGTGTGTGAGTTGTAGCCCCAGTGCTTAGCTCAGACGGTTGTGAGAGTCATCTATTTATAGTACTAAGCATGATCAACTGGAATTCCCCATGGGGAAGCCAACGTCACTGTAATTCCGCAAGCAGGTAAGGAGGCGACAACTTGCGCCCCAAAAGTTTACCAACTAGAGGAAACTCAAATCTCCCCATGGCTTGGTGAACTAAATCCGTGTCCATTCGGACCGTGTGACCATCAATGCAGAAATCCTCAAGGTTTTCTTTGAAGTCGAAAGAATCATTATTGGATTTGGGAGGCAAGCGATTAGGATTTCCCCATGCGAATTTGGAAGAGACATATCCACAAACACCTTGTGTGCACTTCATGTTCTTGCAGGTAGCAGCATCGTGAAATGAAGAGACCTTGCCCCCTGCCCGCGGCCCAGGCACACCCAACACATGGCGAGAACGTACCAACAAAGCCAGCGCGTCCTTCCTCCTCCACCATGTCCGCCCAGTTGCTTCCATCCCATGGTGACTCCACTGGTTCATAAGGCACCAAACACCTCGCTCCTGCCAGAGACGATAGAGTGTCGTAACCGGCGGCGATGGAGAGCGCTTCAGACGACGGCGTGTTCATTTTGGGGTGGCGGCAACAAAGCTTTGGAGGGGCATCGCAGCGGCAAAGCTTTGGAGTGCCATCGCGACGACAAAGCTTTGGAGTGGCAGCAACAAAGCTTTGGAGTGGCAGCGGCGGCGATGGCGAACGCTTCAGACGGGGATGGTGCTGCGCGATTCGCGAGTCCGGGCTTGCAGAGGAGGAAATCCCGAAATTAGGGTTGGGCGATGAGGGGGCGTCAAATAAAAGTTTTACTGTAGGAATAAATTGTTTTTCTTTTAAAAAAATGGGCCTGCAAATATCTATTGCAGGCCTGCAAATATCAGCGCCCTAAAAATGAAGGCCGACAACCATCCAGTCTTGTTCAAAAAGCCCGATCGGGCCAGACTTTTTTCCAACTGGGCTCGGCCCGGGCTCAATTTGAGCTGGGTCGGACCGGACTCAGGCTCCCTCTCAAAGAGGGGGCCCGATTAGGCCCTTCAGACCGGTCCGGCCTGGGCCGGGTGGGGCCGGGCCGGCTTGAGTTCAAAAGGCGTGATTTAATCACGCCTAAATTGGTGGGATTTTATCCCGCCTGATTAGGCGGGATTAATCCCGCCTAAATAGGCGGACACTAATTTTTGGCTTAGCCCGGTGCCAGGCTCATGCTAGCCCGGCCCTGGGCCGGGCATCCGGCAAAAGTGGGGGCCCAGTAAAAACCCCAAGCCCGGGCCGCGCCCGGACCGGGCCCGGACGGGCTTTCTGGGCCCGATCTTTTTGCCCACCTCTCGAGCAATCTGCTGGTTGTGAGTAATTTTGTAACCGCAGGCGTATAAAACCATTTGTGGCCGGCCAGAAAAAATTCGCTGCGAAGAGCGAGGTTGCTTCGCAGAATCCCGCTGTCAGGAGCGCGGAAATACTGTAACCCTAATCGGCGGTAGAAGGAGAGAGGAATAGATCTTTTTTGTGTGTGTTTTGTGAAAGAGAGAGTGTGAGAAGGGGAAGGGGAAGGGGAAGGCGAAGGAGAGAGGAATGGCCTCGTTCTCGGAAGCTCCGCCCGGCGATTCGAAGGCCGGTGAGAAGATCTTCAAAACAAAGTGCGCGCAGTGCCACACAGCGGAGAAAGGAGCCGGGCACAAGCAAGGTGATTTATGCAGATCTTCATTCATTGTTCAATCATATGAGAATAGTGATCGCTGCCTTTAACTATTTAAAGTCGTTAGATCTTTGATTTATTTGATGCGGGTGGCTTTTCTTCTAGTTTTCATACGTTCTCTTATTAACATTTATTTAATAGCATTCCTTTTCCTTTTGTTGTTCTGATTTGATTCATCTTCTCGACGTTCATTCCTTTGCTGTGGGGTGGTCTTCTTCTTGCCCTGATTAATTGTTGATTACTTTTTGTCGAATTGGGCATTCTGGGACAATTTGTCAGACAAGATTACTTGATATATTTGTAAACATGTACTTGTGTTCCTGTCAGATGGTTGTTTATATGTTTTGTTGCAGTTGTTATTATGAAATGGACAGGTCAATTTTATGGTATTGTTTTTGGCATGGTGCTTAAGTTTTATTTCTGCTCTAGGGTGTAATAGATTTAACCCCTTTAATTTTCTAAGTTTTTTTATATTAACCTAATGGCAGAGTTGTGGAGCTGCGGAAATGGGAAGAGATCAGTTCAAACAATATGCATAAGTGTAATAAAATAGATACATATCAGTATAAACAGAAGATTGATAGTATAATAATAGTGTTGAAGAAACTCATCTATTCCGAGTGGAAACGTCTATTTCCTTTGTTTAGGATTGATTGAATCCTTCGGAAGGCCGGTTCCTACTTTCAACCTCAGAGATTATAGTTTGCTTTGAATTCATGCAATATCATTCAATTTCTTTGTTAATTACCATTGATTGCATCATTGGTATCAACACATCATCCTCACACCTATACGCCGCCATGAAAAATAACGGAGAACAAATGATGTCATGATTTGCAATAGCAAGTGAACCAACTTCATGGATTGTACGATACTTTGGGAAAGTATATACACGCGATGAATGAAAATCAGACAAGAGCCTTCGAGAAACTACGTCAGATGATGTTGAATTTGTTGACAGATCTGCGGGTGAGGCGCAAGCGCCGTCGAGGCTATTACACCTAAAGGTCATTTCAGCGGTCCTCAAAAAGTACTCTACCAATTAGACGTTCTTCGGTAGAATTTCCTATATTCAAAGGAGATGATATCAAGGATTGGATCTATAAATAAAAAAAATTCTTTGATATAAATGAAACACCAAAAATGTTGAGGTAAAAATTGATGTTAGAGGGTCGAGCTTTGCCTTGGCATCAAAGTTTTCCAGTAATCATGTAACTCATCATCTACCATTATGGGACGATTATGTACAAGCCTTTCATCATTGCTTTAGAGTAACCGCAATTCATGATCCAATGAGTGATCTCTAAAAGTTAAGACAACACAGATGAGTACAATAGTACTTAATTGAATTTAATGAGCTGCTGAGACATGCTCATGAACGACAAGAATATGCAATTAGTATATTCTTAACGTGTGTCAAAGATGAGAACGAGTATCCCGTTAGACCGCTCATGTACACAATCATGGAATGGGTTTCAATTTTAATTAAGATCTAAGAAATGACAATTCTCTAGCAAGAGGCCTTCGATTTTCTTGGTAATAGTGAGATGCAAAAAGCAGGAGACGGTCACAACACATGAGGATATAGTAAGAATTCTCCAATTTCCTCACTGAAACCAAGGAGCGGGATCTGCTAGTACATGACATAATCCTTCAGTGTTAGTCAATATAGAAATGGAAGACAGGAAGGTCAAAGGGCTATGCTTCTAGTGTTACAAAAAATTTCCTAGCGAGTCGAGGTGCTTTGAAGAAACAAATGTGCATAATATAAGTGGAAGGAGAAGACGGCATAGATGATAAATTAGAGCCAACGAAGATTCATATAGAACTTGGGACATCAACTAATTGCTGATTAACACACCATTGTTCCACATCTATCTAAGAATGCCGGTATCCGGGCTCCTCAAGTCATACCATGCATATTACTACTTCATACAAGGGACAAAATAGATACTTGAAGCGCACACAATCTTTTGGATGAAAAAATGACTAGAACTCTGCTTTTCATACTGAAACGATTGCAAGACTTGTACTTGCAATAGATGATGGGAATAAAATTAATAGTACT
This sequence comes from Platanthera guangdongensis, assembly GCA_039583875.1. NCBI lineage: Eukaryota > Viridiplantae > Streptophyta > Magnoliopsida > Asparagales > Orchidaceae > Platanthera > Platanthera guangdongensis. The sequence continues at coordinate 5,600,042 of CM077165.1, forward strand.
ACCATATCATGGAGCATGCAAGAGGTGGATTTCAAATATGATTTGTTATTACTACCATTAGAGGGCTTTGATGTAGACATGTAGTTTTGGGGATCCAATGGTTGATTACCATATTCAAAAGGATGTTAAAAACTTGAATATGGATTTCCATGTGAATGACAAGAAGATTGCATTAAGAGGTAGTAATGCTTTGGTAGGAAAGGTGGTAATAGAAAAAATTTAAACAACTTAGTACAAAGAGCTGACCAACTATTCAACATGTTTGCTGGATTTTTCTTTTCTGCCAACGAATAATACATCATGGACAACTTCAGTAACATCTCAATCAGTGGAATTCATTGAATTATTTTCTATGCCAACTCAACTACCACCAATCAGGTGCTATGAACACGTCCAATGTTTGGTTACACGATTGACCAACACCAATATGAGCTAGACCATACAAGTTCTCTATATTACAAAAAAGGGAATTGAAAAATTAGTTGAAGAAATATTGTTAGTTGCGATAATTAGAGTCGATAGAAGTCATTATTCTCCAATTAGTTTGGTGAAGAAAAAAATGAAACTTGAAGGCTATATATTGATTACATGGTGATCGCGATCACTGACACACACATTTATTGCTGCAGGAGGCGATGATCGGCAACCCATTTGGGCAATCTGAGTTCCTGGATGCTCCCGGATGCTCCCGGATGGTCGTTCTAAGTATTTTCCATATATTATTTTATGTATTTTGTGTTGTATTTGACAACGAATTGGCCGAACGTTATTAGCCATACGATTCGGGTGCTCTACCTTTTTATTTGGGGAATCACTATTTATACATGCATGTGCCGCCTGTTTGAGATCAGAAGAGTGCGAGTTGCTAACCGCCGGTCTCTCGGTGGACTATGAGCGCCGCCTCTCCTCGTGCGAGACTCTCGTCGCCATTCCCCGACCCGCCGGACCTCCTCACAGCCCTACCGATGTCTCCCGCCCAGGACGTCCTCCTGTAGCCCTACCGCCGCCTCCCTGAATTCCTCCATGCTCCAATCAATCTCCTCCTGCCCTACCGCCGCCTCCCTGCATTCCTCCTTCCCCGACGATCTCCTCCAGCCCTACCGCAGCCTTCCAGCATTCCTCCCTGCCCCGACCAACCTTCCTCCAGCCCTTTCTCCGCTTCCCATCATTTCTCCCAGCCCCGTCTGACGCCCCAGCCCTACCACCCTTCCCACCACCGTAACCCCTACCACCTTTCCTCCCACACTCCCATTGCAGCCCTCCTCCAGTATCTTACTGATGCAACCCGCGACACACCTTTTATTATTATTATTTATTTGCTTCTGTTTTATTTGTGTAGAGCATGTTGCGACGCATTTGGTTTTATTTGGTTGTGTTGATTTGTACGCGCATGGTATTAGCGCTTTTGTGTGATTTTGTATCGCACATGTTGTTCGCGCAATTTTTGTTGGCTCGTTGGTGTGATCGGCCACCGAGACCCTAAATGCATAGATTCGGTAATTTAGGAGGTAGGTTAATTAGGGCAAACAATTTTTAATTAACTATTTTATTTGGTAGCGTCACCTTTGCCTATTGCCGGCCCACCTTTGAAATTCCCCCCTCACCGTGCATTTTAATAGCTGCCAATTAGAATCTCCTATGTTTGATATCTGCCAATAGCCAATACACCCTAATCCCCTATTATATAATCAACCCCCCTTCATGTGAAAGGCGGCTGGAAAGGAGAAAACTGAACAGGATTATTTCCTTGTTCGGGTTTTCTTCTAGCGCCGCAAGCCTGAAGCCATCGCCTCCCAACTCCTGCTCGACGAACCCCGACGCCACCTCTTCTTCGCTCCCCGACTCCGACTTTCCCGCACCTGAAGCCCCAACAACTTCTCCCGCAACTTCCATAGCCGGTTCCGACGGGATCCACCTGTCCTCGCCATCCAGCACCGCCGCCGACTGGGGAGAGCTCCTCTGCCCCCGACGTAGTCGCAGAACCTGTCTAGGGTTTCGACAACCCTTCCTGTGGCCTTCCCCGACAAATCCGACGGGCCTACGACCGTCCCGTTCCTTCAGCCATGCGCCGACTCCCTCTCAGGCCCGCCATCACGGTCAGAGCTTTGTTGTCCACGATTTCTCCTCCACAACAGTCCTCCATCACCTGGCCAGCCCTTCATCATCTCCCCTTTGCTCCTCATCCACCCCTTCTTGGAAATTGGATGCATAGCCACTACTTCACCCTACCCTTGGTATACCTCCCTACCTCCTTGCTCCTCCACAGTCTTTATTTTGTGTTTTAATATTTAAATGGATAGTTAATTAATTAGAGCTTGCCCGATTAATCATATCTCTTAATTACCGTTAATTTCATTCCTGTGTTGCCACCCACTTGATTGCTAAGCTTGTGGAATTAGTTTCATATTGTTGTATGTTCGTGCGGTAGCGTTTACGTTCGTGTGCGACGCCTTGACCGTTTAGTTCGTTAGAAAATAGCCCGCAAAGTCCTTCGCGCCACATTAATTTTAAAAGATCTCAATTTTACTTTATTTTAAAAACTACACCCCCACCTTGGATCACAACACTTACCTCCTACTAAAGCCCTCCCGTGATTTGGTCCAACCATTGTAGCCTCCTTTGGAGCCACCCTCCGATCTGAGGTCATTGCAATTAACAAATCTTCACGCCCAAATCACGTCGTTGCATGCATGAGCAAATCATGGTATGGTTGTTATTTAATTCTCTTTTATGTTGAATGATCAGACTATTATTTGTTGGTTCTAAACTTTCATGCTCGTTTATTATTATTATTATTATTCATTGCTTGATTTGCGGAATCCATTCGGTGCATGCTTAACGAAATTTGTGTCTCATTTTGATGTTAAATCATAAACCGCTCTTTGATTGATTTAAGTTGTTTTCAAATGTGCAATTGACGTAAAGTTTATTAACTCTATTACTGTTGTTAGATTTTAACCCGGGCCGTTTGCACCATCATCACATTGGCACTGCATTTAGGTTGTATCGTAGTAGACCGAGTCATCGTTAGCCTACCCCTCTGCATCCATGACACTCAACTCAGTTACATGTAAACATAACCTTCCAATGCTAATAATTAAAAAAGCTTTTGGTTGAACTATTATGAGGCAAAATACTTTTCAAAACTAGATTTACTCTTCGGTTATCACGAGGTTAGAATGGCTGAAGGGCACATAATGAAAACATCTTTCAGTTCACCTCAAGGACAATATGAGTCTTTGGTTATTCCCTTTTGGCTAACCAACACACCTTCTAGTTTTCATCAATTAATGACGGTTGTCTTCCAACCCCTTCATTAGAAAGTTCACACTTGTTTCTTTGATGATATTTTAATACCTACTGTTTCTTGGGACAGTCATTTGCAACATTTCAGAATTTCCTTTTCATTCTTCAATGATGCCAATTTTGATTACATGGCGAACAACTCAGCTATAGGTAAACGCAAGCTCCCAATGCTAATAATTGAAGAAGCTTTGGATGAACTATGAGGCAAAATACTTTTCAAAACTAGATTTGCTCTTCGGTTATCACTAGGTTAGAATGGCTGAAGGGGACATAATGAAAACATCTTTCAGTTCACATCAAAGACTATATGACTCCTTGGTTATGCCCTTTGGGCTAACCAACACTGTTGGCCTTCTAGTTTTCATCAATTAATGACTGCTGGCTTCCAATCACTTCCCTAGAAAGTTCATACTTGTTTCTTTGATGACATTTTAATCTATACCGCTTCTTGGGACTGCCATTTGCAACATTTCAGAACTGTCTTTTCGTCCTTCAATGATGCCAATTCTTTGTTAAGTTGAATGCATGTTATTTTGGACAAAGAACAAATTGCCTATCTTGTCCATACCATTGCAGCTCAAGGAGTAGCCACTGATCAGGGCAAAATCAAGGATATTTTGAATTGGACAAACCAAAAACAATTAAGAAATTTGAGGGATTCCTTGGATTAACAAGATATTATTGGTGTTTTATCGGAGGGTATGGTTTCCTTTCAAATCCACTCATAAATATGCTTAAGAAGGGTCAACTCGAACGGTCAGAATATGTAGGGGCTGCACTTGACAATTTGAAAGAAAAGCTATCAACTGTGCTAGTACTCGTGTTACCAAACTTTGAAGTAGATTTTATGTTGGAAAAAGAGGCGTGGCTTATGAGATGGGCTAGTTTTAATGCAACATGGATGGCAGCCAGTAGCTTATTTTAGCAAATCTGTCCTCTAGGAAGAGAAATGTCTTATTTGCATAAATAAAAAGAGTCCATTTTAATCTGGGGCAAAGAAACATGAAACTTTTAGACTATAAAATTTATTTTAGCCATAGTCATTGAAATTAAAAATGGAAGGCATACTTGTTAGGGAGACATTTCATCATTAAAATAGATCACAACAACTTAAGATTTTACTCTAGCAAGAATTATCAACATCCTGATAACAGAATTGTGTGCAAGAAAGGAAAATAAAATATAGTGACCGATGCTCTGTCCTGACAACCAAAAGCAATGTCTATCATTATGCATACGATACGACTGATTTAAAACCTTGCAGGCCATTAAATAATCCTGGAGCCTGAATCTTGCAAGTTATTAAACTTTGCATCTTAGAAATTGATTCAAATAAAACATCAGGACCACTTGGTTAAGCTACAAAATAGTTAAGCGACTGGGCTGTTTAGAAACAACTCCAGTTATTCCATGATAATCCAATGGGAGGCCATTTTGTTATGAGAGTAACTTTACACACAATTAAACAATATGTCTACCTGAAGAAATTGACAGCTGATGTACATGATTATAGCTGTGAATGCGGCAACAATGTAAGCACAATTATAAAATACCGGCGTGATTGTTTCAATCATTACCAATTCCATAGAAGGTTTGTTGAGAAATGTCTTTAGACTTCATTGCATTATTAACTAAAATTAAATGGTCATGAAGTAGTTTTAGTTGTGGCAGGCAGACTTGGTAACTATGTACACTTCATACATAATGGGGATTTTGCTACACAGGTTTACTCACAATCAGAGCCCTTCATTTTGTGCAAATCGTCGATCTAGGAATTTTGATATTTTTCTATATTTGTAAGTTTGTTTTAGCAGTTTGTCGTGATTAGAGAATCATGATTATCCATGACGACTCCAAAATCCATAAATAGGGATAGAGAGCTCCATTTAGCTGAGCAATTTCAGCCTTTGGTCACCTAATGTCGATGTAGCAAACTAGCACGATACTCGCCAAAAATAGAGCCGTAACCCGTACCGGGTACGTTTCCGTACGGATACGCGTACCGAACGTCGCGATTCGCTGTTTTAGGCGCGATTCGCTGTTTTAGGGCTTTTATTATCCCGTCGCGCCTGCTGATCCGTCGCACTGCTGCTCCAGCTCCCGTCTCCCGTCGCGCCTGCTGCTCCGTCGCACTGCTGCTCCGTCGCCGTCGCACTGCTGGCTCCGTCGCACTGCTGCTCCGTCGCCGTCGCACTGCTGCTCCGTCGCACTGCTGCTCCGTCGCCGTCGCACTGCTGCTCCGTCGCCGTCGCACTGCTGCTCCGTCGCACTGCTGCTCCGTCGCACTGCTACATCATCATCCTGGACTGAAATGTCCAGGACTGAATCCTGGACTGGAATGTTCAGGACAGGATCCTGGACTGAATCAGTCCAGATTTCTGGACTGAATCAGTCCAGAAATGTCCAGGACAGGATCCTGGACTGAATCAGTCCAGATTTCTGGACTGATCAGTCCAGAGTTCCTGGACTGAATCAGTCCAGATTAATCTGGACTGATTCAATCCAGAATCCTGGATTGAATCAGTCCAGAATTCCTGGACTGATTCAGTCCAGATTCTGGACTGATTCAGTCCAGAGTTCCCAGATGCTATGGAAAGGGGAGGAATGCTCTAATAACTACACTTTTTATTATGGCAGTTATGTCCCAATCACACACTCTCAATAGTGTCACTGGTTCAACGTCTACATCAGTAACGAGTAGATTTATTTCTGATGACGCAAACAAGGATGATAATTCCCCACTCTGGGCTTATGTGTCTCTTATACATAGTAGAGAAGTTGGTGGGGGAAATAGAAAGTGGAAATGTAATTTTTGTGAGGTTGATTTCAGCGGCTCGTATTATAGGGTAAAAAGTCACTTGCTAAAAATATCCGGGACCGGGATTAGGGTATGTGCAAAGGTGACCCCAAGTATTTAAAAGAGCTTCAAAGAGTTGTTTCTATTTCAGAAGAAAAATGCAAACCAGCTTCCAAGATCATGACATTTTCCAATGCAAGTCCATCTTCTCAATTAGTTGGGGAAACCAAAAAAGAAGAGGTGGACCTATTGATATGGTTTTTCAAATAAAGCTAGAGATGAGTTGAGGAGCCACATAGCTAGGATGTTTTATTCTGGTGGTTTGCCATTTCATCTAGCTAGAAATCCATATTATATTAGTTCGTATAAATTTGCGGCTAATCACAATCTTGATGGATTTGTTCCTCCTGGATATAATGCTCTAAGAACTACACTTTTGCAAAAGGAAAAATCCAATATCACTAGAATGCTTCAACAATAAAAAATACTTGGCCTCAAAAGGGAATCAGCTTAGTTAGTGATGGTTGGACAGATGCTCAGAGAAGACCCTTGATTAATTTTATGGCGGCTTCTGAGGATGGTCCGGTTTTTTTAAAGGCAGTTGATGCATCGGGAGAGTACAAGGATCGACATTATATTGCAAAATTAATGATTGAAGTCATTAATGAAGTTGGGGCTGAAAATGTTATACAGATTATCACTGATAATGCGCCGGTGTGTAAGGCAGCAGGAGCAATTGTGGAGGCACGATTCCCACATATTTTTGGACACCATGTGTTGTGCATACGTTAAATCTAGCATTAAAAAATATTTGTGCCGCTAATAATACAGATCGCTGTGCAACAGTTAGAGAACAATGCAGATGGATAACTCAAGTGGCCAATGAAGCTCAGTCAATCAGAACTTTCATAATGAATCATCAATACAGGTTGAACATGTATAACTCTTTTGTCTCACTCAAGTTATTTGCAGTTGCGGAAACACGCTTTGCTTCAACTATAGTGATGTTGAAGAGGTTTAAACTTGTGAAGATGAGTTTGCTTAATATGGTTGGATGTCCCGAATGGACTACGTATAGAGCAGATGATGTTGAGAAAGCTCTGGAGGTTAAAAATATCATATATAATGACAAATGGTGGGATGATGTGGAGAAGATCCTTGATATAACAAGACCCATATACGATATGTGTTATGGCCCCGGACGATCTGCGGTTCCGAGATTCAAGTACGTCAGAAGACATAAAGGAGCGCCGGACCAAGACCGGGCTGAACCATCCGGTTCAGCCCGCAATTAATCAGTAAGAAGAGGGAGGGCTGAACCACACCGGTTCAGCCCTCAATTGGGGCCGGCCGGCCCTGGGAAAAGGGGGCTCCATAAATACCCCCTTTTCCCCCTCTTGGAGCATGATTAATCTCTTTTTCAGGTATCTTCTTCTTCATGCACTAAACCCTAGCCGTCTTTTTGTTTCTCTTGCTTAGATCCTAGCAGTAGCATAACATTTGGTATCAGAGCATCCTTCCTGCGACCATGGTGACGCGTACGGAGGCTGAGACGACGCGTTTGGCCGCCATCGAGGAGAACTACGCTGCGTTGACGGATTCCGTGGCGGCAATCGAAGCAAACATGAAGGATTCGCAACAACACTTGGAGGAACGCCTCGATGAGAAGATGGAGGAGTTGAAATCCCTCCTCTTGCAAATCTGAAGGGAAAAGCCGTAAACGGCGCCGGATCAGACACAGAGGCGACCAATCTCCCTAACGGAGGAAGCACGGGGTGCGGGAGTCAAGGAGTCGGGACGACGAGCGCGTCGGGACCTGGATTCGGCGCGGGAATCGCGCCCGATATCGCGCGCGGGCCTCCGCTCCCTTCCCGCTCCAGCGGATTGACGGGCGGATATCCCGATCCGGGCGGATGGAGCAGCGGGGGGCTCGGCGGAGGTGCGGCTTCCTCCTGGGTGCCGGAACAGTCCCGGACTGGGCCCAGTCGGGCGACGGAGGCTGCGGGAGGGCCCTGGGGGCCGGGCGGAGGTGCGGCTGCTACGTGGGGGTTCGAACAGCTCCTGCCGGCTCACGGTGGACTGCTGCGGCAAGGAGGAGGTCCCGGACAGCATCCCGGGCAAGCATGGAGGCCACACCATCAAGGATTTGGGTGTTTCGCCCCACCGGAGCAAATGCGGTTCCTCTCGGGGGCACAACGGGGAATTTCCCGCCCCCACCAGCAACTGTTCCTAACGGGGGATACGGTCCGGCCACTATGGGACCGGGAAGGAATCCGGGTGGAATCAGGGAGGAATCCAAGGAGATTTTGGGCAACCCGGAGGGGTGGGGCCAGACGGTGGCGGTTTGGGAGGGGCTTATCAGAGACCATACATGCAACCCAAGCTGACACGGATGAATTTTCCTAAGTTCCGGGAGGGGACGCCCTGGAATGGATACAAAAGGCAGAGCTGTTTTTCAAATACCAGGAGATTCCCGAGGCTCAGTGGGTACAACTGGCAGCCTTCCATCTGGAGGAGGACGCGTATCAGTGGACGCAATGGTTTTTGCGGGGACGCACTTTTGCCCCGTGGCCGAGTTCATCGAGGCCTGCTCGGCTCGTTTTGGGCCTCTGGAGTACGAGGATGTGGAAGCCACCCTTCAAAAACTGCGGCAGAGGGGGACCGTCACGGAGTATCGGATGGAGTTCGAGAGGTTAGCAAACCGTGTCGCATGGGGGGAGCAGACCTTGTTGAGTTGCTTCATCTCAGGGTTGAAGGACCACTTACGGGACGAGGTCCACGCATACTTACCACGCAGTCTGAGTCATGCCATTAACATCGCCCGGATACAGGAGGAGCGCTACAACAGGCAGCGAGCCGGATGACGACCAAGCCACCCGCGGCTTCCGCGGCGGTACGACGCGAGCAGCCACCGGCCATACGGCCGACAGTGACCAGGTTGACATGGCCAGAGATGCAGGCCAGGAGGGAGAAAGGGCGGTGCTTTAATTGCGATGAGAAGTACACCAAGGGACACGCCTGCCAGAAGGTCCAGGTGTTTATGCTGCGGGAGGAGGATGACGAGGAGGATCATCCGGGGGAAGCCGACGTGGAGGATCTGGATTTGGCAGAGTTCGGGGTTTCCTTGCAGGCCATGGAGGGGTGCAACCGCCCCGGTGACGCTTCGTTTCACAGGCATGGTGGGCAGGGAGCGTGTGACCATCCTGGTGGATAGTGGGAGCACCCCACAATTGCATCAACCCGGCAGTTGCTTCAAAGGTGGGCAGACGATCGACAGGGGGGCGGCCCTTCCAGGTTATGGTGGCAGATGGGAGCAAGCTGAGATGCGAGGGGGATGAAGGGGGTGGAGATCCGCGTGCAGAGCTACTTGTGCCACACGGATATGTACATTTACTTCCGATTCGGGTTCGGACATGGTGTTGGGGGTCCAATGGTTACGGCATTTACAGAGGGTGACTACCGACTGGGTCCGTCTGA